>CM029464.1:54429555-54976462 GCA_017140185.1 Eucalyptus polyanthemos subsp. polyanthemos
TTCAGTTTGCCTTAGCAAGACAATTAGACATAACAGCAGGAGAAATAAGAGAAGCAAGCATCAAAGCAATGACATTTACTTGCATGAATCACAATCGTAGTACTTCATAGCTTGGCAGTTCTTATAGAGCTTGTGGTCCTTGTTGAAGCACAAAAGACAAAATAATTCCTAGAAAAGTACAACCCTCGCAATCTAGAAGTCAATAACTTCGTGAGTTCCCTCCAAATAATCTTTCCAGTAGCTCATTTTGGAATTGAACTAGTAAAAACTACATTCCTCACTTTCTTATAGGGAGCAACTTATAAGCACAAAGATGCATACGTTGAAAAGCTTAGTTCATTTGATCATTAAGAAAGACAGATGAAGCTTGGTCAAGAACACACAATAAAAATCATTGACATACTGCTATTATTTTTTCTAAGCAACATAACTTGGGATCTGGACATAACTTGGGATCTGGAAATGTTTAGTTTATGGATGTGTGCATGCAGGATGACATCTAATTCACTTGATGAGAAACCTATGCAACTAAGTAGTCCATGACAGATTCCTTAGAAAGATCGCTTCCAATTCTCCTAACCACGAATGCCAACGGTATCTCCCTTGATTCTTCATTGAGGGCATTGTATGTTACAAAGAAAATAAGTAATAGTACATCACTAGATCAACATTGCAAGAAAAATAAGACATTAACAGAAATTTGACTAAAACATCATATGTTCAAACTTTGTTCTAGGCATGAATATATTTCATAGTAAAGATGGATTGGTTCTTTCAACTTTTTTCTTTTGGTAAAGGTTCTTTCACCTTTTTTAACTATATTAATTCTCAAAAACAAAAAAAGAAGATAATTCTGGCGCGAGATAACAGAGACGTTTCGAGTATACATTTTCTCGCTCTCAAATCTACATCACAGGAAACAAATTGACTTTACTCTCGATTTTCTTGTTCAAACTAGCAAGTCTTGTTTTTTTTTTCCTTGCTTACCATGTTGCTACAACATCAACATTGTTAGGAGGGGTACTTAATACGGCCTTTAGATCCATAGGAGCTATCTATTTGCAGCATAAGATGTCATGTTAAGTTTTTTTTTTGGTCGAAATGTCATGTTAAGTTAGATAGTATAATTTCAACCAAAAAAAAAAAGTTAGATAGTATTATAAGAAAAAACAAGTTTGTTAAACAGCATGTAAGAACTTGTTGCGATTGATAATTTCTTAGGCTGCGTTTGGCAGTCAGGATAAAATGCGGGATAAGATATGATTTATCATATTCTACGTTTGGTGCTCACTTAGGACATGATAAAGTCGAATATAAATGGGATATAGATAGGGTAAAATTATCCCATGGGGGAGGTGGGATAAAGGTGGATAAGATTTCTAATGTTCATAATAGGAAATTTATTTTTCTCGAATAACAAACTTATTAAATTAACAAAATTGAAATTATATTTCAATATAAATAATATTTGAATTCTAATTTAAGAAATTAAAAATAAAAAAATAAAAATTATTTTTAATTAATCATATTTTAATTTATATATTCAACTTTAATTCTATCTTATAATAAACATTCAATCTATAAATTAAATATTTATATTTATTACATATTTGAGGTATTTTTTGTATTTTAGGTATGTTAGTACATTTTACTATTTGATAAAATTTTATTAAAAAATGATGAAAGGGGAAAAAAGAAATAATAAAGAAAATAATATAAAAAAGAGGAAAAATAAAATAAAAATAAATTAAGGAAAAGCGTTATGAGAGATATTCACCATCTCCGTTTATGAATTTATGTTCATTTATAATGATATGCCGTTTATATAAAAAAAAATGTAAATGATATGATGTGAACAGATCCGACTTTAATACTGTGATTCACCAAACAATAAACAGGATATAAAAAAATCCAAGGATTTCATATACTATCTTATTCCAATCCTATCTCGATTAGAAATCCGGATAACCAAACCTAGCCTTAGGGTGTCCACATTTGTTGAAGAGGGCTAGGCGAAGACGATCACAGCTTGGCACCTAGCCATGAACCGTGGGGCTCTTGAGAGCAAGTGGCTTCTAGTGGTGACAATGAAGTGGGCCGAGCTCGGATATGCCTGGCGAGCTTTTGGGTGTTTGTGATTGCCGAGGAGGCCAAGGCGAAGATGGTCAGAGCTTGGGACCCAGCCATGACTAGCGGGGCTCTTCGGAGCGAGTGGCTCCTAGTGGCGTCGGCATAGGTGGCCAAGGTTGGATGCAACCAGCAAACTTTTGGGTGTCCGGGCTTGTCGAAGAGGCCAAGGCGGAGATGGTTAGAGTTCGGGACCTAGCCACGACTGACGGGGTTATTGGGAGCGAGTGGCTCTTGACGGCGATGGCAGTGGAGGCCAAGCTTGAAGGCGATCGGCAGAGGCAATCGAGCTCGATGGCGAAGCTGGCCTTTGGGTGTACGCAATCCTCGAAGAGGCCGAGGCGGAAACGGTTAGAGCTTGGGACCCAACCACGATTGGTGGGGCTCTTCAAAGCGAGTGGCTCCTGGCGATGATGGTAGAGGCGACCGACGGGCTTTTGGGTGTCCATGCTCGCCGAAGAGGCTGAGGTGAAGATGGTCAGAGTTCGTGACCCAGCCACCATGACCGACGGGGTTCTTGGGAGCGAGTGGCTCCTGACGGCAACAGTAGAGGCGGCCAAGTTTGGAGGCGACTAGCAGGCCTTTGAGTGAGAGAGATTTTTGAAAAATAGAGACAGAGCAGGCATCTCATTTTTCATGGAGAAAGATGCAGAACATAGAGAAAAAATTTTGAAAGAGAAAAGGGGAGGGGAAGGGACGCTTCCTTGCGTGTGAACGGAAGAAATGATGCATAGAAGGACGAAGCATTTAATGAGAGAAAGAAGCAGCAAAAGTTTGACTGAAAAATAATGGTGGGCCCAGGCTCCAAGTGGAGCCTTGTGGCGACACATGTTGCGTCCTGATTGGGCAGGCGCATGATGACGTGGAGGGCCCGGCACCACGTGGTTTGTCGGATGGCAGAGAGGGTGAGAACAGAGTGAGTTGAGAGTGAGACGGAAAGGACAGAGTGAATCTAGAGAGAGAGATAGCGTGGTTTGGTGTGGTCGAACGATGGAGGCAACGGACGAGACAGCAGCGTGGTTCGTCGGAGGAGAGCTTAGTCATGAGTCAGAAGGATTGTGTGAGTGTGAGGGAAAAGGAGTAGAGTGTGAAATGAGAGAGAGAGAGAGAGAGAGAGCATGAAGAACGAAGTGGAGAGATAGAATGTCGTCCATTCAAATTTGAAATTTGGAGGGCTTTTGACACTGTGAGCTTGAGCGAAAGTGACGACGAGAAGTTGCTGAAACGGAATGACGCAAAGAATGGTGAAATTCTCATTTGACCACCATCCGGTAAATGTAGTTACTTACAGCTCGTTGATAAATGGTTACTGCCTTCAAAATCAAATGGATGATGCGGCAGTTACATTTTGTTTGATGACTGCAAGGAAGTGTAATCCTGATGTAGTGACCTATAACACATTGATTAAGGGGTATTTTGCAGTTAAAAGAGTCGATGAGGCAATCAGTCTCCTTCGGCAAATGTTAGAGAAAGGATTAGTTCCAGATGTTGCCACCTACGGTTGTCTCATGGATGGCTTTTTCCTTGCTGAAAGCCCCAGGGATGCACTGTTTCAACACATGGAAGATGGCATGGATAAGGTCAATATGGTCCACTGCAACATCCTTATCAAGGGCTTGTGTGAGGTGGGGGAACTTGGACCTGCAATGAACCTCTTCAAAGTAGGATGCCAAAGGGTTGCGACCTGATGCCATGACATTTGGTGACATCATAAATGGACTATGTAAAGCTGGCCACATACATGAAGCTTGCAGGCTACTTCACAATATGAAAGAGAACGGATGTCCTCCAGGTGGTGTCTTGTATAACATTATTGTCCGAGCACTCCTTGAAGATGGTCAGAAAGCGAAGGGAATGCTTCTTCTAGGGGAGATGGTTCAGAAAGGCCTCTCACCAAATGCTGCATCAACGGCTAAAATTTTGGATGCGTCGGCTCACAATACATTAGAATCCTGAAATTTTGCATTGGGGACGTAATCTTTCTCTTTCCTTTTTTGCAGAGAAGTAAGCTCTCTTGAATTGCGATTGTGTGCATATAGTAAGTAGCCAACTTTTATCTCGATGAGAGAAGATTGAGCTTGCATCATCTAACGCTAGTTAGTTTTGTATAGTCTCAGGTTAAGTTGTCGCGAATAAGAAAATATGGCGGTGTATGGAAAGTTATCCGCATTTTGACGACTTCTGCTTCTTCGGCCATTCCAAGGTAGTTTCTTGCAGGGACCTTTTTGTACAGTTACAATTAACTTCAAGATGAACCTAGTCCTCTCCCATACTGAGTTTTCGTGACACTTATTGCCACAATGGTGTTGTATGTGACATGAAATTGAAAGATCGAGAAACTTGGTTGGCTAAAATTGAAGGGGCTGCTGGAGAGTAGTTTCCTTAGTGTAAGGGGAGAGATTATGTTCTATCTTCAATTTGTTGTTCGTGTTGTTCTAAGTGATTTATCGAGCACACTACTTCAAAATTGTGGTTAGACCGAGGGCAAATAATGTAGTAATTAGACTCGTGATCCATGTGCACGGAATCACTCATCCACACAATGCAACTAATATAAAATTCACCGTGTCATAAAAAGCACAATCACAACTATAAGCTCGCGACCTCCAAGGACTGGAAAATCATATGTTTCAAATCCATCAATATACGAACCTTCATTTTCCTATCTTTTCTTTGTGTGGTTTCAATTTTATGGGATGTTTCCAAAGAGACTTTTGATCTTGCTTTCATTTCTCAATTATATGTCAAGTTTGCTTGTCCATGGGTGACTAAACTGACCTGATCCATTGTACTCTAACTCAAGTTGATTACGGTCAACAAAGAGAAGGTGAAGTGGGTTGGTTCATTTCATCTAATTTCATTTTGGTTGGATTTTAAAAGGGTGAAATAGGACTCCGCAGAGGTACGGACACCTGAAGTGCCAAAACTTGGAACAAAGGGATACTTAAGTGCCAAAAGTTTGGAAAGTGACACTTAAATGCTAAAATCGGAGCAAAATTGATCACTTAAGTATCAATCCTGCCAAAATCTAGCCAAAATGTCGACGTGGCGATTTTCCAGTGAAGCAAGTACAAAACGACGTCATTTTTGCACACTAACGTAACTAGACAATACAAAAACGACGCCGTTTTAGTGCTAACATGGTAAAAAAATTAATATAAAACTTAGTTAAATTAAATTTAAAACTAAATTTATTTAAAACATTTAAAAATAAAATAAAATATTTAAAAAACTAAAAATAAAAATAAAATAAAATAAAAAAGGAGGAGGGGGCGGCGGAGGGTTGAGCCCTCGTCACCGCTGCCGCCGCGCCGCCCCTTTCCAGCGGGGGGGAGGCGGCGGTGACGAGGGCTCAATCCTCGCCCACCCCCCCCCTTTTTTTTTTAAAAAAAAAAAAAAAAAAAAAAAAATTAGTTTTTTTAAAATTTTTATTTTATTTTTAAATTTTTTAAATAAATTTAGTTTTAAATTTAATTTAATTAATTTTTGTATTAATTTTTTTACCAATTTAGCACCAAAATGGCGTCGTTTTGCACTTCTTTCGCTGGAAAATTGCCACATTCGCATTTTGGCCGGATTGACACTTAAGTGATCCATTTTGTTCCGATTTTGGCACTTAAGTGTCACTTTTCAAAATTTTAGCACTTAAGTGTCCCTCCGTGCCAAGTTTTGGCACTTGACGTGTACTTTGTCCGAACTCCGCATATCATAGTAAGTTGTGTAGTTTTCTTTGCTTTATTTAATGAGATTTATGTGATGAAATGAGCTATGTTCGGTGTAGAAGTCTAGAAGAGCAACTATTTTAGCTTTAAATAATATAAGAGGTATGTATATTTACATATATATATCTATTGATATAAATCTTAGTCCTTATACATATAATAGCTTAAATAAAATCATTTGGATTTGACTTGGTGATTAGTAGTGCACTTGTAAGGGTGGATTAGGTACACGACATGAGTTTGATTCTCCATGCCAACTGCAAGTGTTTCGTTGTTCGGCCCAATCACTTGGGCTTTAATTCTCGTCTTACATGGGCCATGAGTTTAATGGACCCAAAGTTGGTGGACCTCATCATTATAAAAAAAAAAAGGAGCTTAAGCAAGATATATGCTTGATTCATTCATTTAAGTTTTTCTCGAACAAAGTGGATTTATTCATTAGGTAATTTATCAATTGATTTGAATTGGGCGAATAGGTGAGATATATTTTTTCTATAAGGAAATACTCCATGAGTCACATTTAAAGTAGTTTAAAATTTGATAAAGAGATATTTTAAATTATCGTTTTTTGTTATTTAGAGCAAATAATGAAAACAAAAATTCATCAAGAAACTATGTGACTAATGTCTTTCAACCAAGTGAAAAATTGTCATTGATATGATGTGGGAAGATCTTGCATGTCTTCTTCTGTGGAATCACAATTGTGATTTGATTTCTTTGGCCTTTTCAATTGCTCTCGGTTCATCTCCTTCCTTGCTATGCACATCATATTGAATAAGCTTCTTGAGAGTAGTTTATGGTATGTCATTGGATGAATACTCTTCTATTTTCCTCTTTCCAATTTACTAATAGTACATGCTATTGAACTAAAAACAGTATAAGCCAACTAGTTTGGCAACTCTTCTGTTTGGTAATACTTCTGATTCTTTTTTTTTTTTCTTTTTTTGTTCTCTAAAATAAAAATAGAATAGAAATCCGTTTTTGTAAGTTTTTGTTCTTAGGATTAAATTTGTTTCTAGGACTAAATTTGGAACATAATCAAGAAGTAAAAAAAAAAAAAAAATTGTTTCTTTGTTCTCAAAAACATCATAAGAATCAAGCTTGAAACATTGTTCTCTTTTCTTTTCTTTCTTTTCCTCTTCCTCCTCTTCTTCCCTTAACCAGTCGTGGTCGATGACCTCATCGAAGCCTTGCCGACTCCTGGCAAGACCAAGCCTCGTTGGTGGCTAGGTAAGGCCAGGTCGGCGTCTCCTGGTTGAGTGAGGTTGACCTCGCGGTGGCTAGGTAAGGCTCGAGGAGACCTTGTTGGCTCTCGTTTGGGTGGTCATTGGCTAGCCGTGGTCAAGATCAATGATTGGCTAGAGGAAGAAGAAGAAAAGAAAAAAGAAAAAGAAAAATGTAATAAAATTATTTAAAAAATAAAATATATTCTAAGGCATAAAAAAAATTGGGTCCATACAAAATGCAATTTTATTCTAGGAATAGAAAGTTTGTACAATTACTAAACGTTCTTCTACTCAAAAACTTGTTTAGGGAACATAAATAGAAAAAATTATTTCTAAATAGAAATTGTTCTCGAGAATAGAAATGTTATCATACGCATCTTGATTATTTAGGTCTATGTTGAGCAATGATATGCTTTCTTAGAATGATTTGAAGTGCATTGTGAAGTTGTTATCTTGGAGCAGTGCCTCTGGATTTCTTTCCTTGATCTTTGCTGCCGTTTTAGAATGCACGATCGGGTTCTTCCAGCCTTTTCGTCTATGGGCCTATGGCATAGTTCCTTATGTTGCAGATCATGAATGTTGGCGAGGAAACATAAACAAGCAAATTGATCTACGATTGCTTGTTATTTGGTTCTGTTTCTGCCTAAGTATGTCGGTGATACTTGGGTTAAGAAGGTATACTCTGAAAAGAAGAAGAGATAAACCATAATCGTATGTAAAGCACGTGTCAAACATAAAACTTTGCACATCCAATCAGAAGGGCAAAAAATAAAACAGGTTATATTTTTTGATGATGCAAATATTTTTTCTTTAATCAAATTACATGATATAGGAAAGAAAATGTACTTTTAATAACTCATAGCTTATTCCAATAAAAATTATTTCACTCCTTGCTCTCAATTACAAGGAAATTAAACAGAATAAATAAATCATGGTACTCTTACAAAGTAATGAATATTTATCTTGAGATAACGATTGAGTCTTTAATAAAATTATTGAGAACCTCCCATTGGGATGCACTTATGTCTAACAATATAGCTTTCATTGATTCAACAAATCCACTTAATATAGTTTAATAAAATTGAACTTTCAAGTTATTGGGACTAGGGAACTGCCAAGGAATTAAAAAAAAAAAAAAAAAAAAGCATCTTTAGACTAGGTAACTCGCGAGTAAGTAAGTTATATCATTTGTTCTCTTTACTATTTTTACTATAGAAAGAGAAACTGTTATAGATAATATTCTCAATAAAGTTGTAGTCTATCATTTTTTCAGTTTATGTTTTTTTTTTTAATTTATTGCAACTTTATTTCAAAATGTTTAATTTATAACTTTTAATGGTGGTTAGGTTGTTTTTGCCTAATCAAATAATTATATATGATATTTTAATATCCTATCATGTTCGTTGTTAAGTATTCACGATATCAGTGTAAATGAACTTGAATATACACAAATGGAGATAGTAAAAACTTTCATAAAAATTTAATTAATTAATTATAATTGGTACATAAAGGTTAATGAAATGCAATTCGCTAAATGCAATGGATGCAAAATTAGATAAATTTACTATTTTTTTTCAAGGATCAAGCTTTTGTCGCAACCATAAATCTTGAGCCCAAAGTGATTTTCTTTATATATATAGGTGAAATTCAGGTGTCAACAAGCGCCACATTGATACTTAGTGCCAACAGAATAATTAAATTGCACAAATTTGATAAATTTTAAATCTTGATTGTATTTTTATAATTTTAGAATTTAATTACACATTCTCGATAAAATTTAGCAATTTTAGTGTACCTACCCTTAAAAAATAAAACTCAAATAGATCGATAAACAAAAACCTTAAATACGCATTCAATTTTATGGATTTCTAATTAAGATATGATTTGATTGAATAAAATACAAAATCCAGGGATTTTATTATATCATGTTTACGTTTTTTTATTTATTTATAAATTTCATTGCCCCTCTCTCTTTGATAATAAAGAGATCCTTTCTAAGTTTGAATTTGTTCATTTGAATTATGGGTTCTTCTACTTCATTTTCATTTACTTATTTTTATTGTTAATATTACATCTCTTTTATTACTATTTTTATTCCATTCCATCATTCCTTGATAAAAAGTTTTATCAAATAATAAACTAAACTAGTATACCTAATTTGACTAGAGCAAGGGTGGCAAGCACCAACAACACAAGTAAATGAAAATATGTCATTCAATCCCCAAATTCCCCAAATTCACAAACAAATGTAAAAATTACACAAATTTTGGAGGAAATCTAAGAAAAATCGTATTTTTTGAGGCGAAGGTGGAGGCAGCGGTGTGGTACAAAGCACGGTGGAGACAATGGCATGATTCATCATATGGTAGAGATGATGAGAATGGAGTGAATCCAGCGAGAGAACTATGAATAGAAAAAGAAACCTTCAAAAGGAGACTCATTTAACAAGACAAGAACATTGCAATTCGACGAGAAACATAACACATGCACGGTCCATGTTTCAAAATAAATCTAAAATTATAAATCGAATGCAAAAAATTACACGATTTTTGAAGTAGATCTAAGAAAATCTACACCTTTAAAGGCGGAGGCAAATGCGGTGTGGTTCGTGTGAGACGACGGAAAGAGGGCGAGACTAGACGCCGACGAAGAGAAGGAAGGAGAAAGCGACGAGGAGAAGTTGCTGAAAAGGAATGATGCGAAGAATGGTGAAATTCCCCTCTCCTCTTCTTCCTCCTCTCCTTCGACCACCGTCCGGTAATCTCACTCTCCCTCCTCCTTTCTTTGCATCGCCTCTTCCTCTTCCTCTTCTTCTTCCTCGCGTTGTCGATTCCTCTCCCTCTCGTCACTTTCGCACTTCACGCTCCACTTCTGGACTGACCGATTCCATGAGTCGAAACCAAGTTGTGGAGTTTGTCATGAACCTGTGCAAAAAAGGCGGGTTGGCAAAAGCCGAGGATGCTTTGCATTATTTCAAGGTTATGATTCGACTGAACCCTTTGCCTTCGACTCCCTGTTTCACCCAACTCTTGGGAGCTGCGGTGAGGATGAAGCATTATGCTGTCGCCATCCACATGATCGAGCGAATGGATTCCATGGGCATATCTCGCGACATTTACGTTCTCAGCATTCTGATCAATTGCCTCTGCCGCTTGGAAAGGTCCGATCTTGGATTTTCCGTTTTGACCAAAATGTTCAAGCTTGGGCTTGAACCGAGTGTGGTGACCTTGAACACCTTGCTCAACGGGCTCTGTGAAGAGGGTAAGATCGCACGAGCCTTGACCTTGGTGGAGGAAATGGGGGGCAAGGGGTTTAAGGCCAATGTATTTACTTACAGTGTCATCGTGAAGGGATTGTGCAGAACCGGTGATACTTCTAAAGCCGTCCAGTTAATAAGGAATTTGGAAGAAAGGGGTTGCGAACTGGATTTGGTCGCGTACAACACGATCATCGACGGTTATTGCAAGGAAGGACTGGTGGAAGAGGCATGTCGCTTCTTTAACTGTATGAGTCACTGCCTAATTAAGCCGGATATCCTCACTTACAATCCCTTGATTCGTGGCTTAGGCTGCATAGGCAAATGGAAACAAGCAAAGGCCTTGTTAGGGAAGATGATTCATGATGGAATCCACCCCAATATTATCACTTATAATTCCTTCATCCACGGTCTGTGCCTTTGTGGCCAATGGGAAGAAATTCGAGTCCAGTTGAGTGAGATGGTGCGGGGAGGAATAAGGCCAGATGATCAAACCTTCAATATTATCTTGGATGCACTCAGCAAACAGGGCATGACCAATGAGGCGAAGTGCATATTTGACCTGATGATCGAGATGGACATTGAGCCGGATGCATTTACTTATAACTCATTGATAAATGGTTACTGCCTTCAAAATCAAATGGATGATGCTGCAATTACATTTTGTTTGATGACTGCAAGGAAGTGCGATCCTAATGTGGTGACCTATAGCACGTTGATTAACGGGTATTTTGCGGTTAAAAGAGTGGACAAGGCAATGAGTCTCCTTCAGCAAATGTTGGAGAAAGGATTAGTCCCTGATGTTGCCACCTATGCTTGTCTCATGGATGGCGTTTTCCTTGCTGGTTACCCCAGGGTTGCACATCAGCTGTTTTACAAAATGCTGGCTTGCAATCATATAAATCAACGAATTTGTGCCATCATGTTAGATGGCCTTTGTAAGTATCAACAAGTCGACAAGGCAATGGCGTTGTTTCGACAAATGGAAGATGGCATGGGTGATGTTGATATAGTCCACTGCAACATCCTTATTAAGGGCTTGTGTGAGATGGGGGAACTTGGACCTGCAATGAACCTCTTCAATTCGTTGGATGCCAAAGGGTTGCGACCCGATGTCGTGACATTTGGTGCGATCATAAAAGGACTATGTAAAGCTGGCCAAATACATGAAGCGTGCAAGTTACTTCATAATATGAAAGAGAAGGGATGTCCTCCAAGTGTTATCATGTTTAACATTGTTGTCTGAGCACTCCTCGAAGATGGTCAGAAAGCGAGGGCAATGCTTCTTCTAGGGGAGATGGTTGAGAAAGGCTTCTCACCAAATACTGCATCAACGGCTAACATTTTGGGTGCATCAGCTAACACCACATTAGAATCCTGAAAATCTGCACTAGGGACGTAAGCTCTTTCTTTCTTTTTTGCATCAGAGGCGTACGCTCTCTTGAATTGCGATTGTGTGCATATAGTAAGTAGCCAACTTTTATCTTGATGAGAGAAGATTGGGCTTGCCTTATCTAAGCTTGTTAGTTCTGTATAGTCTCAGATGAAATTTGTTACAAAGAAGAAAACATGGCGGTGTACTGAAGGTTATCTGCATTTTGATGACTTCTGCTTCTTCAGCCATACCAAGGTACTTTCTTGCAGGGACCTTTTGGTGCAGTTACAATCAACTTCAAGATGAACCTAGTCCTTCCCCATTCTGAGTTTTCGTGAGACTTATTGTCGCAGTAGTGTTGTCTTTGACATGAAAGTGAAAGATCAAGGAAACTTGGTTGGTTAAAATTTAAGGGGCTGCAGGAGAGTAGCTTAGAGATTATTATCTGTCTTCAAATTGTTGTTTCTGTTGTTCTAAGCGATTTGTTGAGCATACCAGTTCAAAATTGTGGTCAGACCGAGGGCAAACCATGTAGTAATTAGACTCGTGATGCATATGCACGGAATCAGTCATTCGCACAATCCAACTGATTAAAATATAAGATTCGGTTTGTCATGAAAAGCACAATCACGACTATAAGCTCTGCAACCTCCAAGGACTGGAAAATTATATACTTCAAATCCATCAACGCTACACATTAAGTACACGAATCCTTTGTTTTTTTTCTCTTTTCTTTGTGTGGTTTCAATTTTATGGGATGTTTCCAAAGAGACTTTTGATTTTACTTTGCTTTCTCAATTATAGGTCAAGTTTGCTTTTCCATGGATGACTAAACTGACCTGATTCATTGTACTCTTAACTTAAATTGATTACAGCCAACAGAGAAAAGGTGAAGTGGGTTGGTTCATTTCATCTAATTTTGATTTTGGTTGATTTTAAAAGCGTGAAATAGAACTCTGCATATCATAGTAAGTTGTGTAGTTTTCTTTGCTTTTATTTAGTGAGATTTCTGTGATGAAACAAACTATGTCTGGTAGTATATATATTCCATAGAAGTCTAGAAGAGAAGCTGTATTGTGCTTTAAATGACATAAAAGGTATGCATATTTTCTTATCTATGTCTATATATATGTCTTTAGTTCATATACATATAATAGCTTAAACAAAATCATTTGCGTGGATTAGGTGCACAACATAAATTCGATTCTTTATGCTACTACATTTCGTTGTTCAGCCTAGTCACCTGGGCTTTAATTGTCGTCTTACATGGGCCATGAGTTTAATGGGCCCAAAGTTGGTGGACCTCCTCATCCATAAAAATAAATATAAAAAAATCCTTAGGCAAGATATATGTTTATCTTGTTTAATTTGTTCCTTAAAGTTTTTCTGGAACAATCATTACTTATGTAGTGCAATGCACTTTATTAATTGATTTGAATTGTGCGAATAGATAAGATATATTTTTCTGTAAGGAAAAACTACATAAGTCATATTGAAAGTAATTTAAAATGTGATAAAGAGATATTTTAAATTATTGTTTTCTGTTATTTAGAGCAGATAATGAAAACAAAAGACTCAAGTGAAACTGTGTGACTGATGTCTTTCAACCAAGTGATAATCGTCTTTGATAGGATGAGGGGAGATCTTACCTGTCTTCTTCTGTGGAATCACAAGCGTGATTAGTTTCTTAACTCCTTCTCTACTACTCTTGGTTCTTGTCTCCTTCATTGATAAGCACATCATACTAAAGCAGCTTCTTGAGAGTAGTTTGGGGTACGTAATCAGATAAATTCTCTTCTGTTTTTTCCTCTTTTCAATTTACTGCTGATAGTACATGATATTGAACTTAAAACAGTAGCAGTTCACACGAGCTGACTGATTACGTAGTTCTATGTTAGGCAATTTATATGCGTTTTTAGAGTGAAGTGTATGGCGAAGTTTATATATGCTCCTGGATTTTTTTTCTTGATCTTTGCTGTGTTTTACATGCTTAGCTTGTTGATTGACTACATCAAAGTCTGAACCATGTCTTCCATCAGTCCGGTTCTCCAATTCCCAATTCGACCCTGAAACTATGGTCATCCCTACCATCCCACTTCAAACAAACAACATAAGAGAAAAGTGCAACATAGTGTTAGTACTGTGGTTCAGATGGAATTAACATATCTACTCATAAAGATAGCTTGGTGCTTCGATTTGTTTTCAAATTCAGAAACCAAACACAAACCGCACCACTGCGGTGTGGTGTGGAGTTTCTAAACCATCTTTGAAAGTAATTCAGAAACTGAACCAAAACCGTTTTGGTTCGGTTCAGCATGGCGGTTTGAACGGTATGATGCTGACTCCTACTCGAAAAAAGTATTATTTTGCTCATGGCAAGGATAGCCAACGTTGGCAAATTATAAATCGCCCGCATGAGATTGTTTAATTTATGGCTGTAAACCTTGCCATGTACCTCTGTCCACTGGGGTGTCAAAACTATCCTAACCAATTTGACCCAAAATTTTTTTAGTCTTTTTTCTTTTATCGGGTCTCCTTTGAGTTCGAGTAATAAGTAAAAGAATTTGGGTGTCTTCATGGTTTGAGCCATATACTCGAATCAACCCGAAGTACATTAAACGGAAAAAGAAACTAAACACTAAACAGCTCTCTTTCCTCCTTCGTATCCCTTCGTCGGCTTCACCTTCACCAGCTGGTCTCCCCATCGAGTTTACTAGGTCCTCCTTACTCAGCTCTGTTGTTGCGTGCGTGCGGAATATAGACCAAGTGAATCGGATAAAATAGTCGGAACGAAGGAAAGGAAATCGGACACCAGATTTACGTGGTTTGGCCCGAATATCGGAACCTACGTCCATGAGAAGAGCAGCACGGAATTCCACTATAGAAACAAGCGATATATCGGAGATTGCAATCACTCGATCACTCAAACACACTTTCAGTGTTTCCCAGCTCCAAATTATACCCAGATAACTCACACAATGTTTAGCCCCTCACAATTCCTAGTGAAACCTCACTCAAGGAATTATACAAATTCTACTCACAAGAATTTAACTGACTAAAACATTCGGATGTAATTTCAACGGGAAAAATCTCTCTCTGCCGAGAGCTTCTGAAGCCTCACGACTTCTCTCTTCAGCTCTCTCTCGGCCACCGAAATAACTCAGCGCAGCGCCTTCTTCTCCTTCGCTCCTCTGCCTTTTAAGGGTGAAACAAGACAGAAAATGTGAAGCCATTCGGTGCTCGCAATTAGCACTGACGCCCACCAAAATTCACGGGCACGCATGCATGCATGGGACGCATTTAATAAGGCAGAAAACATGCGCCCATGATCTAAGCGCGAAAGAAGGATGGCCGCCGTCTTCCAAGACCATCTCCACGACGTTGAACTCCTTCAAGTAATATTTTATCATTTCTTTCCTTCGGTTGTCTGCAGATGAATAAAATAAGAAGCAAGGAGTTAAAGAAAGAAGACAAAACAAGCCCACAATTAGCTTTAGTCTTCCACGTCCATTCACCATGCATGCACGTCCATGTGCATGCAATTAAAGAGTTAGAATAAAATAATGGTCTTCCCCTCTCGCGGCTGCACGCTCTCTTCATTCTTCACGCTTGCAGCTCTCCTCATCTCCTCCTCATGAGAAAATATTGGGTGGTCCGGGACCTCCACGTCAGCGTGGTCCCCGGCCACTCACGAGGTGCCATGTGGAGGGGTGGGCCCCACTTGGTGTCCTCTTCGCTTTTTCTCTTGCTCCTCGACGCAGCGCTCCTCTCTCTCATCTCTCTCTCCCAAATAACTCTCGGCTAATGGCTCGGCTCGGCTCGGTTGGCAGAAGAAAGCACGGGTCAATGGATAATAAATGCGCAACTCCCGCTTAAAATTTCTCTCTCCTCACTTGAATATTTTCTGAGCTCTCTCTCTCTCCTCGCGGACGAGCTGCACTTCCTCTGTTTCCTTCTCAGCGTATCCCACCCCCAACCCTTCGCCTCCGACGGTTTCCAACGCCAAGATTGAGCGTAAGGTTTGTGCTCGCCTTGGTCTCTAGGCAACTTCTGGGCCTCCGTCCGATTGCCTCCCTCCGGCGAACTCGTCACCAACTTCGATTCGAGCCACCGTCGCTGCCGCTGATGTCGTACTCCGTCTCTGGCATCTACTTGTCCTCCCCCTCCCTCAGGCCGAAGACACCGCCAGCCTCCGCCGCGAAGTCGTCGGCCTTCGGCAGGAGGGAGGCGACCTCGGTCTCGTTCCCGAGCGGCGCCAGGCTCCCCACCGTCGACCGGGTGCTGCCCCTATCCGACGAACTCCCTCTCTCTCTCCACCCTCCCCCTTTCTGATTGGCGAACCACCGCGAGCAGCCGACGAACCAGGAAGCGAACCTAATATTTTCTCCCTTCTCCGACGCTCGATGCCCTCTCTGCACTCTACCCTGACGCTCGACGGCCGATTTTGCTCGCCTCTCCCACGACCTCCACGCTTTTGGCGGTTCTTCCCTCGCGGTTCGGTGAGGTCTTGGGTATGCCCTCGTGCTGCGTCTCTTCTTCCTTGCTCAGCAACACTGTACTGCCTCTCTCTCTCTGAGTGTGTCTCTCTGTGCATTCTTTCATCCATGAGGCAAGCATTTCAACTAGGGTTCAGGGGTTTCGCCACCCCCTTCTTTGAGGTTCGCCACTACCCTTTTCACTTCGATCGGTCCTTCAGCAAAAGCGACTGCTAAGCGACAATGCGACGACAGTTTCGAATCCTGGGTTTCGCTCTGTGATGCTAAGCGTTTTTTTGGTTCCTTAAAAAGTTGCTGACTTTTTCGCATGTTGTAGCTTCTTGGTTGCTTCGAGATTCTAGGTTGGTCGTTCTATCGTCTTGCTCGGAGCGAGCGAAATGTTGTCCAAAAGGGGCGTGTCGAATTCGTCGACACCTAAGTCGGCAGCAACTTCTGAGGACAAGAAAGGGAAGAAATCGAAAGGATTGGTGGCTTCAGTTCCTAGTTCTACCAAAAGTCATGTCAAGGTATTGTCTTTTAATCGAACCTATCGTTCCACCTGTGTTTTGGGGACTTGACCATTCAGCATTCATTTTTTCTGCAGAAAAATTCTGGTGCAAGCGTTGGTGAAGTCGTGTTGCCTAATAATGACCGGGCCAAAATTGAGGCAATGACATTTCACGAATTGAGAGCTACATTGAGGTGGGGATGAATTGTTTCAGTTGCAAGCGTGTGATAGTCATTATAGCGTTTCCTGTGCAACCTTTACAGTAAGCAAAAATCAAGTTTTCCTATTAGATGCTTGCAAGGGAGATTATTGAGCTGGAAGTGAATATTACTGATGGAAAACCATGAGGTCTTGAGAATTTGCCTTCAACAAAGAGCAATTTGTTTATGAAAATGAAATTTTTTGCATCACGCTTTTTCTCAAAATGATAATGAAACCTGTAAGTCCTTTTTTGTATTTCTATGGTTGTTTCGAGGCTTGTAGATTGTTATTGTAAAGCATGTGGGAAGAGTACACGGAATGACCGGGTTGAAGGACTAGCTCCCTACCTCTTTGCGGTTCGGAGGCATTCTGATTTGTTACTGCAAGTGCATTTGATCCCAATGAATTGTCATATTTTGACCAAGAATGTCGAAGTCTGTATAGATATTCTAATGTTTTAATCTAGTTAATTGATATAATAATATGCTTGTAGTAGGATTAGTCCATTTGCTTTGTGTATATTCGAATGAAATGCTTCTCATCTTAAATAAAGATCACAGCCAATGACCAGTTAAGTTGCTTATGAGATATAATTAGCATCTCAAGTGATGTTGGATGAATAATAAAATCGGCATGAGTTGCACTATGTATGTCAGAAATGCAAAAGTACTACCTTCTCTCTATATTAATTTGTGTAAGGTGGATACCGTGCCTTCTGGTTTTCTCCTACATTTGGCTTTTTTGGATTATTATTTTTGAGGTTATTACTAGTATTTTTTTTGTGCAGATAAAGCCCCTTTCAGTTACATATGGCTTGGGCATATCGAGATCATGATTACGAGGGACGGCTTGTCACTGCAGAGTTTGATTCATTCTATCTCTTGAGCGGTTACGTTCCTAATTAGTGATGGCCTCGAGAAGACTGGTATCAATCTATTTCATTGGTTTACTCGTTACACACTTTCAAGTATGATTCATTAATTCTGTTGCTTATTTATGTCGATGTATAGGATTTCACAGTGGAATCCATCTCTTGGTAACTACATAAAGTATGTTCAGCACTATGTAGCCCTTTTGCTTTTTGATAAAGCTATTTAGACTTTTGTTCAGGAGTCATTATTCACCATATCATGGATCAATTCTACAACCTATGAAGGTTTTCTAATAGACTACTATTTTTATTCTGTTGCAATATTGTTGCAATATTGTTTCATCTCTTACTCAAATTTGTGCTTGCTGTTGGTAATACAGGAACTTGAAAAGTTGAAGCCTGTGATTTTGACTGGCGATCTGAATTGTGCCCATCAGGAAATAGACATTTATGATCCTGTGGTAAGGTAAACAATCAATGTGCCTTTTCTGCCTTTGATTGAGTAGGTGCATTAATAATTTGCATGAGCTTTTTAACTATCACAGGACAATGTCCTGGCCACACCATATGCCCCCCACCCCACTTAAAAGAGGGGAAAAACCCCAAAACAGAGGACCGTAATCGGGCTTTTCCTCCATACAACTGAATTTTGTTTTGGGTTTTTGTTGGGGGTGTTTGGGGTTTTGTGTTGGGGGATGATAAAAATCACAATTTAGGCTGTTTGGCATCCCGAAACGAAGTTCTTAATACGTCTAATGTTTCTTATTTCTGTCATTAATCTGATTGTCATGAGACTCCGGGAAATAAAAGAAGTGCTGGATTTACAATTGAAGAAAGGGAATCTTTGGAGACCAACTTCTGTCGAGGGCTTTGTTGATACCTTTAGAAGACAGTATCCTCATGCTGTTGGTTATACTTATTGGGGTTATCAGCATGGTGGGAGGAAGACAAATAAAGGTATACATAGATCTACTTGATGGAACATTATATATCTAATGTTACACTTCTCTCCTGTAATGGTGATAATATGAGCAATGACAAGCTTTTGTTTTTTGTTGAGTCATTATGCATATCGTTGTCTTATCAGATGAAGCATATGGAAATAGGTATTATCACCTGTTAACTATCCTCTTGCAATCTACGGGGTGGCGGCGCGATTATTTTCTTGTTTCAGAATCTATAGTAGACAAAGTTCATGACTCGTACATCCTTCTTGATATCACCGATAATGATCATAGTCCTATTGGCCTAATTCTCCAGCTTTAGTTCTGTCATCTCTTTTGGGATCTTTGTGAATGGACTGCGAAGGTAGTTCAGCAGCATCATCCTAGATGCTGTTTGCCGAAAAGTATTGAGCTCTTATTGTCATTGTCATTCATGTTGAAGCCACTAGCAAGGGAAAGTTTTTTTTTTTTTAATGAAATTTGCTTAGCAAAAGGGGGCAAAGAAAAGGAGGAAGAGATGACTGTATTTACTTTGTCTGGGCCCTGTGGAGTGATCTGGGTTTTTCTAGATTATTTTACAAGGCATCTTTTGGAGGAAGAGTTATGATGGAACATTGAAATCACTTTCGAAAAAATCTGTGCAAGTTTTTGAACATGCATTCGATGCGAAGCCGGCAAGGGGAAAAATGCTGAAATGCTGAAATGCCGAGTGCAAGTTGTAGGTACAACCGTTCTGGTTCGCAATTCAATCGATTATCGGTGGATGTTTTTTTTTTTAATTTAAAAGTTAGTCTGGAAAGACAGTTGTCTACAACCGTCTGCGCTCGATCTTTTAAGGAGTAAGGTGGGCGTACAATGACTTATCATGGATCCTTGCTTGCGTCTTGTTGTTAGAGAACCTCAAAGGAGCACGTATCAGCAGTGTCATTTTTGGCTCTTGAATTTTGTACATGAACGTGGTAGACCTGAAGATGATGATGTTCACATAATTAGGGGTGAAAATGTCGGCAACGTTTTAGACAAATGTAATTAGCAAGTTTCATTATTTTATGGAATCCTCTAGCTGCTCAAGTGTATTACTGTTTGCTTGATTCCTTGACAACTACGAAGGCTCCTGGAATTTGTCTTTGCATGATAAGGGAAATTTGCTTGGAATTGTTATGTTGGTTATACCGGAAGTCCCACAAACTTCACAAAGGCCAAGATAAAGCCTGAACGCTAATTATTATCATCGTCTATCGATTTGTTTTTGCCATCTTTAAACTTTTATCTATATCAATGAACTGCAATTGCTTCTTCATAAATCCTGAACTGCTTATTATTGCTTCTTTCTTAGTTATTCATGCTCATAACATGAATTTATCATGCCCACTGACTTCATAAACCAAGTGAGAATACAGAGGCTGAAGCTCAAAGGGAACAGTAACATCAAGAAATGAATCTACCTTGTGCGTTTAATTGGCACGCCTGTTCCTCACACCAAATCAAACATTGGGATATCAACATGTAAACTTAATTACATCATTCCGAATTCTGTGAACACACGTCTTATACATACTCATTGAACTTTGAGCGATGTTTGGTGGAATTAGAATTACTTATTGCCGACAGTTAGAATTACTAAAGATCGTGAACCAACAAAGAAACTCAACTACCCGGACAAACTGGTAACTTTATATGCCTAGTTCATGACAATAGTCTTGATCTTGAGTAGTTTACACGCGTGTGATGGGAATTTGATCAGACTACCTTCAATTTTCTAGCTAAAATCTATCAGTGCCCCCAGTCAAAATGCCTACCGAAGGGTCACTTTCTTTTTTCCCAACTTATGGTTTTGTCAACAAAATAAATTTCAGGCGTAGATACATGTATGACAAAGGAACAATTGTCTTGTTTTTAACATAAAAATAAACTTCAAGGGCTAAAACTTTGGGATGAAGAACCAACGCAGAGAAATAAATTAATAGAGCGAATTGGGAAAAGCTGCTTTACTATGGAGGCATGTCATTTGAGAGTCTCATATGGATATGAGCTCCAATCAGAGGTTCTATATTACCGTCCAAAACAGAATACAGGTCAGGCATTTCAACACCACTTCTTACATCTTTCACATGCTTGCGAGGGTAAAGAACATATCTTCGGACCTTGTCTCGCCATACATCGAACACATTTTCTTTCTTGAAGCCATTTATGCCTGGAACTCCTACATCTATGGCTGCGATAAGAAGTTTAGCCTTCAACCGGTTGAGGGCCTTAATCTTATTTGCAAAAATGCTCCTTTCACCTGGGATAAAAATTTTGAGATCTTATTTCTCAATCACAAAATGTCGTACTAGACAGGCAATCATGAACATGTGTTGAGGAACAGGCATTTGCTTCTTTGTAAAGTCAAAACCATATTGCGGAAACCATTGGTAAACAAATTTGAGTTGGAAGGTCAACCCTAACAAATAAGGGAATAGACAACACATTACCCAAAGATTGGACGACAAAACCAGTAGGAACATGCTGAATAACAACTCCAGACCGGCCTTCAATGACTTTTACTTCAGGCGATGATGATGGGCACGAGATTAGCAAATCCTCCTCACTAATTTTTAGGTCGGGGCCGAATCACGTAACGAGAGGAATTATATCGACAGCTGCTAGGCTAACCTGCAAATTTTGAGTACTAAAATGAGGAACCGACGGAATTTAGGGGCCAATGATGTAGCGAACGAAACACATTACACGAAAAAGGCTTTTCTCGACCTTCAATTCACTTGTATAAGAAGCAGATATACTATAAAAAGAAACAACTTGAATGGTAGGATCCCATGAAATGCAACAATTCCCTTGGCTATGTTTTTGAGTGAACTAAATCAACCTTAAGCTCATGTGCAAAATTAATCCACACACCATTTGAAGTTGCATATCTTATATTTTTTAGCCAATGTTAGACTCTATGGTACATGTAGACATCTAGGTGCCACACAAATATCTAAGTGTGTAATTAAGATAAGATCAAGAAAGAATTTACCCAAATATAGACAATAAGGTGTTATGAGTACGAGTTCATATTTAGCTGCTTTGATTTCAAGAAAGAGCCACAGAAACAATCAATCTTTCAATTCCAATGTGTTTTTCCTTGCACACGGTCATTTACATGTTGTCATGTCTTTAACACACTTTAAATTGTTTCTTAATATTAATGATGCACCAACAAGATGCCACTTTTGCCTTCTGAATCTCCGGAAAGAGAAGAAACAAATCATTCAGAGCTCATTGTTAAAAAGAAGTCAAAAACCAATAGCAATATACAAAAGTCAATGTTTCATCAAAACAAAAATGATAATTGTAAACCTACCTCATCAATTGTTGATCCAGTTTCTGAACCACTTATCATTCGATGAACACCCCTCTCCCCTGAAGACAACCATATGCATAATCAAATTCAAATTCAACCGTTGCAGAAGTGATTCCACCATTTGTTGCCCGACGCTTCTCTACAATCCTCCCTCAGTAACCTTGCTTCTCAGCCCATTTTTGGTACATTCTCAGTAGTTTTTCAGCCCATAACTGGATTAGCAAATGCATGAGAGACAGAGAGATTGGAACCAGCAGAGGCTTAAGCCCAAAAGATTCTTTTTTTCTTTTTTTGGGTCAACAAAACTGAGTGAACTTCATTGAATTAGCTAATGGAAAATGAATATATCCCCATTATAGCTGAATATTACAGTCCGCTATTTTCCAGGATTTCAACTTTCATATGCAAATAGATTGGCAACTTATCATTCCCTGTCCTAGTTCATACTGATGTCAAAATGAAGTATCCTCATAACAGAAGTATCCTCATAGTGGAGAATAATATCGAACCACTATCCATGCGATCAAATTCTCACTTTTCTTTTTTCTCATTATTCTTTTGATAGCCACCACATTATCACTTAATGTTTACTTCGAGTTGGAATTCGGGGAGGGACATGCAAAATACCTCCCACGGGAAGAAGGATACTAGACAATAAATTAAATATCCACTAAACCCTGGAGAAATCCCACAATTGATTTTCAAGACATCTAAGTCATCAAGCAAAGAGATTCGTAAATAAGAAGTAACTGAAATGGTGATGCGCACAAGCATACATATATACTAACAAGATTCCACTAATAATGTCCCACCCTTATATGTACATATATATGCAGTTTTTTTCATTCTCAAGTTCTTTGAAACTCCTATATTTTGGCGTAAGTATTATAAAGAAGCAGGAACCAGAGACTCTGCATCCATTCTACATCAATGTATATTACAACGGAAGAGTGTGATATAAACATCATATATTTGCACATGCATAATTATTCTAGAAATGAAGTTAGATTATCAAACCTCATGGTAATTGCCATTGGATTCAGCTTTGATGACCATCGACGCTCCACTCACATCATATGGTCCCTTAAGAAGCTTTAACATCTCATAACAGTCAAAAAACTTACTCATATCCAAAGACAAAGTGTATGCCTGCTCAAAAAGAGCATAATTAATAGCATCCATCTCCACCAGTTGAGTTATCAGCTTTGCTTCTTCCGCCTGCAAATTTCAGCAGATAAAAGTCAACTAAAGCCAGCAATTGCACTTCCTTTAATTGATATAGTTAAACTAGATATGACAGTCATTGACACATTAAGAATCAAGTTAATCTCGGAAGAAGAGTCAAGACAAGTATAATGGGCAAACCATTGACCCAACAATTGCCCAACTTAATCCACACCTACTGGGTGGAAAAGCTTATTCTGTGAGAAGAATATGGCATTCCACACCACCTTGTACGTTAAATCCCTCAAGGCATCAACTGCTCTGGCCATGTCTGCCAACTTCACAAGAACATCATAGGATTTAGCAGGATCATCCCAAAGGTCGTAATCTCGAATCAGTCCATCAAGCTTAATCCATTTTAGCTTCTTCAATTTGCAGTGCAGTAGGAGCCATCTTCTCAGTGCGTTGAAATGCATCTTCAATCTTCCTTTTTAGTGAAAACAACCTTGGAGAGAAAGAAATGCAAATTTTACATAGAAGCTGAACTGCAAAGATTTTTACCCCACCAACATCCCAGAAACACTTTTGCTTACATTTCTCAGAATTCGTGTCAGATTGTACAAGAAAATTAAACTTGACTTCAAGTCCTCTTACAGGAGTCACATTTTGCAAAACTCATCTATTTCCAACATGATTGACATAACTTCCTTGCAACGGCAACCATAGATATCAAATGAACCCCTGGTTCGAAATTCCGAAGAGCAAACTCCGAAACCAAGCATATTTGGAACACCGAGGAACAAGAAATGAAGAATCTTTCCACTAGGGTGATAACTTAAAAAGCAAGAACCACTCACACATGGGAGTTCACCTAATGTGAAGCAAGAGGCCTCATGAGAAAGATTCAGGCCCAAAAGATACTTACTGACTTCAAATTTTACACGAAAGACATGATTGTATGACCAATAAAATCCGGAAAAGTTCACTCTTTCTTTTTCATTTTACCACAAACCGGTTTGGATTTCTTCGCAAGCAGTCTACAACAACATGTCAAAGAACTTCTCAAAAAAGCAAGAACCATCTATCATCTTGTGCATTTGCAAATGAACCGAGCACTCCATCTTAATCTGACCAAAAGAAGAACTACCCACATGAAAGCATTCGAGAAAGACAACATAATGGAATTAGGTGAGGGAGACGGACCGAGTTCTCTGTAGACCTTGCTTTTGCCGTCGACAGAGCTACAAGCCCGGACCATACAGCGCAAGACCGTGGACTTGTGCGGCTATGGAGCCCGCCATCTTGACCCGAACGAAGCAGATTCTCAAGACCTTGCTCTTTGTTGAAGGCAAATTCTCAAGACCTCATGGTTTTCCATCAGTAATATTCACTTCCCTGCTCAATAATCTCCCTTGCAAGCATCAAATAGAAAAACTTGATTTTTGCTTACTGTAAAGGTTGCGCAGGAAACGCTATAACGACTATCACACGCTTGCAACTGAAACAATTCATCCCCACCTCAATGTAGCTCTCAATTCGTGAAATGTCATTGCCTCAATTTTAGCCGGGTCATTATTAGGCAACACGACTTCACCAATGCTTGCACCAGAATTTTTCTGCAGAAAAAATGAATGATGAATGGTCAAGTCCCCAAAACACAGGTGGAACGATAGGTTCGATTAAAAGACAATACCTTGACATGACTTTTGGTAGAACTAGGAACTAAAGCCACCAATCCTTTCGATTTCTTCCCTTTCTTGTCCTCAGAAGTTGCTGCCGACTTAGGTGTCGACGAATTCGACACGCCCCTTTTGGACAACATTTCGCTCGCTCCGAGCAAGACGATAGAACGACCAACCCAGAATCTCGAAGCAACCAAGAAGCTACAACATGCGAAAAAGTTAGCAACTTTTTAAGGAACCAAAGCAACGCTTAGCATCACAGAGCGAAACCCAGGATTCGAAACTGCCGTCGCATTGTCGCTTAGCAGTCGCTTTTGCTGAAGGACCGATCGAAGTGAAAAGGGTAGTGGCGAACCTCAAAGAAGGGGGTGGCGAAACCCCTGAACCCTAGTCGAAATGCTTGCCTCATGGATGAAAGAATGCACAGAGAGACACACTCAGAGAGAGAGAGGCAGTACGGTGTTGCTGAGCAAGGAAGAAGAGACGCAGCACGAGGGCATACCCGAGACCTCACCGAACCGCGAGGGAAGAACCGCCAAAAGCGTGGAGGTCGTGGGAGAGGCGAGCGAAATCGGCCGTCGAGCGTCGGGGTAGAGTGCAGAGAGGGCATCGAGCGTCGGAGAAGGGAGAAAATATTAGGTTAGCTTCCTGGTTTGTCGACTGCTCGCGGTGGTTCGCCAATCAGAAAGGGGGAGGGTGGAGAGAGAGAGGGAGTTCGTCGGATAGGGGCAGCACCCGGTCGACGGCGGGGAGCCTGGCACTGCTCGGGAACAAGACCGAGGCCGCCTCCCTCCTGCCGAAGGCCAACAACTTCGCGGCGGAGGCTGGCGGTGTCTTCGGCCTGAGGGAGGGGGAGGACGAGTAGATGCCAGAGACGGAGGACGACATCAGCGGTAGCGACGGCGACTCGAATCGGAGTTGATGACGAGTTCGCCGGAGGGAGGCAATCGGACGGAGGCCCAGAAGTTGCCTAGAGACCAAGGCGAGCACAAACCTTACACTCAATCTCGGCGTTGGAAACCGTCGGAGGCGAAGGGGGTCGGGAACCAGCTGCGATTGGCAGGGCTCTTGGAGGAGGCGACGGACCGGCGAGGCTTTTTGGGGAGGCGGAGGCGGAGGGGGTGGGATACGCTGAGAAGGAAACAGAGGAAGTGCAGCTCGTCCGCGAGGAGAGAGAGAGAGCTCAGAAAATATTCAAGTGAGGAGAGAGAAATTTTAAGCGGGAGTTGCGCATTTATTATCCATTGACCCGTGCTTTCTTCTGCCAACCGAGCCGACCGAGCCATCAGCCGAGAGTTATTTGGGAGAGAGAGAGGAGAGAGAGGAGCGCTGCGTCGAGGAGCAAGAGAAAAAGCGAAGAGGACACCAAGTGGGGCCCACCCCTCCACATGGCACCTCGTGAGTGGCCGGAGACCACGCTAACGTGGAGGTCCCGGACCACCCAATATTTTCTCTGCAGGTGAGGTCATAGATCCGCATGCGATCTTCTGACAATTTCGGCCAATTCACATGCGCTACTTTGACTTTGACTCGCATGTGGTTGAGTTCACGCATTCTCATTCAACGGGCTCAAATCGAGACATATTTTCAACAAGCTCGACCTCCGTGGTCGGGAACGCCTCCCCTAGATCAACGCGAGCAGCTCGCCATCAACCTTCCGTAGCCCATTGTCCATAGTCGTTCAGCTCTTTATGGCAATCCAAATCTCAGTGCATCCATGGACGTCCTTATCTCCAAAGCTACATCCATGGTTGTCCACACTCGAGCTCTGTTCCTCAAATCCATGGCTATCCTGTCCTCGATGGGAACGGCGGTCATGGAGCCTCATTATGAGCTGGAGGCTTCCCGTTGCCAGGGAAAATTGTCTCGTTTATTATGTGACGGGCTTGCATCGCGATTTCGTGGTCCATCGGCTCGCAATACATTAGAATCCTCAAAATCTGCACTGGGGATGTAAGCTCTCTGTTTTGTATTTTTTGTGGTCAGAGACGTAAGCTCTCTTGAATTGCAATTGTGTGCATATAGTAAGTAGCCTAATTTTATTTCAATGAGAGAAAATTGGGCTTGCATCATCTAACACTAGTTAGTTCTGTATAGTCTGAGGTTAATTTGTTACGAGGAAGAAAAATGGCAGTGCACGGAAAGTTATCCGCATTTGATGACCTCTGCTTCTTCAGCCATACCAAGGTAGTTTCTTGCAGGGACCTTTCTGTACAGTTACAATTGACTGCTCTTGGTTCTTTTCTTCTTCATCGGTAAGCACATCATACCAAAGCAGCTTCTTGAGAGTAACTTCTGGTATGTCATCAGATGAATTCTCTTCCTTTTTCCTCTTTCCAATTTAATGATTGTACATGATATTGAACTAAAAACAGAAGCAGTTTGCATGAGTGACTGATTATGTAGTTCTATGTTGAGCAATGTTATGCTTTCTTAGAGTGATGTGAAGTATATGGTGAAGTTTTTATCTTGGAGCAATGCTCCTGGTTTTCTTTCCATGTTCTTTGCTGTTGTTTTTAGAATGCAGAGCGGGCTCATCGAGCCTTTTTGCTTACAGAATAGTTCCTTACGTTGCAGATCATGAATGTTGGCAAGGAAACATAAGCATGCAGATTGAGCTACGGTTGCTTGTTTTTTCGGTTCTGTTTCTGCCTAAATATATTGAAGGTATCCTCTACACATGCCGTTGATGTGTCTTGGAGTTCTTGAAATAGATTTAAAGAGAGAGAGAGAGAGAGAGAGATAAACCATAATAGTTTGTAAAGCAAATTTCAAACGTATAACTTTGCACATCCAATCAAAAGGGCAAAAAATTAAACAGGTTATTTCATGTGCTTAGCTTGTTGATTGTCTGCCTCGGAGCCTTGTCTACTCTTGAGTTTATACTTGACAAGATTAATCAAGAGAAGTATTCTAAAAACGGTTTCCTGAATATATTTATTGATGATACGAGTTTTTCTTTAATCAAATGACATGATATAGAAAAGAAAAGATACTTTTAATAACTCATAGTTCCAAGGAAATTGATCAGAATAAATAAATCACGGTACTCTCACAAATTAATTAATATTTATCTTGAGATTACGATTGAGTTTTTAATAAAATTATTGAGAACCGCAATTTATTAAAACATAGAGCATTTTATGTTTTATTCAGTTTTATTTCCTGCCATTAAGATGCACTTGTTTTTTACAATATATCTTTCGTTGATTCAAAAGATCCTTTTAGTACAGGATAATAAAATTGAACTTTCAAGCTATTGGAACTAGGAATTCCCAAGTAATTCGAAACATATTCATCTTTAAACTAGGTTATTCCCAAGTAATTAAGTTATATCATTACTTCTTTTTATTATATTTAATATAATATATATTATAGATAAATATTCTAAAAAAAGAAGTTGCAGTGTGTCATTTTTTTCAGTTAAGGTTATTTTTTAATTCATCGCAACTTTATTTCAATTTTTATTTTAAAATTATTAATTTCTCATTTTTTTTTAATGGTTGTTAGATGTAGGTTTTGCTGAATCAAATAACTGGAACACTTAAAATAAATCATTTTTAATTATTAGTTAAAAAGATTTGATTTTATTGAATAAGCTACATCATTTGACCATATCATTTAAAAAAAGTCATATCTTTATCCGTTTTTAAGATTTAAATTTAGTAAGACATGGAAGATTAAAGATGATTAAATCAAAAAAACAATGATAATTGGTCGAATATAAGCCACGTGAGGGAAAGTTTAGTGCAACATGGTGGGATTCTGGTCAAAGTGCATCACTTCGCTAGATATAAATGAAATTTTAGTGACTTAGATGATTAAAAATCCATCCGATGGTCAAAAGGATTTTACCTTCACGAACTCAGATCACTTGATGTTTAGAAGAAATGATGCCGAAGTTGCTCCTTTATTTTGGGACTAGTAGCTGAGAGAGCGAGAATGAGGAGTTGTTGAAAAGGAATGATGTGAGGAATGGTGAAATTGCCCTCTGCTCTTCTTCCTCCACTTGTTCAACCCTCATCCGGTAATCTCACTCTCACTCCTCTTGTCTTTGCATCGATTCATCGTCTTCTTCCTCGCAATGTCGATTCTTCTCTCTCCGTCTCCCGTCACTTTTGCACTTCACGCTCTACTTCTGGACTGAGCGATTCCATGAATCGAACACAAATTTTGGAATTTGCGGTGAACCAATGCAAAAATGGTGGATTGGCAAAACCTGATGACGCTTTGCATTTCTTCAAGGTTATGATTAAATTGAACCGTTAGCCTTCAACTCCCCGTTTCGTCGAACTCTAGGGAGCTGTGGTGAGGATGAAGCATTATGCTGCCGCCATCCACATAACCGAGCGAATGGATTCCATGGGGATATCTTGCAACGTTCGCGTTCCCAGCACTCTGATAAAATTGCCTCGGCCACTTTGAATATGTCTAATCCCGGATTTTCCGTTTTGACTAAATTGTTCGAGCTTGGGCTTGAACCGAGTGGGATGACCTTTAACACTTTGCTCAACGGACTCTTGGAAGAGGGTTATATCATGTGTCTTGCAATGTTGCAATCATGAATGTAAAGTAAAGTATCACATGATGAACACGGGAACAAAGTTTCGTGCAACATGGCCGGATTTTAGTCAAATTGCATGCCTTGCCCAAAAAAACTGAAATTTCAGTGAGTTGGGCAGTTGAAATCAAATTCCACTGTCATGGAAAGAATTAATCCAAAAAAAATCAAATCACTATCAATAAAGCAAGAAGGTGATATGTTGGGAATAATAGAGTATTTGTCATTTGGTGGAGGTAACTATTAACTGTGATTGAACACCCCATCATCTCGGAATTTGACGTTTATATTACTATTATGTCAAATTAGAAAATAAGAATTTATTAGAAAAGGCTACTATTCAACTACCCCCTCTCTCTTTTTTCATGTAGACATATATCATGAAATGTAATGAGGGAAATTGAATTGATGCATAAAGAAAGTTTAGGATGTCGCATCTTTTAGGTTCTTTTTCCTTTTTTTGTCGAAAATATGAGTGATATTAATTGCGACATCCTGAATTTTTCAGTTCTGCTTTCAATTAAATTAATCGGGCCTTTCATCGACGCACCTATAGTACTATTCTTAGAGCTAATCACTCCTGAAATAACTAATCTATCTAGAGAAGTCACTAAGGGATTTTAATGCAATATACTTGGGAATTCAACCAGAAATCGATTACTCGGCCGTACTCATCTACAGAGATCATTACGGTATAGTTAAAATTCAATTAGAGATTAGAGATATGTCAATTCGATAGAGATGTGTAGCTAAACGTGAGTGATTCCACTAAATTACAAAATTCTCATCGATCGGCACTAGGCTGATTTTTCTGTCGTTTTGGTACCCTGTGTCCGTATTTGAAATCTCGAGATTTTCACGACAACGAGAGTCGTCAATGTGTCGAATAGGTTCATTGTAGTTCAAAGAAAATCGACCATGGGTCTTTGCACTAAAAATTTCTGAAAGCTACCCGGTAGCCTAGGTCACATTAAAATCGTGTCAGATCAAAATTCAACCGCGAATTTGAATCTGATTTCAGAAATTGAAAGTTCTATCATGTCACGAGTCATTTTAGGAACGTTGACTCAGTCTCTGAAGATTTTTCTGCAAATCGAGATTTTGGCGGAAAAAGTCAACATAGGGCCGTTTTCGACTGGGAAATTCCAAGGACCATTTTTTATCGTGAAATTGGGATGCAAGTGGGTTCTATTGGCGAGCAAAAATATTAATTTGATTGTGAGCTCAATAAAGGAATTTATAGAAGCCGAATTGCGTTGAATCAAGTGAGGATTTAATCCAAATGGAGCCAAATGCGCGAAATTCGTAGATCCCCCATGGCCCATGACAATTGAACTACTTCAAGGCTTCTAGAAGGAGTGTTGTGGCTGGAAAATGGGCAGAGGAAGACAGCAAGCAAGTGGGATCAAGCCAAGGGAGCAAAGAGATGAGGTTGAATGGCAAGTGGCCCCCTCCAAAGCCAAGCTGTCCCTTTCTCCCTTCTTCTTCCTCCCACCGTCAAGCACCCCTCCCCATACCAGCCCTTGAAGCTTCAAAACAAACTAGAGAATCGAGCATCCCTCCTCTCCTTGTCGTCAACGCTCGCCAAAGCCAGGAATGCCACCACCGCTCGCCTACTCGCACCGAGCGTCCCCCCATGCACGTCCTTGCGCCCTACTCGCCCTTTCCGCCTCTCCGCTTTTCTGTGCCTTCGTCCATCCTAGTCGCTACCTAAGGCCGTCGAACCACTGTGCGCTACCGTCTCGCTGCCGTGAAGCCTGCCGAGCACCCCTGTAGCCTCCGCCGGTCTTCTCTACCCGTTTCAGCCCCAAGCCAGCACCTGTCCAGCCTCTCTCGGCCAAAAGACAAAACTAAATGGTGTGGGTATTCCAGCTACTATTTGGCCCGTTTTTGTGGCCTTCCGGATCTGGAAAGGCGGTTCCACTTTGGAGTTTCTCAACCCGCGCCACGTCCCTGTTGTTTTGATCCGAGCGGATCACTAAACAAGTGAGTTTAACTCACTAATCCCTGCTTAGTAAGTTAATGATGTTTAAAGGTTGATCAGTGTAGACTAAATATGGATTAGGTGGATAGTTAGAATAGATTAGTGAATTAATCGTTCGATATTGCATGTTAGGTGAATAGTAGTATAATTAACAAGTAAACATATCGTAGTATTTAATTAACGGATCTCGAAATTTTTCCAGGCTCGTTTCGGTGTTTAATTAGGCTCTACGGGCCTAAGTGAGCATTTTTTGGCAATTATTAATTAATTAATTATTTTTCGAAAATTATACCAGGATAGTCGATGACTGAAATTTTATGTTGATTGCAATGGTGTGGTTAGTTTATTTGATTGAATGATATTTTGTGCAAATTGAGTGTAATTGGTGATTTGGGTAGTTATCCCAAATTTTATTTAATTTAAATTACCAGGCGTCAATTTACAATACCAAAAATATTTTTTATGGATCAGTGAAATTAGTGGAATTTTCAAAGGAAAAATATCATATTTTAGCTAAGGCCGACCGTGTACTCACACACGATTATTATTTATCGGGTATAATAAAAATGGTGAATTTGTTAGATGGTCGGGATGGTATACTATATCAAATTACGGGCTCTGATATGTCAGCTTAGCGCGAACAGTATACCTTATCAGCTTAGAGAGAGCTATATTATTTATAAGCTTAGAGCAAGCTATATTATTTATCAACTTAAAGTGTACAGTGTCAGTATACTATATCAGTCTACGGGCGATATGTCAACTTAGAGCGAGCAATATACTATTATCAGCTTAGTGCGAGCTGTACTATCTATTATCAGCTTAGAGTAAACAGTCTTGATTATGATCAGACTTTATAAATAGTATTGATTTAGATGACCAGAGAATGGTCTTGTTGACATGAAATCGACTGAGTCGATTGATCGATGATTCGATCTAATTGATTGAAATGATGGAATGGCTATCTGAGTTATCTTGACTTGCAAGAACGAACTGATGCCAAGGTAAGTCCTCTGATTCGTGTTTGTGCTTAGGCAACTCTCAAAGCGTATTTTCTTTTTAGTCTGGTCTTAGGAGGTGAACTCGCTTAGACGCCATCTCACCCCGTTGAGGGATAACTTTTCAGGTCCATAGATGGCAGATCCTCTTGAGCGTTTTGGTCAACCTAAGAAGGCGACAGAGCAGAAGTATATTATCCCACTGCATGGGAGTCCTAGGGGATAGACCTACAAGCTGGTGAAGTCTATAATCTAGATTGATGAGGGTTTACCCAAAAAGGTGCCCTATCAATACAGAGCATGGTATCGCTAGACTCGAGATGGAGAGAGGGAAGGTCCCATACCTGAGTCTGAGATTCCTCTGTACGTGCTGGAAGTGGCCTTTGGGAAAGGCATAGTAGATCCTCCAGGAGGTTCAGTGGTAGACCCAATGGACCCTAATCTTGAAAATCCATGAAATCCTATGTACTTGAAGGTAGACTCTAGTTAGAGTGTGGATGAAAATGAAGAGGAGGATTAGAATAACATTTATTTCTTCAATGTCCCACAAGCCAAAAGAATTCCTAGATATTTTCCGCTTTTGGAATTACTGGAACTCTTAATAAGGAAGCCATATTTCTCCTCAAACTTTCTGACCAGCCTTATACTGAAATATATCTTGGATTTGCTCAAGTTAATAGCCTGACCATATGCAAAACACCGCCAGATTTTGACCCTCCGTTATAGTTTCATTTAGGAAAAAAATAGTCATCTACTAGGGCAGTTATGATTCAGTTTAATTTCCCAAATAGTGCTTGCTAAAACTGCTTGCTTCATCAAGTAAGAGAATACATTGGCCACTAGGACGAAGAGATAAAGAGATAGCGAGTCATCTTGGCAAATTCCTCGAGTTGGTTTGAAGAAAAGGCATAGGCCCCCCATTAAATTTAATGCTGAACCATACCGTGGAAAAACATTGCATTACCTAGTTCATCAACTTTCCACAGAAACTCATCTTAATCGAGCACTCCTAGAGGAAATCCAATTCTATTTCGTCATAGGCCTTTTGCCTATCTAAGTTTAAAATCGCTTGGAACTTCTTTTTCCTCTCTCGTGTTCCTAGTCTATGTAGGACCTACTACACTATCAAAATATTATCTTGAATTTGTCATCCTCCCACAGATGCACTTTGTTTTACTACGATTAGATTAGGTGGCAAAGGTTTCAACCTGTTCATCAGTATCTTGAAGATGATCTTGTAGATAAAGTTGCATAGGCTTATAGGACGAAATTGTTCTAACTTCTCTAAATTCAGAGTTTTGGGAATAAGGGTGATTGATGTTCTATTTAACTCAGGGTTCAAGTATCCTGTGTCAAAAAACTTATGCATCTCCCTAACAATATATTACTTTAATTCCTTCCAATGATGTTGGAAGCATAGACCATTTGAACCGTTGGGCCCCGAAGCCTTGGAAGCTCCTAATTGATGTGTTGCAACTGTGATTTTCTCCAAGGTGACAGGTTGTATTAGTTTTTGATTCATCATTGCATTAATCGAGCATGAAAATTGATCAAATATAGGCCAAAAATTTATGTTTCCCTCCAACTTGTAAAGATCTTTGAAATACTCCCCTATCATTTCCTTAAGATTCTTCTCATCTTTCATCCACTCTCCTTACAATTTTTTTAACATGGTAATTCTGTTTCGGATTCTTCTTTGAATAGTTGTAGCATGGAAAAATTTAGTATTTCTATCATCCTATTTAAGCCAGCTAATTCTTGATCTCATACCCCAATACAATTTATCTTGTCGCCAGAGACTCTCGATATCTTGGTTTATCTTTTGGACATTCACACTATCATTTGGTCCCCCTGTATTATTCATTAGCACTTAAGAGTTCATTCCTTAACTATGAAATTCTCTCACGTGCATTAGAAAATTTATTTTTACTCAATTCAATCAGCTTTTGATTCACCGTATTTAATTTATCTACAATACTCATCATTTGGGAATTTGTTGAAACCCAAGCTCTCTTTACTTTTTGCGGACATTCCTCATCCTCTTACCAGGAAGTTCCATATCTAAAATCTCTTCTTCTTCTGCTATCAGTCTTTGGGAAAAGTGATAAAATAAGTTAAAAAGAAGAATAGAGAGGGACTCTAGCGTGCTTCACTTGAAACTATATGGCCAACAAGGATTTGAAAAATGAAAAACTGCCGCGACCCTTCGTTGGCTCCTCTCTATTTATTTGCAGCAATCGATTTTTTTTTTTTTTTGGGTCCTGCAATTTTCAGCTCATTACTGCAATTTTTTATCCTGATTGGTCTTCTCATTGAGCTGCAATATTTAGCCCCACGATGTACAATTTAATCTCCCTTCCTCTCTTCATTTTCAGCTCCAATCGTACTGTTATCGCCCTGTTTGGCGTGACACCTGCTGCAGCTTTCTTGAATCCTAGTTGCAGCCTACTTTGTCCAGCTTTTGCAGCCAAGACGGCTTCCATTTTACGCTTCATTTTGCAATAAAGTCCTAGCTGGCTTGCACCGAGAAATGGGCAGTTGTAAGCTATGTAGCACGGACACTCTCCGAAAGCTTTCGTGTCGTGTCTGACACTCCAATACGTGTTCGACACGCTCCAACACGTGATCAACTCTCTCCGACACACTCCAACCTGTGAGTCCAGAATTTTGACACGCACGGGGTCAATTTTAAAAATTTCTAATACTTGAAGGGTCAAAATATAAATATACACAAAAGAAGTAATAAAATTGCTATAAATATACACGCATGGGGTCAATTTTTTTTTTTCAATTTTGTTTTTTTAGAATTGTTTTATTTTTTAAAAAGTCTTTTACTATGAAAGAAGTAATAAAAAATGTTATATATGATAAATAAATAAATTTAAAAATATCATTTCAGCATTTTTCTTTAAATAATATTTTTTCCTCTAAGTTTTGTGTATTATTGTAACAAATTAAAATAACGAATGATATTATTTAATATTTTTCGTGTAAATTAATTCTATGCCATTATTATTATTATTATTTATGTATTTATATATAAAAATATATTTAATATATAATGTGTCGGAACATGTTAAAATTCTCTATTTTTAATAAATGACGTGTCGGCATGTCGTGTTGTGTCGTGTGTCGCGTGTTTGTGTCGATGCTACATAGGTTGTAAGACCACTGGTTTTGCCTCCAATTTCCTTTCTAACTCTAGTTCATTTTTTATCGAGTTTCCTAGTTCAATTAAGACTTGATTGTGGTTGGCTTAGGGCTTAATTATGTGTGAAGGTGTGGGAACGAATCGAGCTTAATGTGCACTTGATTAATCCAAGAGCTCCGGAGCTCTCGGCAATTGGAATTTTCTCAATTGGGTCCAATATCTTTAAATAATTATGTCTTTAGTTACTAAGCACAAAAAAAATCTAACAAAAATTAATGTAGGATGATGAAACGACGATGTTTTCGATCAATTGCATTTCTCGATTCGATTGAAAAAAGTCGACATTTGACTTATACAAGAAAATTTCGAAATTTAAACTTTTACATTTATATGTAACCATGAAAGGGATGTTTATATACAATGCAACACTATGATATATGATATTTTTGCTTTCAATTAAAGGTTGACTTTTCAGTTTGACAAAAAAGTCCATTAAAAAAGTTAATAATTTATTTATTAATTATTTCTTTATAAACAGTACATAAATGTTAATGAAATACAATTCTCTAAATGCGATGGATGTGAAATTAGATATATTTACTCTTTTTTTTTAGGATCGAGCTTTTGTCGCAACCATAAATCTTGAGCCCAAAGTGATTTTCTTTATAAATATAAGCTTACTTGTTGGTGAAATTTAGGTGTCAACAAGCGTCACATTAATACTTAGTGCCAACGGAAGAACTAAATTGCACAAATTTGATAAATTTTAAATCTTGATTGTATTTTTATAATTTTAGAATTTAATTACACCTTCTCGATAAAATTTAGAAATTTAGTGCACCTACCCTTGAAAAATAAAACTTAAATAGAGCGATAAACAAAAACCTTAGATATGCATTCAATTTTCTATATTTCTAATGAAGATATGATTTAATTGAATAAAATACAAAATCTAGGGATTTTATTATATCATGTTCACTGTTTGGTGAATCACAATAATAAAATCGAATATATTCATATCCAAAGATATAGAGAAGAATAAGATGGAGAAAGTAGATTTTTTTTTTATTTATAAATTTCATTGCCCCTCTCTCTTTGATAATAAAGAGATCCTTTTTAAGTTTGAATTCGTTCATTTGAATTATTGGTTCTTCCACTTCATTTTCATTTACTTATTTTTATGGTTAATTTTACATCTCTTTTATTACTATTTTTATTCCATTCCATCATTCCTTGATAAAAAGTTTTATCAAATAATAAACTAAACTGTTATACATAAATTGACTAGGGCAAGCGTGGCAAGCACCAACAACACACGTAAATGAAAATATGTCATTCAATCCCCAAATTCCCCAAAATCACAAACAAATGCAAAAATTATACAATTTTTGGAGTAAATCTAAGAAAAATCGTATCTTTTGAGGCAACTGTGGAGGCAGCGGTGTGGTACAAAGCACAATGGAGATGACGGCATGGTTCATCATATGATAGAGATGATGAGAACAAAATTAGTCCAGCAAGAAAATTATGAAAAGAAAAAGAAACCTTCAAAATGAGACTCATTTAACAAGACATGAACATTGCAATTCGACGAGAGACATAACACATGCAAGGTCCATGTTTCAAAATAAGCCTAAAATTATAAATCGAATGCAAAAATTACACGATTTTTGAAGTAAATCTAAGAAAATCTACACCTTTGGAGGCGGAGGCAAATGCGGTGTGGTTCGTGTGAGACGACGGAAAGAGGGTGAGAATAGACGCCGACGAAGAGAAGGAAGGGAGAAAGCGACGACGAGAAGTTGCTGAAAAGGAATGATGCGAAGAATGGTGAAATTCCCCTCTCCTCTTCTTCCTCCTCTCCTTCGACCACCGTCCGGTAATCTCACTCTCCCTCTCACTCCTCCTTTCTTTGCATCGCCTCTTCCTCTTCCTTTTCCTCTTCTTCTTCCTCGCGTTGTCGATTCCTCTCCCTCCCGTCGCTTTCGCACTTCACGCTCCACTTCTGGACTGACCGATTCCATGAGTCGATCCCAAGTTTTGGACTTTCTGATGAACCTGTGCAAAAAAGGCGGGTTGGCCAAAGCCGAGGATGCTTTGCATTATTTCAAGGTTATGATTCGGCTGAACCCTTTGCCTTCAACTCCCTGTTTCGTCCGACTCTTGGGAGCTGCGGTGAGGAGGAAGCATTACGCTGTCGCCATCCACATGATCGAGCAAATGGATTCCATGGGCATATCTCCCAGCGTTAGCGTTCTCAGCATTCTGATCAATTGCCTCTGCCGCTTGGAAAGGTCCGATCTTGGATTTTCCGTTTTGACCAAAATGTTCAAGCTTGGGCTTGAACCGGATGTGGTGACCTTGACCACTTTGCTCAACGGGCTCTGCGAAGAGGGTAAGATCGCACGAGCCTTGACCTTGGTGGAGGAAATGCAGGGCAAGGGGTTTAAGGCCAATGTATTTACATACAATGTCATCGTGAAGGGATTGTGCAGAACCGGTAATACTTCTAAAGCCGTCCAGTTAATAAGGAATTTGGAAGAAAGGGGTTGCGAACTGGATTTGGTCACGTACAACACGATCATCGATGGTTATTGCAAGGAAGGACTGGTGGAAGAGGCATTTGACTTCTTTAACTGTATGAGTGACCGCCTAATTAAGCCAGATATCCTCACTTACAATACCTTGATTTGCGGCTTAGGCTGCATAGGCGGATGGAAACAAGCAAAGGCCTTGTTAGAGGAGATGATTCATGATGGAATCCACCCAGATGTTATCACTTATAATTCCTTCATCCACGGTCTGTGCCTTTGTGGCCAATGGGAAGAGGTTCGAGTCCAGTTGAGTGAGATGGTGCGGGGAGGAATAAGGCCAGATTGTCAAACCTTCAATATTATCTTGGATGCACTCAGCAAACAGGGCATGACCGATGAGGCGAAGTGCATATTTGACCTGATGATCGAGATGGATATTCAGCCAAATGTAGTTACTTATACTTCATTGATAAATGGTTACTGCCTTCAAAATCAAATGGATGATGCCGCAATTACATTTTGTTTGATGACTGCAAGGAAGTGCAATCCTAATGTGGTGACCTATAGCACGTTGATTAACAGGTATTTTGCGGTTAAAAGAGTGGATAAGGCAATGAGTCTCCTTCGGCAAATGTTGGAGAAAGGATTAGTCCCTGATGTTGCCACCTATGGTTGTCTCATGGAAGGCTTTTTCCTTGCAGGAAGCCCCAGGGTCGCACATCAGCTGTTTTACAAAATGCTGGCTTGCAATCATATAAATCAACAAATTTATGCCATCATGTTAGATGGCCTTTGTAAGTATCGACAAGTCGACAAGGCAATGGCATTGTTTCGACACATGGAAGATGGCATGGACGATGTTGATATAGTCCACTGCAACATCCTTATTAAGGGCTTGTGTGAGATGGGGGAACTTGGACCTGCAATGAACCTCTTCAATTCGTTGGATGCCAAAGGGTTGCGACCCGATGTCGTGACATTTGGTGCGATCATAAAAGGACTATGTAAAGCTGGCCAAATACATGAAGTATGCGAGCTACTTCATAATATGAAAGAGAAGGGATGTCCTCCAAGTGGTATCATTTTTAACATTGTTGTCCAAGCACTCCTCGAAGATGGTCAGAAAGCGAGGGCAATGCTTCTTCTAGGGGAGATGGTTGAGAAAGGCTTCTCACCAAATGCTGCATCAACGGCTAAAATTTTGGGTGCATCAGCTAACACCACATTAGAATCCTGAAAATCTGCACTAGGGACGTAAGCTCTCTCTTTCTTTTTTGCGTCAGAGACGTACGCTCTCTTGCATTGCGATTGTGTGCATATAGTAAGTAGCCAACTTTTATCTTGATGAGAGAAGATTGATCTTGCATTATCTAAGCTTGTTAGTTCTGTATAGTCTCAGATGAATTTGTTCCAAGGAAGAAAACATGGCGGTGTACAGAAGGTTATCCGCATTTTGATGACTTCTGCTTCTTCGGCCATACCAAGGTAGTTTCTTGCAGGGACCATTCTGTACAGTTACAATTGACTGCTCTTGGTTCTTGTCTCCTTCATCAGTAAGCACATCATACTAAAGCAGCTCCTTGAGAGTAGTTTCTGGTATGTCATCAGATGAATTCCCTTCCTTTTTCCTCTTTCCAATTTACTGATGGTACGTGATATTGAACTAAAAACAGAAGCAGTTCACACGAGTGGCTGATTATGTAGTTCTATATTGAGCAATGCTATGCTTTCTTAGAGTGATGTGAAGTATATGGTGAAGTTTTTATCATGGAACAATGCTCCTGGTTTTCTTTCCATGTTCTTTGCTGTTGTTTTTAGAATGCAGAGTGGGCTCATCGAGCCTTTTTGTTTACAGCATAGTTCCTTACGTTGCAGATCATGAATGTTGGCAAGGAAACATAAGCAAGCAGATTGAGCTACAGTTGCTTGTTTTTTCGGTTCTGTTTCTGCCTAAATATATTGGTGATGCTTGGGCTAAGAAGTTATCCTCTACACATGCCGTTGATGTGTCTCGGAGTTCTTGAAATAGATTTAAAAAGAGAGAGAGACATAAACCATAATCGTTTGTAAAGCACATGTCAAACATTGGCTATTTTATGTGTTTAGCTTGTTGATTGTCTGCCTCAAAGTCTTATCTCCTTTTGAATTTATACTTGAAAAGAAGAATCAAGGGAAGTATTGTTAAAAGCGGTTTCCTGAATATATTCCTTGATGATACATTTTTTTTTTTAATCAAATGACATGATATAGAAAAGAAAAGATACTTTTAATAACTCATAGCTTATTCCAATCAAATTTATTTACGCTTCTTGCTCTCAGTTACAAGGAAATTAAATAGAATAAATAAATGATGGTACTCTTACGAAGTGATTGACATTTATCTTGAGATTGAACAATCCCTCATCTAGAAATTTAATGTTGGTAAAAGATGAAGATGAATTATCATGTCAAATTAGAAAATAAGAATTTATTAGAAAATGGTACTATTCAACTACCCCCCCCCCTCTTTTCTAATGTAGATATAGTTATGAAATGTGATGAGGGAAATCGAATTGATGCATAAAGAGAAGTTTAGGACATCGCATCTTTTATGTTATTAAAGACAAGAATGGACAGGGCCTCGGGCGTGCTTCACTTGAAACTGTATGGCCAAAAAGGATTTAAAAAATAAAAATCCTCTCTATACCGCAGGACTAGCCTTATATTTTCACTCGCGGCACCAAAAGCTCCGGTGTGTTTGAGCTGAGGTGACAATGACAATCTCAAAGTGATGCGGCTCTGGTCCTACTGTAATGTCCCTGTTTAGTGCGACGCCTGCTGCAGCTTTCTCGAGTCCTTGTTGCAGCCTGTTTTTGCAGCGGATACAGCTTCCATTTTAGGCTTTATTTTGCAGTCCATTGTTCCACCGAGAAATGGGCAGCTGCAAGTCCACCGGTTTTGCCTCCAATTGCCTCTCTAACTAGTTCATTTCTTGTTCAAGTTTCCTAGTTCCATTGGGACTGGACTGTGGCTAGCTTAGGGTCTTAATTATGTGCGAAGGAGGGGGAAAGAATCAAGCTTAATGTGCATTCGATTGATCCGGGAGCTCCGGTGCTCTCGACAATTGAAAATTTAGCCATTGGGTTCAATATCCTAAAATTATAATTCCTTGTTTATTAAGTACAAAACAAACCTAACGAAAACCAATGTAGAATGATGGAAACGACAATATTTTTGGTCAAATGTTGAATTTCTCAATTCGATTGAAAAAGTCAACCTTTCGCTTTTGCAAGAAAATTTCGAAATTTTAATTCTTAAATTTATATGTAATGATGAAAGGGAATCTCTATATGTAATGCAGTACAATGATATATGATATTTTGCTTTTGATTTGTAATGGATGCAAAATTTGATAAATTGACTACTTTTTTGTTCGAGGATTGAGCTTTGTTGCAGCCATAAATCTCAAGCCCAAAGTGATTTTCTTTGCAAAAATACGCTTACTTGTTGGTGAAATTTGAGTTTCAATAGGCGCCACATTGATGCTAAGTACCAACGGACAAACTTAATTGCACCAATATGATAAATTTAAAATCTCGATTGTGTTTTCAAGTTTTAGAATGTAATTACACCTTCTTGATACAATTTAGAATTTAGAATTCAGAATTATATTCCAAGTGTCCAAACTTAGCATGGGTAAACACATAAATGCCAAAACTTTTAATAGATACACTTAAGTGCCACTTAATCAAGATATGATTGGATATGATAGGATATGGAATTAAAGGATTTTGCTATATGAAATCCACTATTTAGTGAATTGCAATAATAAAACTAGATATTTTCATATCCTATCAAGTTCATTGTTAGGTATTTACGATATGTCAATGTAAATGAATATGAAAACACACAAATAGAGAGAGTAAAAATTTTAATAAAAATTCATTGCCAAGTATAGTAAGAGAGAAAGAAAATATGATCCTTAGCTTTTTTATTATAAAAAATATAGTACTTTTACTCTTCTTTACTTTCACAAAGCTTGAATGTGAACCACAAAGTTATGGAGGAAGATGAACTCGACTTGTTCGCCATTTTCGTGGAGTTTTGACTTAACTAAAAAGCTATGGAGCAATCATGAAGTTTCAACATAAACCAAGGATACAGAGAAGAATGAGATGGGGAATGTAGGTTATATATATATTTCATTGCTTCTCTCTCTCTCTTCGAGAATTAAAGAGATGCTTTTTAAGTTTGAATTTGTTCATTTAAATTATGAGTTCTTCAACTTCATTTTTATTTACTTATTTTTATTTTTATTTTCATCTCTTTTGTTTTGTTTTTATTCCATTCTATCATTCCTTAATAAAAAATTTATCAAATAATAAACTAAACTATTATACCTAAATTGACCAGAATAAGGAGGCAAGCACCAACAACATACAAAAAACGAAAATATATCCTTTAATCTCCCAACTTCCTAGAATCACAAACGAATGCAAAGATTATACAATTTACGAAGTAAATCTAAGAAAAAAGTGTACCTTTTGAGCGGAGGTGTCGGTACGGTACAAAGCACAGCGAAGGTGATGATGTGATTCATCAAACAACAAAGATGGGAATAATAAGCAATTCGAGAGAGAGAATTGTAAAGAGGTAAAAAAAAAAAAAAAAGCTTTCAAAATGAGACACATTTAACAAAACAAAACAAGAACACTGCAATTCGGCAAGAAACATGACGTCCAAGTCTATAATTCAAAATAAAATCCTAAAATTACAAATTGAATGCAAAAATTACACAATTTTTGGAGTTTAAGGAAATCTATAGAAAATATTGGGTGGGCCGAGCGCTCCACGTCACCGTGCGCCCGCCCAATCAGGATGCGACATGCGTCGCCACGTGGAGCCTAGGTCCCGCTTTTTTTTAGCCAATTTTTTTGCCTTCTCCTTCTCTCTCTTCACAATCGTCGCGTCCTTTTCTGTCTCTCTCTTCTCTGTCTTCTCCATCAAGCGGCACAAAGGGTGCGTTTGGGAGTGGCACTTGGAAGTCACTTTGAACCCCCAAAGCTTCTTGGGTTAATTTGTGGGTGTTTGGTAAAAATTTCCAAACCTCATTTGGGGAATGCCAAGCATTCCCAAGGCCGGTGGGGGGCTGCCTTGGGCTTTTAGCCTTTTCAGCATGCTGAGAGCTAAGCTTAAATAAAAAAATTCCTTCCCAAATTGTCCTCGTTGATTTTTCATTTTTCCCTTTTTACCTTGATTGTTCATCTTCTTCTTCTTTCTTCTTCGTGAGCGGTTGCCGACGAAGGGCATGCAATCGCCGGCGATCATTGCGCCCGCCACGCCACGACCTCTGCCGCAGCCGCGCAACCCTTCGGTGAGGGTCACGTGACCCCGCTCGAGAGGTCGCCGCAGAGGTCGTGACTTTTAGGCGACCTCCGCGGAGGTCACAACCGTGACCCATTTGGTCGCAGATCTGGTCGCCGGCCGCGACCTTCGCAGAGGTCGCGATGCAAATCTGCGTCGCCGACCGTGCTTCAGGTGACCTCCGCAGAGGTCGCAACCTTCGCGCGACCTTCACGCTGCGACCAGATGGGTCGCCAACCGCGACCTTCACAGAGGTTGCGACACAGATCTGGTAGCGACCAGATCTGCATTGCCAGTCATGCTTCAAGCGACCTTCGCGGAGGTCGCGACCTTTGTGCAACCCATATGGTTGCAGATCTGGTCGTGACCACGCCGGTCGCAACCTTCGCGCGCGATCGGATGAGTTGCCGGCGACCTCCGCGGCGCAGTGAGGGTCGCCGTGACCCTCGCCGGATCACCTACCCTTGGCCGGCGGTGACCGATAAAGCCCTTGGCTGGCAATAACCGGCGAAGCCTTGGCCGGCCAACGTTCCTTTTTCTTAATAATAAAAATCTTTTACAAATTTAATTTACCCAAACACTATTTTGCACAAAGATATTTCACAATGGACTTTCACAAATAAATTTACCAAACACACTTTGCATTTTGAAAAACACATTTTAACTCAAAGGCCTTTACATTTTCTCAAAGACTTTTTCCAAAAGTCTTCCCAAACGCACCCGAAGTCACTCTCTCTCTCTCTCTCTCTCTCTCTCTCTCTCTCTCTCTCTCTCTCTCTCTCTCCCTCCTTCCCAATAGCTCACCGATCGCATCAGGCATGACAGCATGACGGCTCCGCTGTCCTGGAGACACTCCCTCATGTTGCCCGAGGCCCTCTTTCAAATATTTCTTGGGAGCCCGCCCGTCGCATCCTAAGCTCCAGTCCATTGCTTGCGTCTCCGCCCCTGTCTCCACCATCGCCACTCCCTCAAGCCACATGAAGTCCTCTTTCGAAAATTTCTCCCTCCCAAGAGCCTGCTCGTCACAGTCGAACTCAGATCCACTACCTCCAGCACCATCGCTAGTGCTTTTGGTGCTTCCTCATCCTACTCTGCATTCATCGTTGGTGCTTCTATGCTGGGTCTATAGTGTACTCATCCAACACTATGGCCGTGAGCAAACGGGTTGTGCTCAGACATGGTAATTTCATCACCATGTGCGAGCTCTTTGCAAGGTTCGAAGTTTCTTAGTACGATTACCCGAACTCTGAGAATGTGTATTTGGTTGTCTTGCCAATTCTTCACATATATGGCCCGTCGCTGTGGTTGTGATGAGGATGTTCGATCCCGACATAGTGGTTAAGGCCATCGATAGGTATGGAGCCACCCATTTCCCTATTGGTTGTGATGAGGTTCAATCTCAATGAGGTTGGATCCTCATTTTATTATTATCTCGGAATGTCAAGTATCTAAGCAAATTTAAATGGGATGAACCTGTAAAGTTGAGCCTATATTTTTAGAAATTCAAACCCATCGTATGTGGCCTATGTTTAGATTTATCATGGTAGGACATATGTCATTGCGGGAAACTCAGTCCTAGTTTAGGGACATGATGTACCTTTTCCTTGCAGTCAATAGGAAAACTTTGAACTTGATTGATATAACATGTGCCATAAAACATGTCAAGGACAGAGAGATGCAAAGAGAAGCTAGTGACACCTACTCCCTCTCCATTTTGGCTAGCAGAGAGTGCTTGAGATGGAACCCATTTCTCCACATTTCCAGTTATTTACTTTTATACATATGGAGTTTGTGAAAGAATTCAGAAATGCTTGAATTTGAGATAATGCACTGTATAAATGTCCGTATGGTTACACAAGCATTGCTCATGACTTGTTTGAATGTTTTTTTTTTTCATTACAAGCAGGACATGAATTCTTTTAGATCCATCATTAGATCTTACTATAGAGGAGCTGCTGGAGCACTTATAGTTTATGGCATCACCTAGTATGTAAAATTCGAAATGAGAGTGTCTGTCTGTTTTTTCTAGGAAGGATAGAGAATGGGTAGAATCATCACCTTACAATCTCGTGTCCAGGTCAAATAACTCCCTTAGACATTGAGTAACTTTGTAATAAGGATGTTGCCATGCGGTAATGAAAGCTATGCAGCAAACTAAAAAGGGGAGAAAATGTGATCAACAGATTATGAGGCCATGCAACCGATGATAAGAGAATATTTATGTTGGAATTTGACGTTATCGTCCTTCATTTGTTTTTCCTTATTTGCATCAACCAATTCACTATACCTTACGTGCTTTGATTCATGAACATTGGTATTTTTTCTTTTCTCTTTGGTGGTGATGGGTTTGGTACAAAATGCTCTTCAGGGTCTGCCGGGAGGGGGGAGCATGTTTGCCTAGGAGTTTTTGCCACCATTGTTACTGCAAATGAAAGCAAACCAAGCATGATGCTCTGTTCTAAAAGGGCTGCTGGTTAATTTGCTTCGTGTTCTTGTTTGAAGGTTTGAAGGAATCATGACTTTGAGCCAAGGGCAAGCGGCATTGCTGACATTTTGCTCCTACATTGGCCTTGCTAGCGTTGGCCTGGTTCCTACAATTACTGTTCTGGACATTCGTAAAAACTGGTTTTGCATCATTGCATTGAGGCCCTTAGTGTAACTGAAGATTGTTTTTCTATTGAAGAGTTCAAGTTCTAGTGTTCCTCATCTTTGAAGAGCGGAAGTCATGTGTGAATATGCTGAACCCTTGATATAGAGGTGAGCAATGAGGAAGGAGCTAATTAAGGTAAAGATGATAGTGGCGGAAGAGTAGACGCTATCGGAGATCGTTGTTCAGGGGATTGATCAGCAAGTTGAGCAGATGAGGAAGGAGTTTCAGCTCAGTGAGAACGGCATGGTTTATTTAAAAGGCATATTCAAGAGATGACCAACACCCTAGCACTTCTGATGGGGTGTTGGTCATCCAAGACTTGCAGCAACACTTACGACAGGGCCATGCTGTTACTAGGAAGCTTAATTCTAATGGTAAGGTGGATACTCTGCAGACTCTGCACAACCTAAACGAAGTTATTGACTTTCTTATTGTTGGATGCCAGATTCCTTAAAAAGGTTCACTCATATAGCTCATATATGTAATGTTGTGACTATCTAGATGAGCTGCCTCAATTTGAACAAGCCTGAAAGAAAAGTGTTAGAAAGCATTTGCCCGGTTGGATCGAGCATTTTGATGGCCATAATGGATGGGGTGAGTATTGCTACGAGATTATTTTTTTTCAGCTATATCTTTTGTGTTAATGATAAGCAAAGAATCAATGTTTCAATTTCTTACTACTTATGAGATGGACTAAGGTTAGATGATGTTTTTACCTATTGTCATTTTTTTTTTTTTTTTGGGTTGGTGTTTTGCTTGATTGTTGATGGGGCACCAAACAAGTTCCCATTGTCCAAACGCATCAATTATCTAGTTGAATATGACAATATGCTTTTTTAAGAAGCTTCTTTTTATGTTTTATTCGTTCTGCAATAAGCATGTGGCAGGTTTTAATGCAAACACAAGTCACTCATGTTCATTCACATGCACGATGGTGCAGTTGCTTTGATTGGCATAGGTTTTACTGTTGTTACTAGTTTTAAAGAAGTAGCATACCATGCTTGGCTTTGGCTACTATAACTTGATCAAGAGATTGGAAGGGACAAAACAACACCTGTGGAGCTAGCCAACCACTTTCGTGAGTCCATTGGGTTGAAAAATCCTCCTATGCTATTCCAAAAGACAGCACTGAAAATGGGTTTAAAGGATAGACGGCTAGTTGTTTGCTGTGAGATAGATGATAACCACTTTTCGGATGGCTATGGTCATACTTTTGGTAAAGTACTTATGCCCTGTCCTGTATGGTGTTATTTTGGCTGGTGAACATGTATATTGAGTGTCTAGTAGTTGGCAAATCTAAGCTCTAGAATCTCTTCTCGGTTATTTATTATGGTGTTGTCACAACCTTCTCGAGGGTGAATTATTTAAAGAAGGCTAATGGATTACTAAGTCCGAAGACTTGGTGCAGACCCTCCCAAGTCCTACTAATCGCGACTTGATACTAATGAATTAACTCGTTTAATCATGCAATTATACTCAATTTGGAACCGCCACTAATCAATTAGGGTTGATTAGAAATCCAAATAAAGTATGGGAGAATACTTTATATTTCGCGAACCAGAGATTCAATAAGTCCGGGGACATAGTTACGCTAGATTAGTCTAACGCCCTCTCGGTACCTTTTTATTTTAATTTCAAAAAATATTTTGCAAGCAGTATGATCAATTTTAACCTAAGATACTAACATGCAAATGGTGTTCATGCGGGTATACAATCAATAAAATAACATTCAATAAAAAATGCTAATAAAAATGCATGCCCTAAACATAATTTCTAAATTACACCTAATTTTTATTATTATGCAATATTAATCTAAACTTAATATGCATGAATTTTACTTTAATGATATATGAAATGCGATTCATATGACATAACTTGAACCATCACCATATGTGTGCAATCTAATTTATATAATCCTAAATATGCATGTACTACATGATATGGGATGGATGACGTGGTAATTCTCTATGCATGTTCTTTTTATGATTTTTTTATGATTCTTTTTTATACATATATGCAACCTACACTAAACAATAATGATCTGAAATGGGATTAATTATGAACTAATTTATTAACTAACCAAATAAATGACCTTTTGTGTTTTTTTTTTAATTACTTAATAATTCTTATTAAAACAACATAATGATGCAATAATAATCTTTGGCCTTTTTTATTAAAAAATTGCACGACGAGAATATTAAAACATTAACCTATGACCCAATAACTAAAGCGCAACACGTGGTGTGCACATTATGAAATCTATATAACTTAAATAACATTTTTTGTTCTTTTTTTGTTTTATTAAAGGAAAATTAACCTATTCCTATATGAATCTAAAAAATCAAAATGCAAAGCTTTAAATATGAAATGCATATAGACCTAAATACCTAAATCCTAGATATGACATATAATGCATGACATGTGATGAACAAATAACACACCAAAACATGTCTATTGAAAATTCATCAATATAAATCAATGAGATATTATTTCAATGATGCAAAACAATTCATGAATTTGTTATAAAAAAGTCGAAATAATCAAAAATCTAACCCGACATCTCGCGGCTCAATATTTTTTATTATCACGACTTAATATGATAAATTTTCTAATTGAATAATAAATCAAAACAAATCAGGTTAGAATGAAAATAATAAATAAATAAAAAACTATGAAACCGAATATCTAAAAAATTTACCTAGTCTAACTCACGGTGGACTTGCAGAAATGGCGAGGAAGCAGTAATGGCTGGACTGCGATGATGGTTCGCCAAGGGTGATGGGTCCTGGTTCGGAACAAGGGCTGTCCGTCGGAGCTCCGGCGAGGTTCGGCAGTAACCAGACCTGCAGCAAAACAGGGGAGGCAGCAGGTGGCCTTGTTCGGGCGTGCAGCTGCGAGCAGAGGCGCAGGACACGGGGCTGGCGGACGTAGCAGCAGGGAGGCGCGGAGCGGCTGCAGAAGCGTCGCACGGAGGAGGGGGCGTCGGACACCGGGCAGTCGCGGACGGAGGTGCTGCAGGGGCGTCGGGCACCGAGCGGAGGCGGAGCAGCGCGGGCTACTGGTGCGATCGTCGGGCAGAGGCGCAGGCGCAGGCGGCGGCGACGTTCGAGCGGCGCTGCAAGTGGAAACGAGCAGGTCGCTGCTCACGGCGTCGAGCGGAGCGGAGGCGGCGCGGGTCGTCAAGCGCTGCCGGTGAAAGCGGAGCAGAAGCGTCGGCGTCGGGGCAGTTGTCGGGCGCCGAACGGTGGTGCGGTTGCAGGTGGAGCAGAGAGCAGATCTTTGGTGAAGCTGGGTGATGCTGATGCGGCGAGACAGAGCAGGGAACCGGCGACTGGGGGGCGTCGGTGCAGAAGAAACGCCGGTGCGGTGGCCGGCGTGGAATTGGTGACTGTGGAGGCGTCGCTGGCGACGGACGAACGGGCAGGGGGCACTCGGGAAGAAGAAGACGATACTGTAGCTTCTGTTTTTCTCTCTCTCACGTCTCACGTCTGCCTCTGCTGTACTTTCTGTTCTGCCCCCCTTCACTTTTCTGCCAAGCTTTTTGCTTGACTTTTTTCATTTTCCCCAAAAAGTCTTTCTCTTTTGTTTTTCTCGAAGGAACGAACGCCAACGGGGAAAAACTTTTCTTCTCCTTTCTTTGTGTTGAATTTTTTCCACCTCTAAACCGAGAGAGAAGCCCCCGGTTCCGAAACCTCGCCTGCCTTCCTTTTTATAGAGGAAAGACTCAAAGTTGTTGAAAATCTTGCGATATTCACTCAACTTTTTCAACAAAAAAGTGGTTCCAAAATCTTACTGTTGAGTTTTTGAATTCAAAATTTTTTAAAAAAATTTTCCCTCTAATCATAGATTGTCTTCATTTCTATTTTTTAAATTTAAATTAGATGTTAACAGATGTATATTTACTTTTTCACAAAATGAGGATATGTGTTAGAGAGATGCATTCTAGGAAGCCTCAGCTTTACCGAACTCACATATATGACGAGCTTTGGGAATCAAAGCCAGAATCCCATTCTAGCTATACCATTGATAGAATATTTGTTGGATGAAGTGAAAGATCTGAACATCGATAGAATCCCTATACAATCTGTGCATCCTGATGTCAAAGTCATGGTTTTCATCTTCCTCAATCTTCTTTTGCTAATTGTATGCTTATGTAAATTTTGCTCATGGAACCTGATTGGAGTAACTTCGGTTTACGCCTTTTTCTCGGGATGAGCAATATGATGGTTTCACTCACAATCAAAAGAGCAATTCCGCTAATGCTTCTCTTCTGGCTTTTAATACTTTGGCTTACCTTTCCTTTTTGTCACGCTTAATGTTCTCTCTACTGCAAATGGAGGACTTAATGGCAAAAGTTGATACTAGTTTTAAAGAAGCAGCATACCATGCTTGGCTTTGGCTACTATGACTCGATCAGGGAGATTGGGAGGGACAAAACAACACTTGTGGAGCTAGCCAACTGATTTCGCAAGTCCATTGGTTTGAAAAATTCTCTTGTGCTATTCCGAAAGACGAGACTGAAAATGGGTTTGGAGGATATTCCTAGCATCCGAATCTGCAAGCAATCCTTGTTTTGGTGACATCTGAGCCTTGGATCAATATGAAATGGCTTTTTCATGTTGGTTCAACGCTTATTCAATTAACTCGTTATGAGAGAATAGTGCTCGTCATTAATAAAAAAGAAAGTGATCAACCAAGGATAATCAATTAGGAGACATGGTGTTCCCGATGTCTTGCTTCTTCTCTACTTCCATGGTCATTATCTTCAAGCTCTCGGTTTCATTTGTCCTGCCAATGTGGCATAGATTTCCCGAACCTATAGTTGAGCTTCTAATTGTAGAGTTACTATATTTAAGAGCTCTCTTGCAGATTTATGAAGTGTTTAACCTGATATCAATTCCCTTATTAAATCAATACACAAGACTTGATGTAATCAACGATTTTGTTCATAATGTGTTTATTAACTCCTGTTGTAACTTGGCACTTTGAATCTAGAATTACACATTGATGCCGCTCACTTCTTTGTGCAAATTTGACTTTTTCCTTAAGTGAAAGATGGGTAAACTGTGAGAACAACATACGACAGAGATCGACTCTTCAAATTGCACTTTGAATTTATAATTTGTTCTCTTGAACTATTGAGTTCTTAAATATCAAAATTCTCCTCATATTGCAATTGACAAATGAATATATCTCATTACACAAAGTAAGAGAAGAAACCAATATGAAATTTACTTACATTAACAAATTGTCGCAACCAAATTTTCGGGCTTTGAATCACCTAGGGTTTGGCTAATGGATTGTTAAACCTAGACTTAACGCGGGCTTTCCCAAGCCCATACCAACTCGCGACTTAGGTTCAAGTTCTTAACATGCAATTGGCTTTCAATCAGGAGTCGTCACTAATCTATTTTTGGTGGGTCGATTAGAAACCCAAGTAAAGTAATGTGAGATTCACTTTACTCCTACGAACCAGAGATTTGGATACGAGAACTTGGTTATGCTAGATTTTTATAACACCATTTTGGTACCATTTCTTTTATTTAAAAAAAAAAATGTTTGGCAAGCAATTTGGATTGATTTTAAATTTATTTCCCTAACATGTGAGGTGTTCATGCAGGTGCACAAACCACCAATTTAACACCCAATAAAGTAATTAAATGATGCAGAACTTACCTCAAAGCAACGAAAGCATCTGTAGTGTTAAATTAAAATCCACATCAACAATCCTAGATATGGTTTCTAATTAACACGTAAAGATTTTGTTTTCACTTATTAAACGAGACTATAATCCATATGCAATGCAATGCTTTTAATCTAATATGAAATGATATGGCATGGAACCATGTCCTAAACATATGAATAAAATTTTTATGATCTCTTAATGAACATGCAATTGTTAAATATGCAATCTAAATTAACCAAAATGACTTAATTCTAATGACGTGCAATGTAATGCAATGACGTACACAATTCTTTCAACTAAAATTACATGCGACATATAATTTAATATGCGAGCTATATGTCACGCGACATTTATTAAATGACCTAATCTAATGACGGACAATTTCTAATTAGAAATGAACCTAACAATAATCACTAAAATGACATGCATATCATGAACCTAATTCTATATGACATGCAAATGACATTTTTTATTTTAAAAATGCAATCTATCCTAGAAATTGCAACTAATTTATCCAAAGACAAATTTTATGAAATTTGAAATGATCTAGCTAGATTAAGATTATATCTAATTTAAACTAGGGATTAAGTCATATTAAATCCTAATTTAAACTAAGACATTATCTAAATCTAAAATGCAATTTATATAAAAAAAGATGATCTAAATTTAAAATGAAACATTTTGTGTTTTTCTTTAAGAAATTCGAAATTCAAACTAACACATAATTAAACATGCAATTCAAATAAAAAACTAACAACCTAAATGATTGCACTTTCTTTTTTTTGGATTTTTTATTTAAAAATTTGAAATAAGATTGCAATTTTAAACCTAAGACTAGGAATATTCTAAAGCAAATCTATTCCTAACTCAAGTATTTTTTGGATTTTTCTTTTACGAAAATAAGATTGACTCAACTAACTTGACGATGGCAAATCAAACAAGATAAGATTGATATTCAAAAATTAGCGAAACCATATCTCGCATTTAAATCGGGTTGGCCAATTTTAAATTAAATTGCGAATCGAATCTCATTAAATTGAATTTTCGATTTTTGTAAGTGATTGCGAATCGGATTTCGAAATAAAATCGACTTGTCAATCCCTAAATGAGGAACTATTTTATATTGGGATATCAATAATATATTAAGGAACAATTCCACTAAAATAGAATATTAAAGAAATAATAATAATAATAAATAAATAAATAAAAAGAAACTACCTAATCTGATTTTTCTTTTTCTCTTTTTCTGTTTTTTCTTCCTTTCCACACACAGCTGTGAATCTCCAAGGGGAGAGAGTCGTCGGTCCGGCAAGAGGAACTCCGGCGAGGGTGAACCGGCGGCGGCAAGCGGTGAAAAGGTGAATCGGCGGTGGGCGAGCGCGCGGAGGTGAATCGGCGGTGGCTTCGCGGACAGGGGCGTCGAATCGCTGGGAGGTTGAGCAAAGGCAGAGGCAGCAGCGACGGGTTCGGGGCCTGTTGGAGTCGAGCGGACCACCGGGTCTGCAGCGGCGACTGGTCACGGATCAGCGCGGAGGTGCGGACTACAGGGGACGCCGGGCCATCGGATGGGCGTATGGTGGCTCAGGCTCCAGATTTGGAGCGGTGCTGCGAGCAGGGGGTTCGTATCCGAGCGGCGTCAGGGAACTCCGGTGACCCGCAGGCAAAAACGGGTCGGAGGCCGTGGGTCGTCGCTGGGGCTGAGCAGAAGCGGATCGTGGCGTGGGCTCCTGCGGGTCGCTCGAAAACGCGGAGGGAGCGGTGTTGTCTGCGAGCAGGGGTGCTGGGTCGTGCGGCGGTGTGGTGCTGAAGCAAGGGCGCGAGCTCGCAGACTAGGGTTTCGGTCGACAGGCGGGCTTCGTGCGGCGACGGGCTGCCGGAATCACGGGATCTGGAGGTTGCAGACGGTGCAAGAGCAATGGCGACAGGGGGCGATCTGAGATGCGATCGCTGGACACCGGTCGCGACGGTGCTCACAGCTGCGGAGGCGCAACGGATCAGGCGGCGAGGGAGTCTGAGTGGCTTGCGGTTTGATGGCATCGGCGCACCGCGGGCGCGGATGAAGAGAAGCCGGCGACCGGGGCAGCGAATGTGGGGAAGACGATGAACAGTAAATGTCCAATCACTTCCCCCCTCTGCTGCTTCTGCTTTTTACATTTCACTTTCCTTCATTTTTTCTTTTCTTTTCAGTCGACGCAAAAGAAAACCCTAGAAAAGCCCCCTCTTAACTTTTTCCGTGCACTCCTTATATAAGGAAAAAAAAAATGCAATCTTTTGTAAATATTTCATCTCTTATGAAGATTGCTTATAACCCCTACGATCACGAAAATCCTTTTCCTTATCTCCCGAATATCTTCTATTGATTTTTAAAGATAAGATTGCAAACCCGATTTTTTTAAATTCTAAAAATCCTCATTTCAAATCTTAATTTCGAAGAGCGGGCTTGACTGTTTGTATTCTTCATGCTTTTTGCTTAGCCAAATTTCGTTAATTTAAAACCCAAAATCACTAATTCGACCCATCTCACACCGGTCTAGTAAATGCAAATAAAAAACTAAATGCACCTACAATTAAATGCTATGCAATTAATTAATTTATATATATATATATATATATATATTTTTAGGGGTTAAAATTAATCCCTAATTTCTTAATGCGATAAATGACTAAACGGGTAGCCAAAATTTAGGTATCAACACAAATGAATATTTCATCCTTCCAATGTTTACAATTCATACTTCAACTACTAAGCTAACATGACACATGTTCGTGTTCACAAAACAAATTCCGAAAAAGAAATAAATCCAACATGTTTTATCTTGTGTAGAAGCATGACATTGGCTTGGTCTTGTTTGAAGAGAACTCTCTCAACTTTTGGCAACAGTTAGTCCTTTTTGGGATTACGAGCCCATTTTTCTCAAGTTTTAGAGCGGTTCCAAGCAGCATTTTGCCTCACGCAGCATCGATGAAATAAATCACTAATTGGAGAAGTGCAATTAGAAGAAAATTAGGAAAGAACACCAACTGGAACGTCTAGATAAGAATATGGAACAACCCTCTATCTTATGATTCAGTTTGCCTTAGCAAGACAACAAACATGATAACATTGAAAATTGCGACCACTCTTCACTCGGTTTTCATGTACTAAGTAACTCCAGCCCTAGGACAGCAAGCGACAATTAGACATAACAGCAGGAGAAATAAGAGAAGCAAGCATCAAAGCAATGACATTTACTTGCATGAATCACAATTGTAGTACTTCATAGCTTGGCAGTTCTTATAGAGCTTATGGTCCTTGTTGGAGCACAAAAGACAAAAGAATTCCCCAAAAAGTACAGCCCTCGCAATATGGAAGTCAATAATTTCATGAGTTCCCTCCAAATAATCTTTCTAGTAGCTAATTTTGGAATTGAACTAGTAAAAATTACATTCCTCACTTTCTAATAGGGAGCAACTTATAGCACAAAGATGCATACATTGAAAAGCTTAGTTCATTTGATCATCAAGAAAGACGGATGAAGCCTGGTCAAGAATACACAATAAAAATCATTGACATACTGCTATTATTTTTTCTAAGCGACATAACTTGGGATCTGGAAATGTTTAGTTTGTGGATGTGTGCATGCAGGATGACATCTAATTCACTTGATGAGAAACCTATGCAGCTAAGTAGTCCATGATAGATTCCTTAGAAAGATCACTTCCAATTCTCCTAACCACGAATGCCAACGGTATCTCCCTCGATTATTCATTGAGGGCACTGTATGTTACAAAGAAAATAAGTAACAGTACATTACTAGATCAACATTGCAAGAAAAATAAGACGTTAACAAAAATTTGACTAAAATATCATATGTTCAAACTTTATTCCAATCATGAACATATTTCATAGTAAAGATGGATTGGTTCTTTCACCTTTTTTTTTGGTAAAGGTTCTTTCACCTTTTTTAACTATATTAATTCTCAAAAACAAAAAATGAAGATAATTCACCTGTGAGATAACATAGATGTTTTGAGTATGCATTTTCTCGCTCTCAAATCTACATCACAGGATAGGAATTGACTCTACTCTAGATTTTCTAGTTTAAACTAGCAATGCTTGTTTTTATTTTTCCTTGCTTACCATGTTACTGCAACATCAACATTGTCAAGAGGGGTACTTAATACGGCCTTTAGATCCACAGAAGCTATATGTTGGCAGCATAAGATGTCATGTTAAGTTAGATAGTATTATAAGAAAAAACAAGTTTGTTAAAGAGCATGTAGGAATTTGTTGCGATTGATAATCTCTTAGGGTGTTCGCATTTGCTAAAGAAGGCTAGGCAAAGACGATCACAGCTTGGTACCTAGCCATGACCCGTGGGGCTTTTGGGAGCGAGTGGCTTCTGGTGGCAACAATGGAGGCGGCAGAGCTCGGATGTGCCTGGCATGCTTTTGGGTGTCTGCGATCACCGAGGAGGCCAAGGCAAAGATGGTCAAAGCTTGGGACCCAGCCATGACCAATGGGGCTTTTCGGAGCATGTGGCTCCTGGTAGGTGGCCGAGGTTGGACGCGACCGATGAGCTTTTGGGTGTCCGCACTCGTCGAAGAGGCCGAGGCGAAGATGGTTAGAGTTTGGGACCGAGCCACGACCGACTGGGTTATTGGGAGCGAGTGGCTCTTGACGGCGACGGCAGAGGCGGCCAAGCTTGAAGGTGACTGGCAGAGGCGATCGAGCTCGATGGCGAAGCTAGCCTTTGGGTGTATGCAATCGTCGAAGAGGCCGAGGTGAAAACGGTTAGAGCTCAAGACCCAACCACCATCGGCGGGGCTCTTCGAAGCAAGTGGCTCATGGCAGTGATGGTAGAGGCAACCGACGGGCTTTTGGGTGTCCGTGCTCACCGAAGAGGCTGAGGCGAAGATGTTAAGAGTTTGTGACCCCGCCACCATGATCGACAGTGTTCTTGGGAGCAAGTGGCTCCTGATGGCAACAGTAGAGGCGGCCAAGCTTGGAGGCGACTAGGGGCCTTTGTGTGGCATCCTAGAATTCCATAGAAATCCCTAAATATGCCACGAGTCATGGATAGGCAATGGAAGTACTGATATTGTATTTTGTAACCTTCTAATCCATGATTCATGAATGAGATGTATGGCCAAATCTTTAATGGATGAATTTTGGAAAGGAAGTTTTATCTTTGGCCATATGTATGATAAATGGGAACTTATGGATTTATAATTTCAAGTATATAGTTATCTTAATATGTAGTTTAGTGCTTTAATTAAATAGAGATTTAATTAGTATTAAAAAGGGGTTAAATTTTGATTTAATTAAACTTGGGTCTTTCCCAAGAGGGATGGGCCTAAGATGGGCCAAAAGGCCATCCCATGAAGCCCATGAAGGGCTGCCGTCGACTGCACAAGAGGGGAGGGGAAGAGGCCGGTTGCATGCCCTCCTCCACTTGTCCATTGAAGTGTGCCAAGTGTCCTTCATGCATGCCTAATCCTAGCTAATGATTGAGGGGAAGAAATTAGGGGATGATGGCTGGCCGGTTTTGCGAGAGAGAGAGAGAGAGAGAGAGAGAAACCGAGAGAGAGAGAGAGAGAAACCGAGAGAGAGGAGGAGAAGGCCATGCGAGGAAGAAGAAGCCGCTTGTCCGTCACTTGTCGCCGCCGTGTCCCGCCACTGTTGTGCTCGCCGTCGCTCGATTTAGAGGCAAGTTAGATCCTTTGATCTACTCTTGCACGTTGTGTCTAGAATGTGTCAATGAAATGGTGATGAATTTTGGGTGCTAGGGTGTGAAAAACCGAAGTTTTATGGGTGTTGTTTTGAAGCAGTAATCTGTCCTCAAGTAAATAGTCTGACCCAGAATGTTGTAGTGGATTGTATGCAATGTTTGAGTCGGATTTTGGTTTCTCCTTCTTCATGAAAGTTGTAGATAACATCTTAAAGTATATCATACTAAAATTTGAGGCAAAATAGTTGAGTTTTGAGGGGTGAAACCCTCCCTCTACGAAAATGTTAGATCTGAAGCTGTTTTGTTGACCTCTTTGTGATTTTGGGTGTTGCATGTAACTTCACTTCGACTCATTCACAAAAGTTGTAGAGAACATCTTGAAGGCTAACATACTCAAATTTGAGATAAAATGAACAAGTATAGCCTAGTGAAACGATTTTTATTTTGAAAACGTTAGATCTGGAAATGATGTACTGAGCTCCAGTGACTTCGTGGAATATAAAGTGACTTTACTTTGAAAATCTCACCTTGATCTCTTAAAAAAAGTTGTAAAGGACATCTTGAGGATTAACATATCAAAAATTTAGAGAAACCCAACAAGAATAGGTAGGTGAATTCGTGGTTTTTCGGAGGGTGTTGAATCTGGAAATTTCGGTGTTGAAACAGAAGCTTCAACCATCTATATTAAATTATCCAGAACGAATTTGACTTTGGTTTCTTCATGAAAAACCTACCTTAGGATATTGACTACAACATAGTCAAATTTCATGAATTTTGAAGGTTATTAGGGTATTTAATCGAAATTAATTCTAAAGCCCTATAATCTGACGCGTTCAGACTTAATCAGTTTCAATGCATAGGTCATATCATTTTATATGAAGCTCTTTTGGAAAAGTGTTCTTCATGAAGTATTTTCCTTTATGTCTTCCCTGCAACATATTCAAATTTCATAATTTTTTGAAGTTCATTTGCCTATTTAACAAAAATTGTTTCGAAAACTGTGCAAGTTATGTGATTATGATAATGGTGCTGTGATGCTTGGTCTATACCGTATGATATGAGGATCTTTTGGTGCAGTGTTCTTTATGAAATATCTGCCATTATGTCTTGACTATCACATGTTCAAATTTCATAATTTTTTAAGACCATTTAGGTATTTAATGGAAACATTTTCTAAAACTGTGCAAGCTGGATGTGCGAATTTCAAAAGCTGAAGTCTATGATTATTCTATTTTGGATGAGCCCTATTAATTATATTGATTGAGGTGATTGAGTCTTGCTGAGCATGTGATGATATTTGGCATTGCATATAGAATCAAATGCTGAATTTGACTTTGTTGCCATTACATCATGTGCCATGTTGATTGTGAGACATAAATTGGCGAATATGAATTGTGATGAATGAGGAAACTATTGGAGGTGGGCCAATAATGCCCTGGGAGTGTCAGGATGCCCGGGATGGGGGGTGCCGGTATTGAGATACATGCCCGGATGTCCTCGGGAGTTTCGAAATGCCCGGAATGGTTGGGTGCGGGAAGCCTCGGAGGTTTGTGCCCGGGAAATGCCAGTTGGGATGCGAGATGCCAGAAATGTGGGGGTGCCGAATGCCCGATGGTGAGTGCCGGAGGTTTTCTCGCGATGCTTAGATTGATGTGCGAGTGATAAAATGTGGGATGAAATTACTGATCCCGAGAAAGAAAGAGGTGGTGATCAAATTGAAAGATAAAAAGTGGAAATTGAATAATGCACATATGGTATGATTGCATATGCATGGCTATGATATGATGATGATGAGTGCATGGTTGTGTGTGCACCTATGGCATGATGGTACATGTATGATATGATGGTGATAAGTACATGAGGATGTATGTACATATGGTATGATGACATATGCATTGGATGCATGAATGACATGTACTATGCTATGATGTGGTGATTGTATTGTGCAATGCATTAAGTGATTTATTGGATCTTTTACCTGCTGAATGACTATACTCACCCCTTTGGGGACCAACATTTCAAATTAGAACGATGTCGCTCCCTATTGTCACACGGGGTACCTTCTATGGCCTCCCATATGACGTGGAGGTAGAGTGTTCGGAGGTAGATTGCATTACCATCCCTGGTCTGATGTTTGTACGAGTTCGCGTGCTGGTCATGTACGATGTGGGCCTGGTTGAGGGCCAGGTCATTCAGGAGTTTTTGTCAGTACACGTCCGCCGAGATAGAGTGATTCGGGGGATGTTGCCACCACCACCGCCTGACGCGCCAGGATGGGTGTGATGGCCGCATGAGGAGTAGAGAGCTTACGTTTTTTTAGAGTAGCCGACACTGATAGATGGAGGATGACACGTGATTGTTATAGGGATCGAGATATCTTTTGGGTTGCGGCCAAGTGTAGTTAAGAGTCTCGGCTTTTCTTTTTGGATGTACCGACCCGAGAAACCCATCATGAAAATATGTAAATAAAAAGTGATTTGGCCTTATCTTTTCATATGATGTGTAGTGGTGTGCATTGCATTATGGTTATTGGAGGGAGAGATGGTGAGATTTAATTATGCTTCCGCTAATAAGTTGCGCTGGGGCCGTTTTTTTAAAAAAAAAATGCCTATGAACTGCAATGCTTCTACTAAGAGATGTAACTAGTGGAGCAATAGGTACCTGTGGTGATCTAAGGTGTTTCGGGGTGCCACACTTCGGGTGAGAGAGATTTTTGAAAAACAAAGAGAGAGTAGGCATCGCATTTTTCATGGAGAAAGATGCAAAACATAGAGAAACAATTTTGAAAGAGAAAAGGGGAGGGGAAGGACGCTTCCTTGCGTGCGAACGGGAGAAATGATGCAGAGAAGGACGAAGCATTCAATGAGAGAGAAAAGCGGCAAAAGTTTGACTAAAAAATAATGGTGGGCCCAGCTCCAAGTGGAGCCTTGTGGCGACACATTTCGCATCCTAATTGGGCAGGCGCACGATGACGTGGAGCGCCTGGTGCCACGTTGTTTGTCAGATGGCAAAGAGGGTGAGAACAGAGTGAGTTAAGAGTGAGATGAAAAGGACAGAGTGAATCTAGAGAGAGATGGCGTGGTTTGGCGTGGTTTGGCGTGGTCGAACGATGGAGGCAACGAGAAAATATTAGGTAAGTCTCACGCTCCAACTTGGCAAACAAGAAGGCGGTGGGAGCGCGACACATGTCCTCGTGGGACCCACAATTTCAGGCGCCCATTTTGAAAATTTTCCTGAACTGTAGTTTCTGGAGAGAGGTTTTCTGTCGCACGGGTTCTTTCTTTGCGCCTCTCTCCCTACCCTCGCTCTCTCTCCCCAACGAACCAGGAGGATACCGGCAAGACAACCGCGAGCAACTAACCGGCGTGCGACCTCCCTCTCTCTCTCTACCCTCCCTCTTTCTGATCGACCGGCGTGCAACCTCCCTCTCTCTCTCTCTCTCTCTACCCTTCGGCGTGTGACCTCCCTCTCTCTCAGCCCTCCCTCTTTCCGACCTGCGAACCACTGCGAGCAAATCAGACCGTGGTTTTGCCCGGGTTTTTTTTTGGGGGGGGGGGGATTTTTTTTTTTTTAAAGGCCGAGGGGTTGGGCTTTTTTGTTTGTGCTGGCCGACGACGGAGAAAGTGATCATCAGAAAGGAGAAGAACCAAGAAGAGCAAACTAATGAGGACGAGGAAGTCATCTACAAAATCAAAGTTCCGACGAACAGGTGATTCGGCATTCAGTTAGATGTTGTGTGTTTCGGATGGGTTTGGAGCTGTTTTGCGGGTCGTGGGTGAATTTTGGTTCGGGGGTTTAAGATGCTAGTGTCCGACTTCGGATAGGTTAAAGTCTTTCGCGGACCATGTTGCTTGTAATGGCTATCGAGATGCTATGTGGTTCGATCTTTTCTTTAATGTTACGAGAAGTGCATCGTATCACCGACTCATGTTCCTTTTCCTTTTGTCTCAGGCTTTGCTGCCTTCCAGTATAAGTTTCGTCCCCTTGAAGCATGTAGTTTCATGATAAAGATTGTATTTTTCTGTTCATGCATGTGCCATGAGTTTGATTTGTAGTGAAGATCTATGTATTTGTAAGGATTTTGTTAACTGTTCTCTAGGGGCAATTCTTAAGTAGTTGATTAAGTAATATTTATGGTTTTCAATTGGATGCACAGATTGTTCTTGTGGTATCTGTAATTTTTTCTTTGGAAAGTGAATCATATTAAATAAGTATGCTTTACAAGTGCCCTTTTGTTAACAGTGCTCTAAGGAGACTTACTAAGTAACTAAAAAGGAAATTTTGTAGTTTCCAATGCATTAGCGTGTTATTTCTAATTACTATTTTGCAAAGTGAATTATTCCAAATTAAGTATGCTTAACATGTCAATGCCACTTTTGAGTTCATGAGATTGCTTTCATTTATATATTTGTTTTGTTTTCTCTACCAACTGTGATTGATGTGTTGGCTGATCGCGCCGTAGTTTCTGTTCTGATATTAGGTGAAGAACTTTAGAGCTGATGAACTAATGGAATTTTATAATGTGGGTCCTCAATAGCTGCTCCTTTTAATGGTCTTTTTATAACTGTCATATTTGTTGTGTTACATATATCTTATGCTTGGAACTTGCTTATTCAGTGTGCTAGTTGATATCTTCCTGTAAATGAAGAATTATGTAATAGTTCCTCATTTTTGCCATGTTGTTTTACCTATTTTTCACTACTTTGTTGCAGTCAAATTTGAAATTGAAGAAGTTCTTGCACATAATAGAGAACTCGTCTGTGTTCCCTGTTATCTATGATTCAAAGAGGTATCTTGGTTTCTTCATACACTCTTCTTTGTAATGTGAGTTCCATGTATAAATATGAAGTGTGTATATTGATGTTAAGGGAAAATAATAAATAACCACTTAAATGTAACGACATGTTGACTTAGTTTTGATTCAACCATTGCCACTTAAGTCATTAATATCGCAACCTTGAGTTATTTGGGGGTTGATTGATGCATTGGGTTCAATTTGCAAAGAGAAAATAATCTAGGCCTTCAAGCATCTTCTGCCATGTTAAGCCACTAAGTTCTTGGTCTCGTTCATGAGTTGAAGTGAGATCAATTGTTCTGTTTAGGTGTCACTAGTGTTCTCAAAAGCATTGGAGTTGCCTGGGCAGGCACCCAATGTGGCGACTTCAAAAGCACCTCAAGTAAGGCTGGTCATTCTCTGAGGCATTCCCTCAAGGAAAAAGATGAAATTAGGTCATGTTCTTTGACCCTTTTTGTTCCTTTCTCTAAACAAAACTGAGAAAGGAGGTATATTATTTTAGTAAAAGGGAAAAGGTTTTAGAAAAGCAGCTATCGACTCTACATTAGCACAATCGGAGACTTCCAGAGCCTAGTCTTATGCCTATAACATTATGTTTAAGAGAGCCAGGGAAAAAGGTGAAAATGTGTAGTCTTTCTATACATCTTTGCTTTTCTTCGAACATTGTCTTTCCTATGTACACCTTTACACTGAACTTAGCAGTCCATTCTTATTTCATCTCTCTCCACCAGTTGCTAGGTCAAGTTTGCTTGTCCATGGGTGACTAAACTGACCTGATCCATTGTACTCTAACTTAAGTTGATTACGGTCAACAGAGAGAAGGTGAGGCGGTGCATAGAAAGTTTCCGCATTTGATGACTCCTGCTTCTTCAGCCATACCAAGGTAGTTTCTTGCAGGGACCTTTCTGTACAGTTACAGTTGACTGCTCTTGGTTCTTTTCTTCTTCATCGGTAAGCACATCATACCAAAGCAGCTTCTTGAGAGTAACTTCTGGTATGTCATCAGATGAATTCTCTTCCTTTTTCCTCTTTCCAATTTACTGATTTTACATGATATTGAGCTAAAAACAGAAGCAGTTCACCTGAGTGACTGATTATGTAGTTCTATATTGAGCAATGTTATGCTTTCTTAGAGTGATGTGAAGTATATGGTGAAGTTTTTATCTTGGAGCAATGCTCCTGGTTCTCTCTCCTTGTTATTTGCTGTCATTTTTAGAATGTGCGAGCAGGCTCATGGAGCCTTTTTGTTTACAGCATAGTTCCTTACGTTGCAGATCATGAATGTTGGGGAGGAAACATAAGCATGCAGATTGAGCTACGGTTGCTTGTTTTTTCGGTTCTGTTTCTGCCTAAATATATTGGCGATGCTTGGGCTAAGAAGACATACTCTACACATGTGGTTGATGTGTCATGGAGTTCTTGAAATAGATTTAAAAAGAGAGAGAGACATAAGCCATAATCGTTTGTAAAGCAAATTTCAAACGTACAACTTTGCACATCCAATCAAAAGGACACAAAATTAAACAGGTTATTTCATGTGCTTAGCTTGTTGATTGTCTGCCTCAGAGCCTTGTCTACTATTGAGTACATACTTGACAAGATGAATCAAGAGAAGTATTCTAAAGACGGTTTCCTGAATATATTTATTGATGATACAAGTTTTTCTTTAATCAATTGACATGATATAGAAAAGAAAAGATACTTTTAATAACTCATAGTTCCAAGGAATTTAAACAGAATAAATAAATCATGGTACTCTCACAAATTAATTAATATCTATCTTGAGATTACGCTTGAGTTTTTAATAAAATTATTGAGAACCGCAATTTATTAAAACATAGAGCAATTTATGTTTTATTTAGTTTTATTTCCTGCCATTGGGATGCACTTGTTTCTAACAATATATCTTTCATTGATTCAAAAGATCCTTTTAGTGCAGGATAGTAAAATTGAACTTTTAAGCTATTGGAAGTTGGAACCAGGGAATTCCCAAGTAATTCGAAGCATATTCATCTTTAAACTAGGTCCTTCCCAAATAATTAAGTTATATCATCACTTCTTTTTACTATTTTTAATAATATTTATTATAGATATATATTCTAAATAAAGTTGCGGCCTGTCATTTTTTTCAATTAAGGTTATTTTTTCATTCATCGCAACTTTATTTCAATTTTTATTTCAAAATTATTAAATTTTTTTTTTTAATGGTAGTTAGATCTAGGTTTTGTCGAATCAAATAACCGGAACACTTGAAATAAATCATTTTTAATTCTTAGTTATATAGATTTGATTTTATTGAATAAGCTAAATCATTTGACTATATCATTTAAACAAAAATCATATCTTTATCCATTTTTAAGATTTAAATTTAATAAGACATGGAAGATTAAAGATATTTTAATCAAAAATCCAATGATAATTGGTTGAAAATAAGCCACGTGAGGGAAATTTTAGTGCCACATGGTGGGATTCTCGTCGAAGTGCATCACTTCGCTAGATATAAACGAAATTTTAGCGACTTAGATGATTAAAAATCAATCCGATGGTCAAAAGGAATTTACCTTCACGAACTCAGATCACTTGATGTTTTTGGTCATTAATTTAGAAGAAATGATGCCGAAGTTGCTCCTTTATTTTGGGATTGGGTAGCTGAGAGAGCGAAAATGAGGAGTTTAAATGAAAAGGAATGATGCAAAGAATGATGAAATTGCCCTCTGCTCTTCTTCCTCCACTTGTTCAACCCGCATCTGGTAATCTCACTCTCACTCCTCTTGTCTTTGCATCAATTCGTCATCTTCTTCCTCGCCATGTCGATTCTTCTCTCTGTCTCCCTTCACTTTTGCACTTCATGCTCTACTTCTGGACTGAGCGATTCCATGAATCGAACCCAAATTTTGGAATTTGCGGTGAACCAATGCAAAAATGGTGGATTGGCAAAACCCGATGACGCTTCGCATTTCTTCAAGGTTATGATTCTGCTGAACCCTTAGCCTTCAACTCCCCGTTTCGTCCAACTCTAGGGAGATGCGATGAGGATGAAACATTATGCTGCCGCCATCCACATAATCAAGCGAATGGATTCCATGGGGACATCTCGCAACGTTCGCGTTCCCAGCACTCTGATAAAATTGCCTCTACCACTTTGAATACGTATGATCATGGATTTTCCGTTTTGACTAAAATGTTCATGCTTGGGCTTGAACCGAGTGTGATGACCTTTAACACTTTGCTCAACGGACTCTTGGAAGAGGGTAAGATCACACATGCATTGACCTCGGTGGATGAAATGTGGGGCAAAGGGTTTAACGTCGATGTCTTTACGGGTGGTATTATCGTGAAGGGACGGTGCAGAACCGGTTATATACTTCGGAAGCTGTTTGGTTAATTAGGAATCTGGAAGAAATGGGTTGCGAGCTAAATGTCATCAGCAATTTCTAGGCGCGGTCTCAATGGACTCGGGCATGGTTGCCAAGGTCTCCAGCCAACTTAGATGGACTTGGGCCCATCCTTGATGAACCTGGGCCCGAGCGCTGGGGATCTGGGCCGGTACCCTCCGTTGGCTCCTCTCTGCTGTAATCATCTGCTGCAACTTTCTCGAATGTAGGTTTAAAAAAAAAAATGAATTTCATTACCCCTTCGAGAATTAAAGAGATCATTTTCAAGTTTGAATTTATTCATTTAAATCCGAGGTTCTTCTACTTCATTTTTATTTACTTATTTTTTTTATTTTTCCATCTTGTTTATTATTTTTTATTCCACTCCATCATTCCTTAATAAAAAATTTATCAAGTAATACACTAAACTATTATATTTAAATTGACCATAACATGGAAGGAAAGTACCGACAACATACAAAAACCAAAATATATTCTTCAATTTTTACAAATTTTCCAAAATCACAAATGAATACAAGAATTACATTAATTTTGTAGTAACTATAAGAGAAACTATACCTTTTGACGCGGAGGTGGCGGTGTGGTACAAAGCACGATGGAGGTAGCAAGAACAAAACTAGCCAAGAGAGAAAATTGTGAAGAGAAAAAAGAAACTTTCAAAATGAGACCAGTCCAACAGGACAAAAACATTGCGATTTGTGGGAAACATGACATCCAAGTCCATGCTTCAAAATAAACCCTAAAATTATGAACCTAATGCAAAAATTACACAATTTTTGGAGTAAAATCTAAGAAAATCTATACCTTTTGAGTCGGAGGTGGTGGTAGCGTGGTTCATTGGACGGTGGAGGGGACAAGAACAAAGCAAGTTGAGAGTGAGATGGAGAAAACACATTGGGTCAAGAGAGAGATGGCGTTGTTTGGTGTGGTTCATTGGACGATGGAGGCAACGGACGGGGTGGTGGCGTGGTTCATTAGAGGAGAGCTTAGTCAAAAGTTGGAAGAGTCGCATGAGTGGGAGGGAGAAAGAGCAATGCATGAAGTGAGAGAAAGAGCTTGTAAAGAGCGAAGTAGAGAGATATAATATTTTTCATTTAAAATTGAAACGAGGAAGGCTTATGACATGTTGGGCAAAAAACGACACATGTCATCCGATAAATGGATTCGGATTTTGACAAATAGGCATTAGAGTGATATCCAATATTCTCTCATACGAACTAGTCCCTTCACCTTCCCCTTCCCCTTCTCCTTCTCCTCCACTCCAATTCCTTCAACTTTCTCTACCTCCATTTTGATTACCAAGAGCTCTGCGGTCTCCAACAAATACCCATCATCTCCCTCATTTCCCTTGACCGAAAGTAAACCAAATTCCCAGGACAGAAAACCGAAAACCCAAAAAGAAAACAAAAAAGTCTTGCTCTTTTGTTCTTAAACCTTTGAAGCTGTCGAGAGAAAGCAACGACGAGAAGTTGCTGAAAAGGAATGATGCGAAGAATGGTGAAATTCCCCTCTCCTCTTCTTCCTCCTCTCCTTCGACCACCGTCCGGTAATCTCACTCTCACTCTCCCTCCTCCTTTCTTTGCATCGCCTCTTCCGTTTCTTCTTCCTTGCATTGTCGACTCCTCTCCCTCCCGTCACTTTTGCACTTCACGCTCCACTTCTGGACTGACCGATTCCATGAGTCGATCCCAAATTTTGGGCTTTGTCATGAACCTGTGCAAAAAAGGCGGGTTGGCCAAGGCCGAGGATGCTTTGCATTATTTCAAGGTTATGATTCGGCTGAACCCTTTGCCTTCAGCTCTCTGTTTCACCCAACTCTTGGGAGCTGCGGTGAGGATGAAGCATTATGCTGTCGCCATCCACATGATCGAGCGAATGGATTCCATGGGCATATCTCGCGACATTTACGTTCTCAGCATTCTGATCAATTGCCTCTGCCGCTTGGAAAGGTCCGATCTTGGATTTTCGGTTTTGACCAAAATGTTCAAGCTTGGGCTTGAACCGGATGTGGTGACCTTGACCACTTTGCTCAACGGGCTCTGTGAAGAGGGTAAGATCGCACGAGCCTTGACCTTGGTGGAGGAAATGCAGGGCAAGGGGTTTCAGGCCAATGTATTTACATACAGTGTCATCGTGAAGGGATTGTGCAGAACCGGTAAAACTTCTAAAGCCGTCCAGTTAATAAGGAATTTGGAAGAAAGGGGTTGCGAACTGGATTTGGTCACGTACAACACGATCATCGATGGTTATTGCAAGGAAGGACTGGTGGAAGAGGCATTTTGCTTCTTTAACCGTATGAGCCATTGCCTAATAAAGCTGGACATCTTCACTTACAATACCTTGATTTGCGGCTTAGGCTGCATAGGCAAATGGAAACAAGCAAAGGCCTTGTTAGAGAAGATGATTCATGATGGAATCCACCCAGATGTTATCACTTATAATTCCTTCATCCACGGTCTGTGCCTTTGTGGCCAATGGGAAGAGGTTCGAGTCCAGTTGAGTGAGATGGTGCGGGGAGGAATAAGGCCAGATTGTCAAACCTTCAATATTATCTTGGATGCACTCAGCAAACAGGGCATGACCAATGAGGCGAAGTGCATATTTGACCTGATGATCGAGATGGATATTGAGCCAAATGTAGTTACTTATAGTTCATTGATAAATGGTTACTGCCTTCAAAATCAAATGGATGATGCCGCAATTACATTTTGTTCGATGACTGCAAGGAAGTGCAATCCTAATGTGGTGACCTATAGCATGTTGATTAACGGGTATTTTGCGGTTAAAAGAGTGGATAAGGCAATGAGTCTCCTTCAGCAAATGTTGGAGAAAGGATTAGTCCCTGATGTTGCCACCTATGGTTGTCTCATGGAAGGCTTTTTCCTTGCAGGAAGCCCCAGGGTCGCACATCAGCTGTTTTACAAAATGCTGGCTTGCAATCATATAAATCAACAAATTTGTACAATCATGTTACATGGCCTTTGTAAGTATCGACAAGTCGACAAGGCAGTGGCGTTGTTTCGACAAATGGAAGATGGCATGGGTGATGTTAATATATTCCACTGCACCATCGTTGTTAACGGCTTGTGTGAGGCTGGGGAATTTGGACATGCAACGGACCTCTTCAATTCGTTGCATGCCAAAGGGTTGCGACCTAAAGCTGTGAAATTTCGTGCCATCATAAAAGGACTATGTAAAGCTGGCCAAATAAGTGAAGCTTGCGAGCTACTTCATAATATGAAAGAGAAGGGATGTCCTCTAAGTGGTGCCGTGTATAACATTATTGTCCCAGCACTCCTCGAAGATGGTGAGAATGCGAAGGCAATGCTCTTTCTAGGGGAGATGGTTGAGAAAGGCTTCTCACCAGATGCTGCATCAACGGCTAAAATTTTGGGTGCATCGTTTCGCATAAATTAGAATCCTGAAAATCTGCACTGGGGACGTAAGCTTTCTCCTTCTTTTTTGCGTCAGAGACGTATGCTCTCTGGAATTGCGATTGTGTGCATATAGTAAGCAGCCAACTTTTATCTTGATGGGAGAAGATTGGGCTTGCATCATCTAACACTAGTTAGTTCTGTATAGTCTGAGATTAATTTATCATGAGCAAGAAAACATGGTGATGTACGGAAAGTTATCTGCATTTGATGAGTTCTGCTTCTTTGGCCATACCAAGGTAGTTTCTTGCAGGGACCTTTCTGTACAGTTACAATTGACTGCTCTTGGTTCTTGTCTCCTTCATCAGTAAGCACATCATACTAAAGCAGCTTCTTGAGAGTAGTTTCTGGTATGTCATCAGATGAATTCTCTTCTTTTTTCCTCTTTCCAATTTACTGATGGTACGTGATATTGAACTAAAAAAAGAAGCAGTTCACACGAGTGGCTGATTATGTAGTTCTATATTGAGCAATGTTATGCTTTCTTAGAGTGATGTGAAGTATATGGTGAAGTTTTTATCATGGAGCAATGCTCCTGGTTTTCTTTTCATGTTCTTTGCTGTTGTTTTAGAATGCATAGCGGGCTCATCGAGCCTTTTTGTTTACAGCATCGTTCCTTACGTTGCAGATCATGAATGTTGGCAAGGAAACATAAGCATGCAGATTGAGCTACAGTTGCTTGTTTTTTCGGTTCTGTTTCTGCCTAAATATATTGGTGATGCTTGGGCTAAGAAGGTATCCTCTACACATGCCGTTGATGTGTCTTGGAGTTCTTGAAATAGATTTAAAAAGAGAAAGACATAAACCATAATCGTTTGTAAAGCACATGTCGAACATTGGCTATTTTATGTGTTTAGCTTGTTGATTGTCTGCCTCAAAGTCTTATCTCCTTTTGAGTTTATACTTGAAAAGAAGAATCAAGGGAAGTATTGTTAAAAGCGGTTTCCTGAATATATTCCTTGATGATACATTTTTTTTTTAATCAAATGACATGATATAGAAAAGAAAAGATACTTTTAATAACTCATAGCTTATTCCAATCAAATTTATTTACACTTCTTGCTCTCAGTTACAAGGAAATTAAACAGAATAAATAAATGATGGTACTCTTACGAAGTGATTGACATTTATCTTGAGATTGAACAATCCCTCATCTAGAAATTTAATGTTGGTAAAAGATGAAGATGAATTATCATGTCAAATTAGAAAATAAGAATTTATTAGAAAATGTTACTATTCAACTACCCCCTCTCTTTTCTAATGTAGATATAGTTATGAAATGTGATGAGGGAAATCGAATTGATGCATAAAGAGAAGTTTAGGACATCGCATCTTTTATGTTATTAAAGACAAGAATGGACAGGGCCTCGGGCGTGCTTCACTTGAAACTGTATGGCCAAAAAGGATTTAAAAATAAAAATCCTCTCTATACCGCACGACTAGCCTTATATTTTCACTCGCGACACCAAAAGCTCCGGTGTGTTTGAGCTGAGGTGACAATGACAATCTCAAAGTGATGTGGCTCTGGTCCTACTGTAATGTCCCTGTTTGGTGCGACGCCTGCTGCAGTTTTCTCGAGTCCTTGTTGCTGCCTGTTTTTGCAGCCGATACAGCTTCCATTTTAGGCTTTATTTTGCAGACCATGCTTCCACCGAGAAATGGGCAGCTGCAAGTCCACCGGTTTTGCTTCCAATTGCCTCTCTAACTCTAGTTCATTTCTTGTCCAAGTTTCCTAGTTCCATTGGGACTGGACTGTGGCTAGCTTAGGGTCTTAATTATGTGCGAAGGAGGGGGAAAGAATCAAGTTTAATGTGCATTTGATTGATCCGGGAGCTCCGGTGCTCTCGACAATTGAAATTTTAGCCATTGGGTTCAATATCCTAAAATTATAATGTCCTTGTTTACTAAGTACAAAACAAACCTAACGAAAACCAACATAGAATTTGACAATATTTTTGGTCAAATGTTGAATTTCTTGATTCAATTGAAAAAGTCAACCTTTTGCTTTTGCAAGAAAATTTTGAAACTTAACCTCTTAAATATATATGTAATGATGAAAGGGAATCTCTATATGTAATGCAGTACAACGATTTGCTTTTGATATGTAATGGATGCAAAATTTGATAAATTGACTTTTTTTAGTTTGAGGATTGAGCTTTGTTGCAGCCCAAAGTGATTTTCTTTGCAAAAATACGCTTACTTGTTGGTGAAATTTGAGTTTCAACAGGCGCCACATTGATGCTAAGTACCAACGGACAAACTTAATTGCACCAATTTGATAAATTTAAATCTTGATCATGTTTTAAAGTTTTAGAATGTAATTACACCTTCTTGATACAATTTAGAATTTTGAGTGAAGAATTATATCTCAAGTGTCAAAACTTAGCATGGGTAAACACATAAATGCCAAAACTTTTAAAAGATAACGCTTAAGTGCCACTTAATCAAGATATGATTAGATATGATAGGATATAGAATTCATGAACTTTGCTATATCAAATTCACTATTTGGTGAATCGCATAATAAAACTAGATATTTTCATATCCTATCAAGTTCACTTGTTAGGTATTTATGATATATCAATGTAAATGAATATGAAAATACACAAACAAAGATAGTAAAAATTTTAATAAAAATTCATTGCCAAGTATAGTAAGAGAGAAAGAAAATATGATCCTTAGCTTTTTTATCATAAAAAAATATAGTACTTTTACTCTTCTTTACTTTCACAAAACTTCAATGTGAACCACAAAGTTATGGAGGAGGAGGAACTCGACTTCTTCGCCATTTTCATGGAGCTTTCGACTTAAACTAAAAAGCTATGGAGCAGTCATGAAGTTTCAACATAAACTAGAAATACAAAGAAGAATGAGATGGGGAATGTAGGGCTTTTTTTTTTCATTTTTTAATTTATAAATTTCATTGCTTCTCTCTCTTCGAGAATTAAAGAGATCCTTTTTAAGTTTGAATTTGTTCATTTAAATTATGAGTTCTTCAACTTCATTGTTATTTACTTATTTTTATTGTTTTTTTTTTCAATCTCTTTTGTTTTGTTTTTATTCCATTCTATCATTCCTTAATAAAAAATTTATCAAATAATAAACTAAACTATTATACCTAAATCGACCAGAATAAGGGAGGCAAGCACCAACAACATACAAAAAACGAAAAATATATCCTTTAATCTCCCAACTTCCTAGAATCACAAACGAATGCAAAGATTATACAATTTACGAAGTAAATCTAAGAAAAAAACTGTACCTTTTAAAAGGAGGTGTCGGTATGGTACAAAGCACAATGGAGGTGATGATGTGATTCATCAAACAGTGAAGATGGCAAGAACGAGCAATTCGAGAGAGAGAATTGTAAAGAGGAAAAAAAAAGCTTTCAAAATGAGACCCATTTAACAAAACGAGAACACTGCAATTCTGCAAGAAACATGACGTCCAAGTCTATACTTCGAAATAAAATCCTAAAATTACAAATTGAATGCAAAAATTACACAATTTTTGGAGTTTAAGGAAATCTATACCTTTCGAGGCGGAGGTAGAGGTAGAGGTGGCAGCCACGTGGTTTGTCGGATGGCAGAGAGGGTGAGAACAGAGTGAGTTGAGAGTGAGACGGAAAGAACAGAGCGAATCTAGAGAGAGATGGCGTGGTATGGCGTGGTCGAACGATGGAGGCAACGGACGAGACAGCGGCGTGGTTCGTCGGAGGAGAGCTTAGTCATGAGTCAGAAGGATTGCGTGAGTGGGAGGGAAAAGGAGCAGAGCGTGAAATGAGAGAGAGAGAGAGAGCGAGCATGAAGAACGAAGTGGAGAGATAGAATGTCGTCCATTTAAAATCGAAACTTGGAGGGCTTTTGACACCGTGAGCTTGAGCGAAAGCGACGACGAGAAGTTGCTGAAACGGAATGACGCGAAGAATGGTGAAATTCTTGTTCGACCACCATCCGGTAATCTCACTCTCACGCCTTTCTTTGCGTCGCCTCTTCTTCTTCTTCTTCTTCTTCTTCCTCGCATTGTCGATTCCTCTCCCTCCGGTCACTTTTCCATCTCACACTCCACTCCAGGACTGAGCGGTTCCATGAGTCGATCCCAAGTTTTGGAATTTGTGATGAACCTGTGCAAAAATGGCGGGTTGGCAAAACCCGGCGATGCTTTGCATTATTTCAAGGTTATGATTCGGCTGAACCCTTCGCCTTCAACTCCCTGTTTCATCCAACTCTTGGGAGCTGTGTTGAGGATGAAGCATTATGCTGCCGCCATCCACATGATCGAGCGAATGGATTCCATGGGGATATCTCGCAACATTTACGTTCTCAACCTTTTGATGAATTGCCTCTGCCACTTGAAAATGTCTGATCTTGGATTTTCCGTTTTGACCAAAATGTTCAAGCTTGGGCTTGAACCGAGTGTGGTGACCTTGACCACTTTGCTTAACGGGCTCTGTGAAGAGGGTAAAGATCGCACGAGCCTTGACCTTGGTGGAGGAAATGCGGGGCAAGGGGTTTTAGGCCGATGTATTTAGATACATTGTAATCGTGAAGCGATTGTGCAGAACCGGTAATACTTCTAAAGCCGTCCAGTTAATAAGTAATTTGGAAGAAAGGGGTTGCGAACTGGATTTGGTCACGTACAACACGATCATCGATGGTTATTGCAAGAAAGGGCCGGTGGAAGAGGCATTTGGCTTCCTTCTTTAACTGTTTGAGTCACCCCCGAATTAAGCCAGATATCCTCACTTCCAGTACCTTGATTTATGGCTCAGGCTGCATAGGCAAATGGAAACAAGCCAAGACCTTGTTAGAGAGGATGATTGATGATGGAATCCACCCAGATATTATCACTTATGGCACCGTCATCCACGGTCTATGCCTTTGTTGCCAATGGGAAGAGGTTCGAGTCCAGTTGCGTGAGATGATTCGGGGAGGAACATGGCCAAATTTACAAACCTTCACTATTATCTTGGATGCACTCAGCAAACAGGACATGATAGATGAGGCGAAGTGCATATTTGATCTGATGATCGAGATGGGTGTTGAGCCAAATGTAGTTACTTACAACTTGTTGATAATTGGTTACTGGCTTCAAAATCAAATGGATGATGCGGCAGTTACATTTTGTTTGATGACTGCAAGGAAGTGTAATCCTGATGTGGTGACCTATAACACATTGATTAAGGGGTATTTTGCAGTTAAAAGAGTCGATGAGGCAATGAGTCTCCTTCGGCAAATGTTGGAGAGGATTAGTTCCTGATGTTGCCACCTATGGTTGTCTCATGGATGGCTTTTTCCTTGCCGAAAGCCCCAGGGTTGCACTGTTTCGACACATGGAAGATGGCATGGATAATGTCAATATGGTCCACTGCAACATCCTTATCAAGGGCTTGTGTGAGGTGGGGGAACTTGGACCTACAATGAACCTCTTCAAAGTAGGATGCCAAAGGGTTGCGACCTGATGCCATGACATTTCGTGTCATCATAAAAGGACTATGTAAAGCTGGCCACATACGCGAAGCTTGCAGGCTACTTCACAATATGAAAGAGAATGGATGTCCTCCAGGTGGTGTCTTGTATAACATTATTGTCCGAGCACTCCTCGAAGATGGTTAGAAAGCGAAGGGAATCCTTCTTCTAGGGAAGATGGTTGAGAAAGGCCTCTCACCAAATGCTGCATCAACGGCTAAAATTTTGGATGCGTCAGCTCACAATACATTAGAATCTTGAAAATTTGCACTGGGGACGTAAGCTTTCTCTTTCCTTTTTTGCCAAGAAGTAAGCTCTCTTGAATTGTGATTGTGTGCATATAGTAAGGGTGTGTTTGGTTGCACCTTGTTTCTGTTCTCAGGAACAAAAATTTCTGCTTTTTTTGTTCCTAGTGCTTATGTTCTCAGGAACAAAAATTTCTGCTTATTTTGTTCCTAGGAACAAAAAAGGAACAGAAACGCGTTTGGGTGCGTTTACTGTTCCTTTTTTGTTCTTTTGTTTCCAGAAACAAAAAAGAACTAGAAATAAGAAATAACAAACTTGTGTTTCTTATTTCTAAAACAAAACCTAGAAACACTTTTTTATTTTCTTCTTATTTTTTATTTCTTTTTTCTTTCGCCGGTCGCCGGCCTCGGCCATGGCCGGCGACCGGCTGACGAGGGCCGGCGGCCTCGCCCAGCCACGGCGAGGCTCGCTGGTCCCCGACGAGTCCGAGCCTCGTCGTCCCCCAACGAGGCCGAGTCTCGCTATAGCTGGGCGAGGGTCAGCCTCGCCTTGGTTGGGCGAGCTCGGCCTCGCCGGATCTGGGTGAGTCGGCGTTGCCTAGCGGTGGCCCGGCGAGCCTTGCCGTGGCTGGGCAAGGCCACCGGCCCTCATCGGCCGATCGCCGGCCATGGCCAAGGCCGGCGACCGGCCAAAAGAAGAAAAAATAAAATAAAATAAAAAATAAAAGAAATAAAAAAAATTTATACAAATTTACCAAACGTGTTTCTATTTGTTTTTTATTCTCGGAACAAGTTTACCAAACGCTTTTTTGTTTAAAAATTGTTCCCCGAACAGAAACACTTTTTTCTATTTCTGTTCTCTGAAACAATTTTTAAACAGAAACGTAAACAAACGCACCCTAAGTAGCCAACTTTTATTTCGATGAGAGAAGATTGAGCTTGCATCATCTAACGCTAGTTAGTTTTGTATAGTCTCAGCTTAAGTTGTCGCGAGGAAGAAAATATGGCGGTGTATGGAAAGTTATCCGCATTTTGATGACTTCTGCTTCTTCGGCCATTCCAAGGTAGTTTCTTGCAGGGACCTTTCTGTACAGTTACAATTAACTTCAAGATGAACCTAGTCCTCTCCCATACTGAGTTTTCGTGAAACTTATTGCCACAATGGCGTTGTTTGTGACATGAAAGTGAAAGATCGCGGAAACTTGGCTGGCTAAAATTGAAGGGGCTGCTGGAGAGTAGTTTCCTTAGTGTAAAGGGAAGAGATTATGTTCTATCTTCAATTTGTTGTTCGTGTTGTTCTAAGTGATTTATTGAGCACACAACGTTAAAATTGTGGTTAGACCGGGGGCAAACAATGTAGTGATTAGACTCGTGATCCATGTGCACGGAATCACTAATCCACACAATGCAACTTATTAAAATTTAAAATTCTCTGTCATAAAAAGCACAATCACGACTATAAGCTCGTGACCTCCGAAGACTGGAAAATCATATGTTTCAAATCCATCAATAAACGAATCCTTCATTTTCTTATCTTTTATTTGTGTGGTTTCAATTTTATGGAATGTTTCCAAAGAGACTTTTGATCTTGCTTTCATTTCTCAATTATATGTCAAGTTTGCTTGTCCATGGGTGACTAAACTGACCTGATCCATTGTGCTCTAACTTAAGTTGATTACGGTCAACAGAGAGAAGGTGAAGTGGGTTGGTTCATTTCATCTAATTTCGATTTGGGTGGATTTTAAAAGCGTGAAATAGGACTCTGTATATCATAGTAACCTGTACAGTTTTCTTTGCTTCATTTAGTGAGATTTATGTGATGAAATGAGCTATGTTCGGTGTTATATATATATATATATCCCGTAGAAGTCTAGACGAGCAGCTATATTTAGCTTTAAATGATATAAGAGGTATGCATATTTACATATTTATATCTATCTATATAAATCTTCAGTCCTTATACATATAATAGCTTAAACAAAATCATTTGAGTTTGACTTGGTGATTAGTAGCGGACTTGTAAGGGTGGATTAGGTACACGACATGAATTCGATTCTCCATGTCAACTGCAAGTGTTTCGTTGTTCGGCCCAGCCAGTTGGGCTTTAATTCTCATCTTACATGGGCCATGAGTTTAATGGGCCCAAAGTTGGTGGACCTCGTCATTATAAAAAAAGGAGCTTAAGCAAGATATATGTTTGATTCGTTCACTTAAGTTTTTCTCAAACGAAGTGGATTTATTCATTAGGTACTTTATCAATTGATTTGAATTGGGCAAATAGGTGAGACATATTTTTTCTATAAGGAAATACTCTATGAGTCATGGTTAAAGTAGTTTAAAATTTGATAAAGAGATATTTTAAATTATTGTTTTTCGTTATTTAGAGTAGATAATGAAAACAAAAATTCATCGAGAAACTACGTGACTAATGTCTTTCAACCAAGTGAAAATTGTCATTGATATGATGTGGGAAGATCTTACACGTCCTCTTTCATGGAATCACAATTGTGATTTAGTTTCTTTGTGCCTTTTCAATTGCTCTTGGTTCATCTCCTTTCTTGCTAGCACATCATATTGAATCAGCTTCTTGAGTAGGGGTGTGCAAAATACCTGGGAACCGTCCGAATCGCTCGGAACCGCCCGGAACCGGACCGGAACCACCCGGAACCAGCGGTTCTTGAGAGAACCGGTCCGGTTCCCGGTTCCATGGGCAGATCCACCCGCCCGCCCACCCGGACCGAACCGGTTCCCTTTTAATATTAAAAAAAAAAAAATTACTAAAAAAAAAAGTTAAGTCAAAATCGATCTCACTGTCTCAACTCTCATCTCACTTCTCTTCGATTTCTTCGTGGCTGCCTCTGGTTCCTCTTGCCATCTCGCCGTTTGTTCGCCCCTCGCGCCGCCACCTACCACAGCCTCTACTCCACATAGCAGTGACCCGCGCTCTCGATTTCTCCGTCGTCCCTCCTCTCCTCCATTAAATACAACGTCCTCGCAGCTTTCGTCTTGGGGAGGACTCCCTCACCTGCTGCTACCGCCGCTCCACTCAATTCCCGCCGCATTGCTCGGGGCCTTCGCCGCCTCTCCCTCTCGAAGGTATGTCGTCGTCATCGGTATCATCGATCGCTTGGTCTGCATGCGGAGTCGGACGCGATTGTTCGAGCTTGCAGACGTCGTTATGTGCAATGGCGCCCTGAAGGTGCCGTGCCATGCTTTGTCGTGCGGCGTCGATTGGGTCGCGCTCCGCGTCGTGTGCCGTTGCTCTTTGCGTGCGCTGGTGATTGATTATGCTGTTTGGGAATTTTTGGAAGAGGGTAGAGGAGCTTGGTCGAGTTCGTGCTTCTATATTTCGTGCTTTACGTGAGTCCTCGGTGGTGACTAGGGAGTCAATCCATTGAGGACGCAATCGTGGTCCAAAGAAGAAGTTAATTTTGAGTGTGTAATTTTGAGTGTGTTGGTGGTCTGTAATGGTTAATGCTGGGCTAGGCACTCGCACAGGTTCAATTGTGTGTTCTGGTCTGGTTACAATGTCCATCGGGCAATGTAAGTTTGATGTTCTCATTTACGCTATGGAAAACCTGTTGCTAAATCATTCATTGAAAATGTTTAACTAGGGAGCTGAAACTTTTTGGCTTGCTTTGATGATGCTTGCTGTGCAATTGAGAATTGAGATCGATTATGTCATATTTTTTATGTTGGTTTTCCTTAGCTTAAGATTTTCATCTCGTTGTCAATGAGACCAGATCCATGGATCCACCCGGAAACCGGACCGGACCAGCGGTCCGGTTCCCGGGTGGATCTCGGTTCCAATTTTTCGTAACCAGTCCTTAGCGGGCGGTTCCTAGTTTTAGGTCGGGAACTGCCCGCCCAAACCATGCACACCCCTATTCTTGAGAGTAATTTCTAGTATGTCATCGGATGAATTCTCTTCTGTTTTCCTCTTTCCAATTTACTAATAGTACATGCTATTGAACTAAAAACAATAGAAGCCAACTAGTTTGGTAACTATTTCATTTGGTAATGCTTCTGATTTTTTTTTTTTTGTTCTCTAAAATAAAAATAGAACGGAAATTCATTTTTGTAAGTTTTTGTTTGCCGGAACAAATTTCTTTCTAGGACTAAATTTAAAACAAAATCAAAAAGTAGAAAAAAATTACTTCTTTGTTCTCAAAAACATCTTAAGAATCAAATTTAAAACATTTTTCTCTTTTCTTTTCTTTCTTTTCTTCTTCCTCCTTTTCTTCCCCTAAATGGTCATAGTTGATGACCTCACCGAAGACTCGCTGACTCTCGGCGAGACCAAGCCTCATTGGTGGCTACGCAAGGCTAGGTTGGTGTCTCCTGGCTGAGTGAGGCCAACCTCACGATGGCTAGATAAGGCTCAAGGTGACCTCACTAGCTCTCATTTGGCCGGACGCTGGCTAGCCATGGTCGATATCAATGACCGGCTAGAGGAAGAAGAAGAAAAGAAAAAAAAAGAAAAACATTATAAAATTATAAAAAAAAAAAATTCTAAGTTACAAAAAAATTTGAGATTCATACAAAACGCATTTTTATTTCAGGAATATAAAATTTGTGTAGTTACTAAACATGTTCTTTTGCTCAGAAACTTGTTTAGGGAACATAAATAGAAAAAAATTATTTCTAAATAAAAATTGTTCTTGAGAACAAAAATGTTATCATATACATCCTAATTATTTAGGTCTATGTTGAGCAATGATATGCTTTCTTAGAGTGATTTGAAGTGCATTGTGAAGTTTTTACCCTGGAGCAATGCCTCTGAATTTCTTTCCTTGATCTTTGATGCCGTTTTAGGATGCACGATCGGGCTCTTCCAGCCATTTCGTCTATGGCATAGTTCCTTATGTTGCAGATCATGAATGTTGGCGAGGAAACATAAGCAAGCACATTGAGCTACAATTGCTTGTTATTTGGTTCTGTTTCTGCCTAAGTATGTCGACGATGCTTGGGTTAAGAAGGTATACTCTAAAAAGAAGAAGAGATCAACCATAATCGTATGTAAAGCGCATGTCAAACATAAAACTTTGCACACCCAATCAATAGGGGAAAAAATAAAACAAGTTATATTTTTTGATGATACGAATATTTTTTCTTTAATCAAATGACATGATATGGGAAAGAAAATGTACTTTTAATAATTCGTATCTTATTCCAATAAAATTTAATTCACTTCTTGCTCTCGGTTACAAGGAAATTAAACAGAATAAATAAATCATGGTACTCTTACAAAGTAACTAATATTTATCTGGAGATTACGATTGAGTCTTTATAAAATTATTGAGAACCTCAACTTATTAAAACATAGAGCATTTTATTTTATTTTTTTAGTTTTATTTCCTGCCATTGGGATGCTCTTATGTCTAACAATATAGCTTTCATTGATTCAACAAATCCACTTCATATAGTTTAATAAAATTGAACTTTCAAGTTATTGGGACTAGGGAACTACCAAGGAATTATAAAAAAAAAAAAAAAAAAAAAAACATCTTTAGACTAGGTAATTCGCGAGTAAGTAAGTTATATCATTTGTTCTCTTTACTATTTTTACTAGAAAAAGAGAAACTATTATCGATAATATTCTCAATAAAGTTATAGTCTTATCATTTTTTTGCAGTTTATGTTATTTTTTTTAATTTATTTCAACTTTATTTCAAAATGTTTAATTTATTACTTTTAATGGTGGTTAGGTCGTTTTTGCCTAAGCAAATAATTGAATCACTCAAACCAAATCATTTTTCGTTCTTAGTTAAATAGATTTGATTTTATTGAATAAGCTACATTCATTTGACTATATAAATAAAATAAAAATAATGTCTTTATCCGTTTTTTAGATTTGAATTTAAGGAGAGATGGAAAATTAAAGATGATGAAATCGATAAACCAATGATAATTGATCGAATATTAGCCACCTGAGGGAAAGGTTAGTGCCGCATGGTCGGATTCTGGTCAAAGTGCATCACTTCGCTAGAAATAAATGAATTTTAGCAACTTGGATGATTAAAAACCAATCTAATGGTCAAAACGAATTTACCTTCACGAACTCAAATCACTTGAAGTTTTTGGTCATTAATTTAGAAGAAATGATGCCGAAGTTGCTCCTTTATTTTGGGACTGGGTAGCTCTTGAGAGAGCGAGAATGAGGAGTTGCTGAAAAGGAATGATGCGAAGAATGGTGAAATTGCCCTCTGCTCTTCTTTCTTCGCCTGTTCGACCACCATATGGTAATCTCACTCTCGCTCCTCCTATCTTTGCATCGATCCTTGTCTTCTTCCTCGCAATGTGATGTGTTGAGAATAATTGAGAATTTGTCATTTGGTCAAGGCAATTATTAAGTGTGATTGAAGATGAACTATTATGTCAAATTAGAAAATAGGATATCATTAGAAAATGCTACTATTCAACTACCCAAAAAAGAAAAAGAACTACTCTCTCTTTTGGAGTATAGATATATGTTATGAAATGTGATGTGGGAAATTGAAGTGATGCATAAAGAGAAGTTTAGGATATGGCATCTTTATGTTACTAGAGAGAAGAGTAGAGGGGGATTCGGGCGTGCTTCACTTGAAACTATATGGCCAAAAAGGATTTAAAAAATGAAAAACCGCCGCTACTCTCCGTTGGCTCCTCTCTATTTGCAGCAATCAATTTTTTCTGCAATTTTCAGCTCATTGCAACAAGTTTTAACCCTGATTGGTCTTCTCATTGAGCTGCAATATTTAGCCCCCTGTTGTACAATTTAAGCTCCCTTCCTCTCTTCATTTCAGCTCCAACCCTACTGTAATCACCTACTGCAACTTTCTCGAATCCTGGCTGCTGACTACTTTGTCCAGCTTTTGCAGCCAAGACAGCTTCCATTTTAGGCTTCATTTTGCAGTCCCATCCCAGCTGGCCTCCACCGAGAAATGAGCAGCTGCAAGTCCCCCGGTTTTGCCTCCAATTTCTTCTCTGCCTCTAGTTCATTTCCTGCTCAAGTTTCCTAGTTCCATCGGCACTAGATTGTGGCTAGCTTAGGGCTTAATTATGTGCAAAGGTGTGAGAGAGAATCGAGCTTAATGTGCATTCAAATAATTAATCCAGGAGCTCCAATGCTTTCGGCGATTGAAATTTTCGCAATCAGGTCCAACATCCTAAAATTATCATACCCCCAATTACTAAGTGCAAAACAAACCTGACGAAAACTAAAGTAAGATGAAATAATGATGTTTTCGGTTGAAGCTCGAATTTTTCGATTTGACCGAAAAATTCAACCTTTGATTTATACAAGAAAATTTTGAAATTGAACTCTTAAATTTATATGTAACAGTGAAAGGAACATTCACACATAATGCAATACTATGATATATGATATTTTTGCTTTGAATTAAAGGTTGACTATTCAGTTTGATTGAAAAGTCACCAAAAAAGTAATTTTTTATATATATATTTATCTGTAAATGATACGTAAATGTTAATGAAATGCAATTCTCTAAATTCAAAGGATGCAGAATTTGATAATTTGACTCTCTTTTTTTTTTTTTTTTTTTTAGGATCGAGCTTTGTCGCAACCATAAATCTCAAGCCCAAATTGATTTTCTTTATAGATATACACTCACTTTTTTGGTGAAATTCGAGCGTTAACAAGTGCCATAATGATACTAAGTGCCAATGCAAGAACTTAATTACACCAATTAGATAAATTTTAAATCTTGATTGTGTACTACATCTTCTCGATAAAATTTAGAATTTTTAGTGCACATATCCTTAAAAAAATAAAATTGAAACAGAGGGATAAACAAAAACCTTAAAGCTGCATTTTATTGTTTGGTAAATCGCAATAATAATATCATATATTTTTATATCATATCATGGTCATTGTTAAATATTCACGATATTAGTGTAAATGAACCTGAAAATACACAAACAAAAATCGTAAAAAGCTTTCATAAAAATTCATTACCAAGTTTAGTAAGGGAAGAAAAAAATGCGATCCTTATTTTTTTGTTACACAAAATATAGTACTTGAACTAGTAAACTATGGAGGAGTCCTGAAGTTTCAACATAAACCAGAAATATAGAGAAGGATGAGATAGAGAATGTAGGTTTTTTTTTTTATAATAAATTTCATTACCCTTTCGAGAATTAAAGAGATCATTTTCAAGTTTGAATTTATTCATTTAAATCCAAGGCTCTTCTACTTCATTTTTATTTACTTATTTTTTATTATTTTTCATCTCTATTATTCTTTTTTATTCCACTCCATCATTCCTTATTAAAATTTTAAGAAGTAATAAACTAAACTATTATATTTAAATTGATCAGAACATGGAAGGCAAGTACCAACAACATACAAAAACAAAAATATATTCTTCAATCCCACAAATTCCACAAAATCACTAATGAATGCAAGAGTTACATTTATTTTGTAGTAACTCTAAGAAAAACTGTACCTTTTGAGGCGGCGGAGTGGTATAGAGTACAACGGAGGAGTGAGAACAAAGTTAGTCGAGAGAGAAAATTGTGAAGAGAAAAAGGAAACCTTCAAAATGAGACCCATCCAACAAGACAAAAATATTGCAATTTGTGGGAAACATGACATCCAAGTCCATGCTTCAAAATAAATCCCTAAATTACAAACCAAATGCAAAAATTACACAATTTTTTGAGTAAATATAAGAAAATCTGTACCTTTCGAGTCGAAGGTGGCAGCAGCGTGGTTCGTTGGACGGCGAAGGGGACAAGAACAGAGCAAGTTGAGAGTGAGATGGAGAAAACAGAGTGGGTCAAGAGAGAGATGGCGGCTTTGTTTGGTGTGGTTCGTTGGACAATGGAGGCAACGGATGGGGTGGTGGCGTGGTTTGTTAGAGGAGAGCTCAGTCACAAGTTGGAAGAGTTGCGTGAGTGGGAGGGAGAACGAGCAAAGCATGAAGTGAGAGAGAAAGAGCTTGTAAAAAGGGAAGTGGAGAGATAGAATCTTTTTAATTTAAAATTGAAATTAGGAAGGCTTAGGAATAGGACATGTCATCCCATAAATGAATTCGGATTTAGACAAGGTGACATTAGAGATATCCAATATTTTCTCATTCAAACTAGTCCCTTCACCTTCTCCTTCTTCTCCTCCACTCCAATTCCTTCAACTTCCTCTCCCTCCATTTTGATTACCAAGAGCTCTGCGGACTCCAACAAATACCCATCATCTCCCTCATTTCCCTTGACCGAAAGTAAACCAAATTCCCAGGACAGAAAACCGAAAACCCAAAAAAAAAAAAACAAAACAGTCTTGCTCTTTTGTTCTTAAACCTTTGAAGCTGTCGAGAGAAAGCAACGACGAGAAGTTGCTGAAAAGGAATGATGCGAAGAATGGTGAAATTCCCCTCTGCTCTTCTTCCTCCTCTCCTTCGACCACCGTCCGGTAATCTCACTCTCGCTCCTCCTTTCTTTGCATCGCCTCTTCCTCTTCCTCTTCTTCTTCCTCGCGTTGTCGATTCCTCTCCCTCCCGTCGCTTTCGCACTTCACGCTCCACTTCTGGACTGACCGATTCCATGAGTCGAAACCAAGTTGTGGAGTTTGTCATGAACCTGTGCAAAAAAGGCGGGTTGGCAAAAGCCGAGGATGCCTTGCATTTCTTTAAGGTTATGATTTGGCTGAACCCTTTGCCTTCAACTCCCTGTTTCGTCCAACTCTTGGGATCTGCGATGAGGATGAAGCATTATGCTGCCGCCATCCACATGATCGAGCGAATGCATTCCATGGGCATATCTCGCGACATTTACGTTCTCAGCGTTCTGATGAATTGCCTCTGCCGCTTGGAAAGGTCCGATCTTGGATTTTCCGTTTTGACCAAAATGTTCAAGCTTGGGCTTGAGCCGAGTGTGGTGACCTTGACCACTTTGCTCAACGGGCTCTGTGAAGAGGGTAAGATCGCACGAGCCTTGACCTTGGTGGAGGAAATGCGGGGCAAGGGGTTTAAGGCCAATGTATTTACATACAGTGTCATCGTGAAGGGATTGTGCAGAGCCGGTAATACTTCCAAAGCCGTCCAGTTAATAAGGAATTTGGAAGAAAGGGGTTGCGAGCTGAATTTGGTCACGTACAACACGATCATCGATAGTTATTGCAAGGAAGGACTGGTGGAAGAGGCATTTCGCTTCTTTAACTGTATGAGCCACTGCCTAATTAAGCCGGACATCTTCACTTACAATACCTTGATTTGCGGCTTAGGCTGCATAGGCAAATGGAAACAAGCAAAGGCCTTGTTAGAGAAGATGATTCATGATGGAATCCACCCAGATGTTATCACTTATAGCACCATCATCCACGGTCTGTGCCTTTGTGGCCAATGGGAAGAGGTTGGAGTCCAGTTGAGTGATATGGTGCGGGGAGGAATAAGGCCAAATTGTCGAACCTTCAATATTATCTTGGATGCACTCAGCAAACAGGGCATGACCAATGAGGCGAAGTGCATATTTGACCTGATGATTGAGATGGATATTGAGCCAAATATAGTTACTTATACTTCATTGATAAATGGTTACTGCCTTCAAAATCAAATGGATGATGCGGCAATTATATTTCGTTTGATGACTGCAAGGAAGTGCAATCCTAATGTGGTGACCTATAGCACGTTGATTAACGGGTATTTTGCAGTTAAAAAAGTGGATAAGGCAATAAGTCTCCTTCAGCAAATGTTGGAGAAAGGATTAGTCCCTAATGTTGCCACCTATGGTTGTCTCATGGATGGCTTTTTCTTTGCTGGTTACCCCAGGGTTGCACATCAGCTGTTTTACAAAATGCTGGCTTGCAATCATATAGATCAACAAAGTTATGCCATCATGTTAGATGGCCTTTGTAAGTATCGACAAGTCAACAAGGCAATGGCATTGTTTCGACAAATGGAAGATGGCATGGGTGATGTTAATATACTCCACTGCACCATCGTTGTTAACGGCTTGTGTGAGGCTGGGGAACTTGGTAATGCAATGGACCTCTTCAATTCGTTGGATGCCAAAGGGTTGCGACCTAATGCTGTGACATTTCGTGCCATCATAAAAGGACTATGTAAAGCTGGCCAAATAAGTGAAGCTTGCGAGCTACTTCATAATATGAAAGAGAAGGGATGTCCTCCAAGTGGTGCCGTGTATAACATTATTGTCCCAGCACTCCTCGAAGATTCTGAGAATGCGAAGGCAATGCTCTTTCTAGGGAAGATGGTTGAGAAAGGCTTCTCACCAAATGCTGCATCGACGGCTAAAATTTTGGGTGCATCAGCTCGCAATACATAGGATCCTAAAAATCTGCACTGGGGACGTAAGCTTTCTCCTTCTTTTTTGTGTCAGAGACGTACGCTCTCTGGAATTGCGATTGTGTGCATATAGTAAGTAGCCAACTTTTATCTTGATGGGAGAAGATTGGGCTTGCATCATCTAACACTAGTTAGTTCTGTATAGTCTGAGATTAATTTATCATGAGGAAGAAAACATGGTGATGTACGGAAAGTTATACGCATTTGATGAGTTCTGCTTCTTTGGCCATACCAAGGTAGTTTCTTGCAGGGACCTTTCTGTACAGTTACAATTACTGCTCTTGGTTCTTGTCTCCTTCATCAGTAAGCACATCATACTAAAGCAGCTTCTTGAGAGTAGTTTCTGGTATGTCATCAGATGAATTCTCTTCCTTTTTCCTCTTTCCAATTTACTGATGGTACCTGATATTGAACTAAAAACAGAAGCAGTTCACACGAGTGGCTGATTATGTAGTTCCATATTGAGCAATGTTATGCTTTCTTAGAGTGATGTGAAGTATATGGTGAAGTTTTTATCATGGAGCAATGCTCCTGGTTTTCTTTCCATGTTCTTTGCTGTTGTTTTTAGAATGCAGAGCGGGCTCATCGAGCCTTTTTGTTTACAGCATAGTTCCTTACGTTGCAGATCATGAATGGCAAGGAAACATAAGCATGCAGATTGAGCTACGGTTGCTTGTTTTTTCGGTTCTGTTTCTGCCTAAATATATTGGTGATGCTTGGGCTAAGAAGGTATCCTCTACACATGCCGTTGATGTGTCTTGGAGTTCTTGAAATAGATTTAAAAAGAGAGAGAGACATAAACCATAATCGTTTGTAAAGCACATGTTGAACATTGGCTATTTTATGTGTTTAGCCTGTTGATTGTCTGCCTCAAAGTCTTATCTCCTATTGAGTTTATACTTGAAAAGAAGAATCAAAGGAAGTATTGTTAAAAGCGGTTTCCTGAATATATTCCTTGATGATACATTTTTTTTTTTTTAATCAAATGACATGATATAGAAAAGAAAAGATACTTTTAATAACTCATAGCTTATTCCAATCAAATTTATTTACACTTCTTGCTCTCAGTTACAAGGAAATTAAACAGAATAAATAAATGATGGTACTCTTACGAAGTGATTGACATTTATCTTGAGATTGAACAATCCCTGATCTAGAAATTTAATGTTGGTAAAAGATGAAGATGAATTATCATGTCAAATTAGAAAATAAGAATTTATTAGAAAATGGTACTATTCAACTACCCCCTCTCTCTTTACTAATGTAGATATAGTTATGAAATGTGATGAGGGAAATCGAATTGATGCATAAAGAGAAGTTTAGGACATCGCATCTTTTATGTTATTAAAGACAAGAACGGAAAGGGCCTCGGGCGTGCTTCACTTGAAACTGCATGGCCAAAAAGGATTTAAAAAATAAAATTCCTCTCTACCGCACGACTAGCCTTATATTTTCACTCGCGACGCCGAAAGCTCCGGTGTGTTTGAGCTGAGGTGACAATGACAATCTCAAAGTGATGCGGCTCTGGTCCTACTGTAACGTCCCTGTTTGGTGCGACGCCTGCTGCAGCTTTCTCGAGTCCTTGTTGCAGCCTGTTTTTGCAGCCGATACAGCTTCCATTTTAGGCTTTATTTTGCAGACCATGCTTCCACCGAGAAATGGGCAGCTGCAAGTCCACCGGTTTTGCCTCCAATTGCCTCTCTAACTCTAGTTCATTTCTTGTTCAAGTTTCCTAGTTCCATTGGGACTAGACTGTGGCTAGCTTAGGGTCTTAATTATGTGCGAAGGAGGGGGAAAGAATCAAGTTTTAACCACCCGCTACGGTAACTCAACTGGGTAGGCGCTAGATTTCCATCAAGGAGGTTTAGTATTCGAAGATCCTGTAATGCAAGTTGCAGGAAGGCTAGCTTTAAGTCTCTTGACGACTTATCCGGTGGCACGTGTATGGTGGTTAGCACGTGTCGCCCCTAATGATTTACCTCCGGCTGTCGGCCGTGCGAGGTTCCCTGGGTCACAAAAAAAAAAAGAATCAAGTTTAATGTGCATTTGATTGATCCGGGAGCTCCGGTGCTCTCGACAATTGAAATTTTAGCTGTTGGGTCCAATATCCTAAAATTATAATGTCCTTGTTTACTAAGTACAAAACAAACCTAATGAAAACCAACATAGAATGATGAAACGACAATATTTTTGGTCAAATGTTGAATTTCTTTATTCGATTGAAAAAGTCGACCTTTCACTTTTGCAAGAAAATTTCGAAATTTAACCTCTTAAATATATATGTAATGATGAAAGGGAATCTCTATATGAAATGCAGTACAACGATTTGCTTTTGATATGTAATGGATGCAAAATTTGATAAATTGACTATTTTTTTGTTTGAGGATTGAGCTTTGTTGCAACCCAAAGTGATTTTCTTTGCAAAAATACGCTTACTTGTTGGTGAAATTTGAGTTTCAACAGGTGCCACATTGATGCTAAGTACCAATGGACAAACTTAATTGCACCAATTTGATAAATTTTAAATCTTGATCGTGTTTTAAAGTTTTAGAATGTAATTACACCTTCTTGATACAATTTAGAATTTTGAGTGAAGAATTATATCCCAAGTGTCAAAACTTGGCATGGGTAAATACATAAATGCCAAAACTTTTAAAAGATACACTTAAGTGCCACTTAATCAAGATATGATTAGATATAATAGGATATGGAATACATGAATTTTGCTATATCAAATCCACTATTTGGTGAATCGCAGCAATAAAACTAGATATTTTCATATCCTATCAAGTTCATTGTTAGGTATTTATGATATATCAGTGTAAATGAATATGAAAATACACAAACAAAGATAATAAAAAAATTGATAAAAATTAATTGTCAAGTATAGTAAGAGGGAAAGAAAATATGATCCTTAGCTTTTTTATTATAAAAATATAGTACTTTTACTCTTCTTTACTTTCACAATACTTCAATGTGAACCACAAAGTTATGGAGGAGGAGGAACTCGACTTCTTCGCCATTTTCGTGGAGCTTTGACTTAAACTAAAAACCTATGGCACAGTCATGAAGTTTCAACATAAACCAGAGATACAAAGAAGAATGAGATGGGGAATGTAGGTTTTTTTTTTTTTTAATATATAAATTTCATTGCTTCTCTCTCTCTCTCTCTTTGAGAATTAAAGAGATCCTTTTTAAGTTTGAATTTGGAGTTCTTCAACTTCATTTTTTATTTACTTATTTTTTTTTTCCATCTCTTTTGTTTTGTATTTGTTCCATTCTATCATTCCTTAAAAAAAAATTTATCAAACAATAAACTAAACTATTATAACGAAATTGACCAGAATAAGGGAGGCAAGCACCAACAACATACAAAAAACGAAAATACATCCTTTAATCTCCCAACTTCCTAGAATCACAAACGAATGCAAAGATTATATAATTTACAAAGTAAATCTAAGAAAAAACTGTACCTTTTGAGCGGAGGTGTCGGTATGGTACAAAGCACAACGGAGGTGATGATGTGATTCATCAAACAGCGAAGATGGCAGGAACGAGCAATTCGAGAGAGAGAATTGTAAAGAGGGAAAATAAAAGCTTTCAAAATGAGACTCATTTAACAAATAAGAACACTGCAATTCGGCAAGAAACATGACGTCCAAGTCTATACTTCAAAATAAAATCCTAAAATTACAAATTGAATGCAAAAATTACACAATTTTTGGAGTTTAAGGAAATCTATACCTTTTGAGGCGGAGGTAGAGGTAGAGGTGGCAGCCACGTGGTTTGTCGGATGGCAGAGAGGGTGAGAACAGAGTGAGTTGAGAGTGAGACGGAAAGAACAGAGCAAATCTAGAGAGAGATGGTGTTGTTTAGCATGGTCGAACGATGGACGCAACGGACGAGACAGCGGCGTGGTTCGTCGGAGGAGAGCTTAGTTATGAGTCAGAAGGATTGCGTGAGTGGGAGGGAAAAGGGGCAGAGCGTGAAATGAGAGAGAGAGAGAGAGAGAGAGAGCGAGCATGAAGAACGAAGTGGAGAGATAGAATGTCGTCCATTTAAAATTGAAATTTGGAGGGCTTTTGACACCGTGAGCTCGAGCGAAAGCGACGACGAAAAGTTGCTGAAACGGAATGACGCGAAGAATGGTGAAATTCATGTTCGACCACCATCCGGTAATCTCGCTCTCACTCCTTTCTTTGCGTCGCCTCTTCTTCTTCTTCTTCTTCCTCGCATAGTCGATTCCTCTCCCTCCTGTCACTTTTCCACCTCACACTCCACTCCAGGACTGAGCGGTTCCATGAGTTGATCCCAAGTTTTGAATTTGTGATGACCCTATGCAAAAATGGCGGTTGGCAAGACCCAGCGATGCTTTGCATTATTTCAAGGTTATGATTCGGCTGAACCCTTTGCCTTCAACTCCCTGTTTCGTCCAACTTTTGGGAGCTGTGGTGAGGATGAAGCATTATGCTGCGGTCATCCACATGATCGAGCGAATGGATTCCATGGGGATATCTGGCAACATTTACGTTCTCAACATTCTGGTGAATTGCCTCTGCCACTTGAAAATGTCTGATCTTGGATTTTCCGTTTTGACCAAAATGTTCAAGCTTGGGCTTGAACCGAGTGTGGTGACCTTGACCACTTTGCTTAACGGGCTCTGTGAAGAGGGTAAAGATCGCACGGGCCTTGACCTTGGTGGAACAAATGCGGGGCAAGGGGTTTTAGGCCGATGTATTTAGATACATTGTCATCGTGAAGCGATTGTGCAGAACCGGTAATACTTCTAAAGCCGTCCAGTTAATAAGTAATTTGGAAGAGAGGGGTTGCGAACTGAATTTTGTCACGTACAACACAATCATCAATGGTTATTGCAAGGAAGGACAGGTGGAAGAGGCATTTGGCTTCTTTAACTATTTGAGTCACCCCCGAATTAAGCCAGGTATCCTTACTTCCAATACCTTTGTTCATGGCTCAGGCTGCATAGGCAAATGGAAACAAGCCAAGACCTTGTTAGAGAGGATGATTGATGAAGGAATCCACCCAGATATTATCACTTATTGTTAGCTGGGTTCACTCCTATGTTAAGGAAGCCCAATGAGTTGCAAGCCCAAAAATGACTTGAGCTCATATAATAAGTTATATGAAGAAATAGGGTTTCTCACTATCTATATAAAAGAGGTAGCGAGAAAAGGAAACGATGAATAAGAGAAAAAAAGAAAGCAGAAAATCTGGGGTTTTGGGCAATATCTGATTTACATCAAGCTGGCGTCGGAGGTCGATTTGTGGTCCGATTGAGCTGAAATTTTGTCAGCATGTTCGTGGCGCAATTTAATCGAATCTGAACGGTTTGATTTTCGTTTGAAGCTCCATACATCAGGTTTTTCGTGAATTAATCAAAACCTGCGTTTTTGGTCAAATTTATCCTTGATCTCTTGTAAAGTTCATGTGTATTGCCAAGAATCATGTTCTTGAGATATTTACTGCTATGTACCTCTAGTATTTGCTAGAGAAGAACAATTTTATTGATAGTGAAGATTTTCAAGTGAACTCCGGTCCCGTGGTTTTTTATCTCCTCACATCGAGGAGTTTTTCCACTTAAAAAAATCATCTTGTGTTCGCGTACTTGGTATTTATTTTACTATACTATATCAATTCATATTATTTTATTCCGCTGCGTTGATTCGATATTATTCAAATTATTATCGTTCTCCCATCAGAGTGGTATCAGAGCATCAGGTTATTGCTTGATTTTTCTGCCTTATGTTAAACAATGGAAACGAATACAAGTAGAATGGTTACATTGAATAGTTTGAATTATCATATCTGGAAAGGGAAGATGGAAGATCTTTTATATGTGAAAGATTTTTATTTACCTATATTTGCTGAGGAGAAATCAGAGAATAAAACTGACGCTGAATGGTCTATATTTCATTGTCAAGTGTGTGGTTATATCAGGCAATGGGTAGATGATAATGTTTTAAACCATATTATTGAGGAAATACATGCACGCAGTTTATGGGATAAGCTCGAACAGTTATATGCTCGAAAGACTGGGAATAATAAGTTATTTTTGATAAAACAGATGATGGCTCTAAGATATCATGATGGTACTCGTTTGACTGATCATTTAAATTCTTTTCAAGGAATTATAAATCAGTTGGCTGCGATGGGAATCAAGTTTAATGATGAGATACAAGCACTATGGTTGCTTGGTACTTTGCCAGACTCATGGGAGACGTTCCGAACATCTTTGTCTAATTCTGTCCCGGATGGTACAATTACCATGGATTTAGCCAAGAGTAGTATTTTGAATGAAGAGATGAGAAGGAAGACACAAGGATCGTCCTCTTCATATTCTAATGCCTTGGTTGTTGAGAAAAGGGGGAGAAGTGAGTCTCGAGATCCGAGAAATAGAGATAAAAGTCGAGACAAAAGCAGAGGTAAGTATAATAAATTTGCTAATATTGAGTGTCATTATTGTCATCAGAAGGGACATATTCAGAGGTTTTGTCGCCAGTTAAAAAGGGAGAAACAAAAGGAGAAAGGTAAAGAGAAGAAAAGTGATGATGACAGTGATGACAATCGTGTCGCTGCACTTAAAGAAGACTTTCTCACTATTTTTTATGGTGATGTGATGAATTTTGTTTCTCATGAGACCAGTTGGATAATTGATAGTGGTGCATCCGTTCATGCTACATCTCGTAGGGATTTTTTTACATCATACAGGTCAGGTGACTTTGGATCTGTGAAGATGAGAAACAATGGACTAGCTCAAGCTGTAGGCATCGGTGATGTGTGCCTAGAAACCAGCAATGGCACAAGATTAGTATTGAATAATGTTAAACATATACATGATATCCACTTGAATTTGATTTCTACAGGCAAGTTGGATGATGAGGGGTATTGCAGCACCTTCAGTAATGGTCAATGGAAGCTCACCAAAGGTTCTCTTGTTGTGGCTAGGGGCCCGTTTGGTTCGGCTTTTGTGGAATGCATTTGCAGAAATGCAAATACCTTTGGGTAAATGGGGTTTTCCGAAATGCAAATGTCGTTTGGTAAAATTTGCATTGAGAAACAACTTTTGCCAAAATACCGTTTGGTAAAATTACATTTAAAGTTAACTTTTATTAAATTAAAAAAGCAAAAATATGTTTATATTTTTTATATAAACATATTTTTATATAAAAAAATATAAACATATAAACATAAAATATATATAAAAAAATAGATATGTTTATATAAATATATATTTATATAAAAGCAATCGGAGAAAAAATAGATATGTTTATATTTATAAATATATAATTATTTATTTATTAAACATAAACATAAATATATATTTATATAAAAAATGGATATGTTTATATCTATATGAAATACATAAAAATATATATTTATTAAACATAAAATATAAAAAATAGATATGTTTATATTTTTTATATAAATGTAAACATAAAGTATATTTTTATATATTTATACTTAGGACAAATTTAGAATTCGGCGTCGAACCGCTGAATAAAAAATATGTTTATGTTTTTTAATAAACATATTTTTATATAAAAAATATAAAAACATAAACATAAAATATATTTATTAAACATAAAATATATTTATATAAAAAAATGGATATGTTTATATCTATATAAAATATATATAAACATAAAATATAAAATATATATTTTTATATAAAAATATAAACATATTTTTATATAAATATATTTATTTTTATTCAGGACGATTGGCTTCTCCACCGGAGAGATGAACAATACCGGAAGTTGCATTCCGAAGATGCAACTTGCCAAAGGACCTCAAGAGCTGCATTTGGCTAAAGGCCCTTAGAGTCACTTGGAGATACAATTGCATCTCGTTAAAGTCGTGTAAAAACATGAACCAAACAGCTTTGCATTTGGCGAAGGGACTTTAGAGCCCAAATGAGCATTCCAAATGCTGAACCAAACAAGGCCTAGAGGTGAAAAATATTCTTCGTTATACATTATGCAGGCAAAGTTGTCCACAGACAAAATTAATGCAGTAGATAGCAAAGATGCAGCTAAGTTATGGCATAAGAGGCTCAGTCACATCGGAGAAGGGTTTGTCAATATTGGCCAAGAAGAAGCTCCTTTCGGGATTGAAAAGTTCAGTGCTAAAGAAGTGTGCTCACTGTTTAGCGGAAAACATAAACGAGTTGCATTTAAAAGCTCCCTCCTTCAAGAAAGCCGGTATATTGGATTTAGTGCATTATGATGTTTGCGGTCCTATGAAAACAAAATCACTTGGTGGCTCTCTTTATTTTGTTACCTTCATAGATGATTTTTCAAGGAAAATTTGGATTTATACCTTGAAAACTAAAAATCAAGTGTTAGATGCTTTTAAGCAATTTCAGACTTCAGTTGAGAGACAGACTGGAAAAAAATTGAAATGCATTAGAACTGATAACGGGGGAGAATATATTGGACCTTTTGATTAATACTGCAGACAACAAGGTATTCGACATCAAAAGACACCTCCCAAGACGCCTCAGTGAAATGGCTTAGCTGAGAGAATGAACAAAACATTGGTTAAAAGGGTAAGATGCTTACTTTCACAGTCAAAGCTACCTGGATCCTTTTGGGGTGAGGCTTTAAGTACAGTTGTGCATATATTAAATCTTACTCCATGCGTTCCTTTAGAGTTTGATGTTCCTAATAGAGTTTGGACAGGCAAAGAAGTTTCTTATGATTATTTGCGTGTATTTGGGTGCAAAGCATTTGTGCATGTTCCCAAAGATGAGAGGTCTAAACTTGATGTGAAAACACGACAGTGTATATTTATTGGTTATAGACAGGATATGCTTGGCTATAAATTTTATGATCCACTTGAAAAGAAAATTGTAAGAAGCAGAGACGTTGTGTTTATGGAAGATCAAACAATAGAGGATATTGAGAAATCGAAGATGATTTCAGCATCACAAGTTAGTGATAATCTGGTTGATTTAGATCCAGTTCCTCTTACAAATATTCCTACACAGGTTGATGAAGAGCAGCAGAAAGTTAATGTTCCAAATAACGCACATGTTCCTGAACATGTTGAAATAGATAATACTATTCCTGAACCAGAGGCTCAATTAGATGTTCCACTGGATGTTCCAGTCTGGAGATCCTTTAGAGACTGACGACCTTCCACCAGGTATTCTGAAGATGAGTATGTATTATTGACTGATGCAGGTGAACCAGAGTGTTATGCAGAAGCAATAGAAGATGAGTACAAAAGCAATTGGTTCGATGCTATGCGAGATGAAATGCAGTCACTTTATGATAATCATACTTTTGAATTTATGAAGTTACCTAAAGGTAAAAGAGCTTTGAAGAACAAGTGGGTATATAGGTTGAAGCAAGATGAACATACTGCACAACCATGGTTCAAAGCTAGATTGGTTGTTAAGGGATTCGATCAGAGAAAGGGTATTGATTTTGATGATATATTTTCTCCGGTAGTGAAAATGTCTTCTATCCGTGTGGCACTAGGCTTGGCAGCTAGCCTAGATTTAGAAATTGAGCAAATGGATGTTAAAACAGCCTTCCTACATTGTGACTTGAAGGAAGAGATATACATGGAACAACCTGAGGATTTCAAAGTGAAAGGGAAAGAGGATTATGTGTGCAAATTGAATAAACGTCTCTATGGCCTAAAACAAGCACCAAGACAGTGGTATAAGAAATTTGCGTCAGTTATGACAGAACAGGGCTATAAGAAGACTTCTTCGGATAACTGTGTGTTTGTCCAAAAATTTTCTGATGATGACTTTATTATTCTTTTGCTTTATGTTGATGATATGTTGATTGTTGGCATGAATGCTTCAAGAATTGAGTTATTGAAGAAATAGTTGAGCAAGTCTTTTGCCATGAAAGACTTGGGCTCGGCGAAGCAAATTCTTAGCATTAGAATTACCCAAGACAGAGATGCTAAGAAGTTATTTTTGTCGCAAGAGAAATATATCGAGAAGATTCTTCAGAAATTTTACATGGACAAGGCTAAAGTGGTTAGTACTTCTCTTGCTGCCCACTTTAAGTTAAATATGATGCAAAGTCCTACGACTGATAAAGAGAAGAAAGATATGGAAAGTATTCCATATGCTTCAGCTATAGGAAGCTTAATGTATGCGATGGTATGTACACGCCCAGACTTGGCGCATGCAGTTGGCGTTGTTAGTCGCTATTTGTCAAATCCAGGTAGAGAGTACTAGAATGCAGTGAAGTGGATTATGAGGTATCTTCGGGGAACTTCAAATTTGAAACTCAGTTTCGGGACCGGGAAACTTGAGTTAGTTGGATACACAGATTCCGACTTAGCAGGAGATATTGATACTCGTAAATCTACTTCTGGTTATTTGATTTCTTTTGCGGGTGGAGCTGTGTCATGGAAGTCAAGATTGCAAAAGTGTGTTGCACTTTCTACAACCGAAGCTGAATTTATTGCGGTGGCGAAGCTAGTAAAGAGATGCTATGGATGAAGAAGTTCTTAGAAGAACTTGGGTTCAAGCAAAAGAGGTATGTGCTATTTTGTGATAATCAAAGCGCAATTAATCTTGGTAAGAATTCATCTTTTCATTCTAGATCGAAACATATTGATGTTAAATATCATTGGATAAGGGATGTTCTAGATGAAAAGTTGTTAGAACTTGAGAAAATTCATACGGATCATAATGGCTCCGATATGATGACGAAGACTCTACCAAGAGAGAAGCTTGAACATTGCCGTTTGATAGCGGGATGGTGAATCCCTCCACATTGTCGTGAGGGGAGATTTGTTAGGGGGTTCACTCCTATGTGGAGGAAACCCAATGAGTTGCAAGCCCAAAAATGGCTTGAGCCCATATAATAAGTTATATGAGGAAATAGGGTTTCTCACTATCTATATAAAAGAGGTAGCAGCAAAAAAGGAAACAAGAATGAGAAAAAGAGAAAGAGAAAATGCGGGGTTTGGGCAATATCGATTTACATCAAGCTGGCATCGGAGGTCGATTCGTGATCCGATTGAGCTGAAATTTTGTCAGCATGTTCGTGGCGCAATTTAATCGAATCTGAACGGTTTGATTTTCGTTTGAAGCTCCATACATCAGGTTTTTCATGGATTGATCAAAACCTACGTTTTTGGTCAGATTTATCCTTGATCTCTTGTGAAGTTCATGTGTATTGCCAAGAATCATGTTCTTGAGGTGTTTACTGCTATGTACCTCTAGTATTTTCTAGAGAAGAACAATTTTATTGATAGTGAAGATTTTCAGGTGGACTCCGATCCCGTGGTTTTTTATCTCCTCACATCGAGGAGGTTTTCCACGTAAAAAAATCGTCTTGTGTTCGCGTGCTTGGTATTTATTTTACTCTACTATATCAATTCCTATTAGGTTTACACAAGATGGGAGATTATTTTATTCCCTGCGTTGATTCGATATTGTTCGAATTATTACCGTTCTCCCATCACTTATGGCACCGTCATCCATGGTCTATGCCTTTGTTGCCAATAGGAAGAGGTTCGAGTCCAGTTACGTGAGATGATTCGGGGAGGAACACGGCCAAATTAACAAACCTTCACTATTATCTTGGATGCACTCAGCAAACAAGACATGACTGATGAGGTGAAGTGCATATTTGATCTGATGATCGAGATGGGTGTTGAGCCAAATGTAGTTAGTTACAACTCGTTGATAAATGGTTACTGCCTTCAAAATCAAATGGATGATGCAACAATTACATTTTGTTTGATGACTGCAAGGAAGTGTAATCCTGATGTAGTGACCTATAACACATTGATTAAGAGGCATGTTGTAGTTAAAAGAGTCGATGAGGCAATGAGTCTCCTTCGGCAAATATTGGAGAAAGGATTAGTTCCTGATGTTGCCACCTATGGTCGTCTCATGGATGGCTTTTTCCTTGCTGAAAGCCCCAGGGTTGCACTGTTTCGACACATGGAAGATGGCATGGATAATGTCAATATGGTCCACTGCAACATCCTTATCAAGGGCTTGTGTGAGGTGGGGGAACTTGGACCTGCAATGAACCTCTTCAAAGTAGGATGCCAAAGGGTTGCGACCTAATGCCATGACATTTCGTGCCATCATAAAAGGATTATGTAAGGCTGGCCAAATACGTGAAGATTGCAGGCTACTTCACAATATGAAAGAGAATGGATGTCCTCCCGGTGGTGTCTTGTATAACATTATTGTCTGAGCACTCCTCGAAGATGGTCAGAAAGCGAAGGGAATCCTTCTTCTAGGGGAGATGGTTGAGAAAGGCCTCTCACCAAATGCTGCATCAATGGCTAAAATTTTGGATGCTTCGGCTCACAATACATTAGAATCCTAAAAATTTGCACTGGGGACGTAAGCTTTCTCTTTCCTTTTTTGCAGAGAAGTAAGCTCTCTTGAATTGCGATTGTGTGCATATAGTAAGTAGCCAACTTTTATCTCGATGAGAGAAGATTGAGCTTGCATCATCTAAAGGTAGTTAGTTTTGTATAGTCTTAGGTTAAGTTGTCACGAGGAAGAAAATATGGCGGTGTATGGAAAGTTATCCGCATTTTGATGACTTCTGCTTCTCCGGCCATTCCAAGGTAGTTTCTTGCAGGGACCTTTCTGTACAGTTACAATTAACTTCAAGATGAACCTAGTTCTCCTGTTGGCACTTAGTATCATTACGGTGCCTGTTAACGCTCGACTTTCACCAAAAAGTGAGCGTATATCTATAAAGAAAATCACTCTGGCCTCGAGATTTATGGTTGCGACAAAACTTGATCCTAAAAAAAAAAAAAAAAGGTCAAATCATCAAATTCTGCATCCTTTGCATTTAGAGAATTGCATTTCATTAACATTTACATATCATTTATAGATAAATAAATAAAAATTACTTCTTTGGTGACTTTTCAGTCGAACTGAAAAGTCAACCTTTAATTAAAAGCAAAAATACAATATATTATAGTATTGCATTGTGTGTAATCGTCCCTTTCATTGTTACATATAAATTTAAGAGTTTAATTTCAAAATTTTCTTGTATAAATCAAAGGTTGAATTTTTCGGCCAAATCGAAAAATTCGAGCTTCAATCGAAAACATCATTGTTTCATCATCTTACATTAGTTTTCGTTAGGTTTATTTTGTACTTAGTAACCGGGGGTATGATAATTTTAGGATGTTGGACCCAATTGCAAAAATTTCAATCGCCAAGAGCACCAGAGCTCCTGGATTAATTATTCGAATGCACATTAAACTCAATTCTTTCTCACACCTTTGTACATAATTAAGTCCCTAAGCTAGCCACAATCTAGTCCCGATGGAACTAGGAAACTTGAACAGGAAATGAACTAGAGTTAGAGAGGAAATTGGAGACAAAACCGGGGGACTTGCAGCTGCCCATTTCTCGGTGGAGGCCAGCCGGGATGGGACTGCAAAATGAAGCCTAAAATGGAAGCTGTCTTGGCTGCAAAAGCTGGACAAAGTAGTCTGCAGCCAGGATTCGAGAAAGTTGCAGCAGGTGATTACAGTAGGGTTGAAGCTGAATTGAAGAGAGGAAGGGAGTTTAAATTGTACAACAAGGGGCTAAATATTGCAGCTCAATAAGAAGACCAAATAGGGGTTAAAACTTGTTGCAATGAGCTGAAAATTGCAGAAAAAAAAAAAACGATTGCTGCAAATAGAGAGGAGCCAACGGCGGGTAGCCGCAGTTTTTAATTTTTTAAATCCTCTTTGGCCATATAGTTTCAAGTGAAGCACGCCTGAATCCCCATCTACTCTTCTCTCTAGTAACATAAAAGATGCCATATCCTAAACATCTCTTTATGCATCACTTCGATTTCCCACATCACATTTCATAACATATATCTATACTGAAAAAGAGAGAGGGGTAGTTCTTTTTCTTTTTTGGGTAGTTGAATAGTAGCATTTTCTAATGACATCCTATTTTCTAATTTGACACAATAGTTCATCTTCAATCACACTTAATAATTGCCTTGACCAAATGACAAATTCTCAATTATTCTGAACACATTACAATGCGAGGAAGAAGACAAGGATCGATGCAAAGATAGGAGGAGAGAGAGAGTGAGATTAGCGGATGGTGGTCGAACAGGTGGAGAAAGAAGAGAAGAGGGCAATTTCACCATTCTTCGCATCATTCCTTTTCAGCAACTCCTCATTCTCGCTCTCTCAACAGCTACCCAGTCCCAAAATAAAGGAGCAACTTCGGCGTCATTTCTTCTAAATTAATGACCAAAAACTTCGAGTGATTTGAGTTCGTACAGTTAAATTCGTTTTGACTGGTTTTCAATCATCCAAGTTGCTAAAATTCATTTATTTCTAGCGAAGTGATGCATTTTGACCAAAATCCGACCATTCGGCACTAACCTTTCCCTCGAGTGGCTAATATTCGATCAATTATCATTGGTTTATCAATTTAATCATCTTTAATTTTCCATCTCTCCTTAAATTCAAATCTAAAAAACAGATAAAGACATTATTTTTAATTTATTTATATAGTCAAATGAATGTAGCTTATTCAATAAAATAAAATCTATTTACCAATTAGATAAATTTTAAATATTAATTGTGTTTTAAAATTTTAAAATTTAATTATATTTTCTTGATAAGATTTAGAATTTTTAGTGCACATATCCTTAAAACATAAAATTGAAACAAATGGATAAACAAAAACCTTAAAGATCGTTTCATTGCTTGGTGAATCGTAATAATAATACGGATATTTTTATATCCTATCATGTTCATTATTAAGTATTCACAATATCAATGTAAATGAACTTAAAAATACACAAATGGAGATAGTAAAAACTTTCATAAAAATTCATTCCAAATCTAGTAAGGGAAGGGAAGAAAAAAAAACATACGATCCTTTTTTTTTATTACAAAAAGTATAGTACTTAAACTAGTAAACTATGGAGGAGTTCTAAAGTTTCAACATAAACCGGAAATATAGAGAAGGATGAGACAGAAAATGTAGGTTTTTTTAAAAAATAAATTTTATTACCCATTTGAAAATTAAAGAGATCATTTTCAAGTTTGAATTTATTCATTTAAATCCGAGATAGGATTTCATTTGTTTCAAATTGAAATTATGAGGACTCATGACACAATGAACTCGGCGACACATGTCATCCGATAAATAGATTGGGATTTTAATAAGATGGTATCGAAGTGATATCCAATATTTTGTCATTCGGACTAGTCCCTCACCTTCCCCTTCCCCTTCTCTTTCTCCTCCACTCCAATTCCTTCAACTTTTTCTCCCTCCATTTTGATTACCAAGAGCTCTGCAGACTCCAACAAATACCCGTCATCTCCCTCATTTCCCTTGACCGAAAGTAAACCAAATTCCCAGGACAGAAAACCGAAAACCCAAAAAAAAAAAAAAAAAAAAAAAAAAAAAAGGTCTTGCTCTTTTGTTTTTAAACCTTTGAAGCTGTCGAGAGAAAGCGACGAGGAGAAGTTGCTGAAAAGGAATGATGCGAAGAATGGTGAAATTCCCCTCTCCTCTTCTTCCTCCTCTCCTTCGACCACCATCCGGTAATCTCACTCTCACTCCTCCTTTCTTTGCATCGCCTCTTCCTCTTCTTCTTCCTTGCGTTGTCGATTCCGCTCCCTCCCGTCGCTTTCGCACTTCACACTCCACTTCTGGACTGAGCGATTCCATGAGTCGATCCCAAGTTTTGGGCTTTGTCATGAACCTGTGCAAAAAAGGCGGGTTGGCAAAACCCGGCGATGCTTTGCATTATTTCAAGGTTGTGATTCGGCTGAACCCTTTGCCTTCAACTCCCTGTTTCGTCCAACTCTTGGGAGCTGCGGTGAGGATGAAGCATTATGCTGTCGCCATCCACATGATCGAGCGAACGGATTCCATGGGCATATCTCGCAACGTTCACGTTCTCAGCATTCTGATCAATTGCCTCTGCCGCTTGGAAAGGTCCGATCTTGGATTTTCCGTTTTGACCAAAATGTTCAAGCTTGGGCTTGAACCGGATGTGGTGACCTTGAACACTTTGCTCAACGGGCTCTGTGAAGAGGGTAAGATCGCACGAGCCTTGACCTTGGTGGAGGAAATGGGGGGCAAGGGGTTTAAGGCCGATGTATTTACATACAATGTCATCGTGAAGGGATTGTGCAGAACCGGTAATACTTCTAAAGCCGTCCAGTTAATAAGGAATTTGGAAGAAAGGGGTTGCGAGCTGAATTTGGTCACGTACAACACGATCATCGATGGTTATTGCAAGGAAGGACTGGTGGAAGAGGCATTTGGCTTCTTTAACGGTATGAGCCACTGCCTCATTAAGCCGAATATCCTCACTTCTTGATTCATGGCTTAGGCTGCATAGGCAAATGGAAACAAGCAAAGGCCTTGTTAGAGAAGATGATTCATGATGGAATCCACCCAAATGTTATCACTTATAGCGCCATCATCCACGGTCTGTGCATTTGTGGCCAATGGGAGGAGGTTCGAGTCCAGTTGAGTGAGATGGTGCGGGGAGGAATAAGGCCAGATTATCAAACCTTCACTATTATCTTGGATGCACTCAGCAAACAGGGCATGACCGATGAGGCGAAGTGCATATTTGATCTGATGATCGAGATGGGTGTTGAGCCAGATGTATTTACTTATACTTCATTGATAAATGGTTACTGCCTTCAAAATCAAATGGATGATGCGGCAATTACATTTTGTTTGATGACTGCAAGGAAGTGCAATCCTAATGTTGTGACCTATAGCACGTTGATTAATGGGTATTTTGCGGTTAAAAGAGTGGATAAGGCAATGAGTCTCCTTCAGCAAATGCTGGAGAAAGGACTAGTCCCTGATGTTGTCACCTATGGTTGTCTCATGGATGGCTTTTTCCTTGCTGGAAGCCCTAGGGTCGCACAACAGCTGTTTTACAAAATGCTGGCTTGCAATCATATAAATCAACAAAGTTATGCCATCATGTTAGATGGCCTTTGTAAGTATGGACAAGTCAACAAGGCAATGGCATTGTTTCAACACATGGAAGATGGCATGGACAATGTTGATATAGTCCACTGCACCATCCTTATTAACGGCTTGTGTGAGGCTGGGGAACTTGGGCATGCAATGGACCTCTTCAATTCGTTGGATGCCAAAGGGTTGCAACCGAATGCTGTGACATTTGGTGCCATCATAAAAGGACTATGTAAAGCTGGCCAAATACGTGAAGCGTGCAACCTACTTCATAATATGAAAGAGAAGAGATGTCCTCCAAGTGGTATCATGTTTAACATTGTTGTCCGAGCACTCCTTGAAGATGGTCAGAAAGCGAGGGCAATGCTTCTTCTGGGGAAGATGGTTGAGAAAGGCTTCTCACCAAATGCTGCATCAATGGCTAAAATTTTGGGTGCATCGGCTCGCAATAAATTAGAATCCTGAAAATCTGCACTGGGGACGTAAGCTCTCTGTTTTGTTTTTTTTTTTGTGGCCAGAGATGTAAGCTCTCTTGAATTGCAATTGTGTGCATATAGTAAGTAGCCAAATTTTATTTCAATGAGAGAAAATTGGGCTTGCATCATCTAACACTAGTTAGTTCTGTATAGTCTGAGATTAATTTGTTACGAGGAAGAAAACATGGCGGTGCATGGAAAGTTATCCGCATTTGATGACTTCTGCTTCTTCAGCCATACCAAGGTAGTTTCTTGCAAGGGCCTTTCTGTACAGTAACAATTAACTGCTCTTGGTTCTTTTCTTCTTCATCGGTAAGCACATCATAGCAAAGCAGCTTCTTGAGAGTAACTTCCGGTATGTCATCAGATGAATTCTCTTCCTTTTTCCTCTTTCCAATTTACTGATTGTACATGATATTGAACTAAAAACAGAAGCAGTTCACACGAGTGACTGATTATGTAGTTCTATGTTGAGCAATGTCATGCTTTCTTAGAGGGCCGTGAAGTATACGGTGAAGTTTTTATCTTGGAGCAATGCTTCTGGTTTTCTTTCCTTGTTCTTTGCTGTCGTTTTTAGAATGTGCAAGCAGGCTCATCGAGCCTTTTCGTTTACAGCATAGTTCCTTACGTTGCAGATCATGAATGTTGGCAAAGAAACATAAGCATGCAGATTGAGCTACAGTTGCTTGTTTTTCGGTTTTGTTTCTGCCTAAATATATTGGCGATGCTTGGGCTAAGAAGACATACTCTACACGTGGTTGATGTGTCATGGAGTTCTTGAAATAGATTTAAAGAGAGAGAGAGAGAGAGAGAGAGAGAGAGAGAGAGAGAGAGATAAACCATAATCGTTTGGAAAGCAAATTTCAAACGTATAACTTTGCACATCCAATCAAAAGGGCACAAATTCATGTGCTTAGCTTGTTGATTGTCTGCCTCAGAGCCTTGTCTACTATTGAGTTCATACTTGACAAGATGAACAAAAAGAAGTATTCAAAAACGGTTTCCTCAATATATTTATTGATGATACCAGTTTTTCTTTAATCAAATGACATGGTAGAGAAAATAAAAGATACTTTTAATAACTCATAGTTCCAAGGAAGTTAAACAGAATAAATAAATCATGGTACTCTCACAAATTAATTAATATTTATCTTGAGATTACGATTGATTTTTTAATAAAATTATTGAGAACCGCAATTTATTAAAACATAGAGCATTTTATGTTTTGTTTTGTTTTATTTCCTGCCATTTGGGATGCACTTGTTTCTAACAATATATCTTTCATTGATTCAAAAGATCATTTTAGTACAGGATAATAAAATTGAACTTTCAAGCTATTGGAGCTAGGGAATTCCCAAGTAATTCGAAGCATATTCATCTTTAAACTAGGTCCTTCCCAAGTAATTAAGTTACATCATTACTTCTTTTTACTATTTTTAATATAATATATATTATAGATATATATTCTAAATAAAGTTGCAGTCTGTCATTTTTTTCAGTTAAGGTTATTTCTTCATTCATTGCAACTTTATTTCAATTTTTATTTCAAAATTATTAATTTCTTATTTTTTTTAATGGTGGTTAGATCTAGGTTTTGCCGAATCAAATAACCGGAACACTTAAAATAAATCATTTTTAATTCTTAGTTAAATAGATTTGATTTTATTGAATAACCTACATCATTTGACTATATCATTTAAAGAAAAATCATATCTTTATTCTTTTTTAAGATTTCAATTTAATAAGACATGGAAGATTAGAGATGATTAAATCAAGAAACCAATGATAATTGGTCGAATATAAGCCACGTGAGAGAAAGTTTAGTGCCACATGATGGGATTTTGGTCAAAGTACATCACTTCGCTACATATAAATAAAATTTTAGCGAGTTGGATGATTAAAAACCAATCTGATGGTCAAAACGAATTTAACTTCACGAACTCGGATCACTTGAAGTTTTTGGTCATTAATTTAGAAGAAATGATGTCGAAGTTGCTCCTTTATTTTGGGACTGGATAGTTGTTGAGAGAGCGAGAACGACGAGTTGCTGAAAAAGAATGATGCGTAGAATGGTGAAATTGCCCTCTGCTCTTCTTCCTCCGCTTGTTCAACCCCCATCTGGTAATCTCACTCCCACTCCTCCTGTCTTTGCATCGATTCATCGTCTTCTTCCTCGCAATTTAAGCTCCCTTGCTCTCTTCATTTTCAGCTCCAATCGTACTGTAATCGTCTTGTTTGGTGTGACGCCTGCTGCAGCTTTCTTGGGGCTACTTTGTCCAGCTTTGCAGCCAAGACAGCTTCCATTGTAGGCTTCATTTTGCAGTCCAATCGTAGCTGGCTTCCACCGAGAAATGGGCAGCTGCAAGTCCACCGGTTTTGCCTCCAATTTCCTCTCTAACTCTAGTTCATTTCTTGTCCAGTTTCCAGTTCCATTGGGACTAGATTGTGGCTAGCTCAGGGACTTAATTATGGAAAGTGGGAACGAATCCAGCTTAATGTGCACTTGATTAATCCAGGAGCTCTGGAGCTCTCGGCGATTGAAATTTTCATAACCAGGTCCCCATACCTTTTAAAATAATGTGTCCCCCGTTACTAAGTACAAAACAAACCTAATGAAAACTAATGTAGGATGATGAAACGGCGATGTTTTTGATCGAAGGTTGAATTTCTTGATTTAATTGAAAAAGTTAACATTTGACTTACACAAGAAAATTTCGAAATTTAAATTCTTAAATTTATATGTAACCATGAAAGGGATGTTTATATGCAATGCGATACTATGATATATGATATATTTGGCCCTCATGTTTTCAAAGTTAACTTTTTCGTTTATAAAAAGATTTTCCATTTTTTGTTAGGTACAAAAATGTTAATGAAATGCAATTGTTTGCAATGGATGCAGAATTTTTTTTTTGAAAAGCATGAAGTGAGAGAAAAAGATTTCTTGTTTTGAAGAAACAATTTTTTGTTTTTTTTTCTTCTTCTAGAACCTTTTTTTCTTTTTGTCTTTGGCCGGTCGCCGGCCTCGGCCTCAGCCTCGGCCATGGCCAGCCGTCGAGGGCTTATGACATAGTAAATCCAAGCAACATATGTCATCCAATAAATAGATTCAGATTTTGACAATGTGGTATTAGAGTGATATCCAATATTCTCTCAAACGAACTAGTCCCTTCACCTTCCCCTTCTCCTTCTCCTCCACTCCAATTCCTTCAACTTCCTCTCCCTCCATTTTGATTACCAAGAGCTCTGCAGACTCGAACAAATACCCATCATCTCCCTCATTTCCCTTGACCGAAAGTAAACCAAATTCCCAGGACAGAAAACCGAAACCCCAAAAAAAGAAAAAACAAAAAGGTCTTGCTCTTTTGTTTTTTAAACCTTTGAAGCTGTCGAGAGAAAGCAACGACGAGAAGTTGCTGAAAAGGAATGATGCGAAGAATGGTGAAATTCCCCTCTGCTCTTCTTCCTCCTCTCCTTCGACCACCGTCCGGTAATCTCACTCTCACTCTCACTCTCACTCCTCCTTTCTTTGCATCGCCTCTTCCTCTTCCTCTTCTTCTTCCTCGCGTTGTCGATTCCTCTCCCTCCCGTCGCTTTCGCACTTCACGCTCTCCTCCTGGACTGAGCGATTCCATGAGTCGATCCCAAGTTTTGGACTTTGTCATGAACCTGTGCAAAAAAGGCGGGTTGGCCAAAGCCGAGGATGCTTTGCATTATTTCAAGGTTATGATTCGGCTGAACCCTTTGCCTTCGACTCCCTGTTTCACCCAACTCTTGGGAGCTGCGGTGAGGATGAAGCATTATGCTGTCGCCATCCACATGATCGAGCGAATGGATTCCATGGGCATATCTCGCGACATTTACGTTCTCAGCATTCTGATCAATTGCCTCTGCCGCTTGGAAAGGTCCGATCTTGGATTTTCCGTTTTGACCAAAATGTTCAAGCTTGGGCTTGAACCGAATGTGGTGACCTTGACCACTTTGCTCAACGGGCTCTGTGAAGAGGGTAAGATCGCACGAGCCTTGACCTTGGTGGAGGAAATGCGGGGCAAGGGGTTTAAGGCCAATGTATTTACATACAGTGTCATCGTGAAGGGATTGTGCAGAGCCGGTAATACTTCCAAAGCCGTCCAGTTAATAAGGAATTTGGAAGAAAGGGGTTGCGAGCTGAATTTGGTCACGTACAACACGATCATCGATAGTTATTGCAAGGAAGGACTGGTGGAAGAGGCATTTCGCTTCTTTAACTGTATGAGCCACTGCCTCATTAAGCCGGATATCCTCACTTACAGTACCTTGATTTGCGGCTTAGGCTGCATAGGCGGATGGAAACAAGCAAAGACGATGTTAGAGGAGATGATTCATGATGGAATCCACCCAGACGTTATCACTTATAATTCCTTCATCCACGGTCTGTGCCTTTGTGGCCAATGGGAAGAGGTTCGAGTCCAGTTGAGTGAGATGGTGCGGGGAGGAATAAGGCCAGATTATCAAACCTTCACTATTATCTTGGATGCGCTTGGCAAACAGGGCAGAGCTGATGAGGCGAAGTGCATATTTGATCTGATGATCGAGATGGGTGTTGAGCCAAATGTATTTACTTATAACTCGTTGATAAATGGTTACTGCCTTCAAAATCAAATGGATGATGCGGCAATTACATTTTGTTTGATGACTGCAAGGAAGTGCAATCCTGATGTGGTGACCTATAGCACGTTGATTAACGGGTATTTTGCAGTTAAAAGAGTTGATAAGGCAATGAGTCTCCTTCGGCAAATGCTGGAGAAAGGACTAGTCCCTAATGTTGCCACCTATGGTTGTCTCATGGAAGGCTTTTTCCTTGCTGGAAGCCCTAGGGTCGCACATCAGCTGTTTTACAAAATGCTGGCTTGCAATCATATAAATCAACGAATTTGTGCCATCATGTTAGATGGCCTTTGTAAGTATCGACAAGTCGACAAGGCAGTGGCGTTGTTTCGACAAATGGAAGATGGCATGGGTGATGTTAATATATTCCACTGCACCATCGTTGTTAACGGCTTGTGTGAGGCTGGGGAATTTGGACATGCAATGGACCTCTTCAATTCGTTGCATGCCAAAGGGTTGCGACCTAATGCCGTGAAATTCCGTGCCATCATAAAAGGACTATGTAAAGCTGGCCAAATAAGTGAAGCTTGCGAGCTACTTCATAATATGAAAGAGAAGGGATGTCCTCCAGATGGTGTCGTGTATAACATTATTGTCCCAGCACTCCTCGAAGATGGTGAGAATGCAAAGGCAATGCTCTTTCTAGGGAAGATGGTTGAGAAAGGCTTCTCACCAAATGCTGCATCAACGGTTAAAATTTTGGGTGCATCGGCTCGCAATACATTAGAATCCTGAAAATCTGCACTGGGGACGTAAGCTCTCCCTGCCTTTTTTGGTCAGAGAAGTAAGCTCTCTTGAATTGCGATTGTGTGCATATAGTAAGTAGTCAACTTTTATCTCGATGAAAGAAGATTGGGCTTGCATCATCTAACACTAGTTAGTTCTATATAGTCTCAGGTTAATTTGTTGCGAGGAAGAAAACATGGCAGTGTAAGAAAGTTTTCTGCATTTTGATGACTTCTGCCCCTTCGGCCATACCAAGGTAGTTTCTTGCGGGGACCTTTCTGTACAGTTACAATTAACTTCAAGATGAACCAAGTCCTGCCTCATTCTGAGTTTTCATGAAACCTATTGTCACATTGGTGTTGTCTTGGACATGAAAGTGAAAGATCAAGGAAACTTGGTTGGTTAAAATTTAAGGGGCTGCAGGAGAGTAGCTTCCTTGTATTAGCGTAGAGATTATTTTCTATCTTCAAATTGTTATTTCTGTTGTTCTAAGCGATTTATTGAGCATACCAGTTCAAAATTGTGGTCAGACCGAGGGCAAACCATGTAGTAATTAGACTCGTGATGGATGTGCACGGAATCAGTCGTTCACACAATCCAACTGATTAAAATATAAGATTCGCTTTGTCATGAAAAGCACAAGCACAACTATAAGTTCTGCAACCTCCAAGGACTGGAAAATTATATGCTTCAAATCCATCAATGCTACACATTAAGTACACGAATCCTTCATTTTTTTCTCTTTTTCTTTGTGTGGTTTCAATTTTATGGGATGTTTCCAAAGAGAGTTTTTATTTTACTTTGCTTTCTTAATTATAGGTCAAGTTTGCTTTTCCATGGGTGACTAAACTGACCTGATCCATTGTACTCTTAACTTAAATTGATTACGGCCAACAGAGAAAAGGTGAAGTGGGTTGGTTCATTTCATCTAATTTCGATTTTGGTTGATTTTAAATTGTGTAGTTTTCTTTGCTTTTATTTAGTGAGATTTCTGTGATGAAACAAATTATGTTTGGTAGTATATATATTCCATAGAAGTCTAGAAGAGCAGCTGTATTGAGCTTTAAATGACATAAAAGGTATGCATATTTTCTTATCTATGTCTACATATATATGTCTTTAGTTCATATACATATAATAGCTTAAACAATATCATTTGTGTGGATTAGGTGCACAACATAAGTTCGATTCTTTATGCTGCCAATTGCAAATGTTTCGTTGTTCGGCCCAGTCACCTGGACTTTAATTGTCGTCTTACATGGGCCATGAGTTTAATGGGCCCAAAGTTGGTGGACCTTCTCGTCATTAAAAAAAAAAACAAAAACCTTAGGCAAGATATATGTTTAACTTGTTTGATTTGTTCCTTAAAGTTTTTCTGGAACAATCATTACTTATGTAGTGCAATGCACTTTATTAATTGATTTGAATTGTGCAAATAGATAAGATATATTTTTCTGTAAGGAAAAACTACATGAGTCACATTGAAAGTAATTTAAAATGTGATAAGAGATATTAAATTATTGTTTTCTGTTATTTAGAGCAGATAATGAAAACAAAAGACTCGAGTGAAACTGTGTGACTAATGTCTTTCAACCAAGTGATAATCGTCATTGATAGGATGAGGGGAGATCTTACCTGTCTTCTTCTGTGGAATCACAAGCGTGATTTAGTTTCTTTGCTCCTTCTCTAGTACTCTTGGTTCTTGTCTCCTTCATTGATAAGCACATCATACTAAAGCAGCTTCTTGAAAGTAGTTTGGGGTACGTAATCAGATAAATTCTCTTTTGTTTTTCCTCTTTTCAATTTACTGCTGATGGTACATGATATTGAACTTAAAAACAATAGCAGTTCACATGAGCTGACTGATTAGGTAGTTCTATGTTAGGCAATTATATGCGTTCTTAGAGCGATGTGAAGTGTATGGCGAAGTTTATTTATGCTCCTGGATTTCTTTTCTTGATCTTTGCTGTGTTTTACGTGCTTAGCTTGTTGATTGATTGCATCAAAGTCTGAACCATGTCTTCTACCAGTCCGGTTCTTCGATTCCTGATTTTACTCTGAAACTGAACCAAAACCGTTTTGGTTCGGTTCAGCATCGCGGTTTGAACAGTATGATGCTGACTCCTACTCGAAAGAAGTATTCTTTTGCTCATGGCAAGGATATCCAACGTTGGCAAATTATAAATCGCCCGCATGAGATTGTTTAATTTATGGCTGCAAACCTTGCCATGTACCACTGTCCACTGGGGTGTCAAAAACTATCCTAACCAATTTGACCCGAAAATTTTTTAGTCTTTTTTCTTTTATCGGGTCTCATTCGGGTTCGAGTAATAAGTAAAAGAATTTGGGTGTCTTGATTGTTCATGTCATATACTCGAACCGACTCAAAGTACATTAAATGGAAAAAGAATCTAAACGCTAAACAGCTCCCTTCCCTCCTTCGTATCCCTTCCTCGCCTTCACCTTCACCAGCTGGTCTCCCCATCGAGGTCACCAGGTCCTCCTTACTCAGCTCTACCTCCGTGGTCGGGAGCACCTCCCCTAGATCAACGCGAGCAGCTCGCCATCGACCTTCCGTAGCCCATTGTCCATAGTCGTTCAGCTCTTTATGGCAGTCCAGATCTCAGTGCATCCATGGTCGTCCTTATCTCCAAAGCTACACCCATGGTTGTCCACACCCGAGCTCTGTTCCTCAAATCCATGGCTATCCTGTCCTCGATGGAAACGGCGGTCATGGAGCCTCATTATGAGCTGGAGACGTCCCGTTGCCAGGGCAAATTGTCTCGTTTATTAGGTAACAGGCTTGCGTCGCGATTTCGTGGTCCATCCTTGGCAACGTGTTCAACTTTGGAGCAAGTTGTCGTAACAGACATATATAAATGAGGAGTCGGAAGATGGGGAAAAAAATACAGAAAACAAAAATCCAAATCAACGTTTCGATTCAGGTAAAACTTACTAGGTAAACCAATCGCCCCGACTCATAACGATACAAAGGAAAAGCCAAAACCAGCGATATGCCTCAACTCGTGCCCGTCATTTACAAACTAACCAAAGTTTTGTAGGATCGAATTGAACTAGTGACCGTCAATTTGAAAAGCCTTGGATCGCTTCATCAATCTCTAGAGGGGTGGTACCTGAAGAAACTATTTAAGCCCCGACAAAGTCTCGATGAAAATGCATTCTCGCTTCTGGTTCCATTTTTCCTATTAAGTCACGCTTATTTCCCAAGGGAGCAACAAGGAAATAATAATCATTATAAAAAAGTGAGTAATCATATAAAAATGGTCTCATCCTGAATAATTGAGTCGGAATGGTCCCCCATTTCCCCATCTTGTCGCCGAGCTGTGACCTTATTCCTGGGTTGGTCCACGTTCTCTTCAATTATGGAGGCTTAGCTGTTTATTTTATCTCTTCAGATGAAGCAAAAGTCTTGAAAAAAAATAGAAATCATGACAAAAATATACCTAAATGGGTCATCTAGATGGCCCAAGGCACATGGCCTTGCTCCCCCCACTGTTCATGGATCTTGTCCAATTGTCAGATTTTAATTAGTAAAAAAATAAAACGAATTAGTAACATAAAATATAATAATAATTATAATAATAATATGGACAGGCAGGTACAATACAGAGACTCATAATTTTTCATCATTTAGGACAAAATACACGGCATTACAAAATGGAGGGAACAAAAACAACCAGTACAGCTACAACAGTGAAACCCAAAAAACCAAAGAGGTTACACATGAACATGTCTTATAAACATATAACCCATTTCACAGGTCCTTTTTCTTCCTTTTCCCTAACAGGTTTTTTTTCCAGTACTTTCTTCTCAGGCTTAATTGAGATCAAGAGGAAAAGAAAAGAAAAGAGAATAAGGGTAGGAAAAAAAGAGAAAGAAAGGCATTGATAAAAAGAAGCATCCAAACTCCGTGCTCGATCCCTCTCGAGCCGGTCTGATTTCCTCCGTTTTGGCGACGATCACAAGCACGAGGGGGACTTTGCCATACCTAGACACGTCGGAGCCGGGGTCCTTCAGCTTCTGTTCTTGCACTTCTCTACTGCTCTCGGTGCTGCAATCGACCAGTCAGAAACATACGTAAGCCAAATTCAACTGGGTTGGCCATGAAAAGAAATTAAAAACGTAATCTCGAGCACATCGCATAATAGGGGGTACTAACCAAGTCCGATCGCCTCGGATCCTTTCATGATCCTCAGGCGCTTGCACGAATCGACAAACATGCTGCGATTAGAAAGGAAACTTAAGTCAGTAATTATCATTCATGCACGGTTTGAGATCATGCACAACTTTATCTCAATTATTAGATAGATGAACTGATGAAAGAGGCACTAACTCCCAAGGCACATCTCCCACAAGCATCCAATCCCCATCCTTATCCTCATAAGTGGGGACATAGTCAGAACCATTCAAGAGGTCTATCAACTTGCTCTCATTCATGAAGTCCTTCATCCCTCCAGACCCACAGTTACCTACACAAAGGATAGAGAGAAAAATACCCAATTGAATTTCTGATCGAATCAATGAAATTTTACTCATCCTTTAGTTTTCCACCTAAAGAGATAGAAAATTTAATTACCAATGGTGAAAGAGCTGAACATCTTGGCCAAGGCATCAGAGAGGTCCTGGTAGCTCTTGTACAGCTTGAGGTCGACCTTGCGCAGATACGGCGCACCGTCCATGCTCACTTTCACAAACGCCGCACCGCTGGTCGCGGCGCCGTTGCCGTTGCCGTTGCCGCTGCTGCCACCCTTCTCGGCCTCGTCGGAGCCGCTCTTCTGGACGGCCATGATGTTCTTCCGGAACGATCGCACGGGTGGCCAACCCACCACTTGCGCCCTGTGGAAAAGTCAAAGCGCCCACGTCACATGGTTTGCAAAATATAAATATTTTTTCACCTCTATATTCGGATAAAATGCCAAACTTGAGCGGAACATCATGGATGTGTCGGTAATGGGCATCGGGTAAATTCGATGGAGGTGTTCCTTTTTTTCTTTCGGCCTATTTGTTGGATTATTATTTGGTGGTTTAGGAGGGGAAAAGAAGTAGAAAAAGCACTTCACCAAAAAAAAAAAGAAGTAGAAAAAGCAAAGATTCCAAATGTTTTGTACTTTTCCCGTGTCTCCCCGACAATCAGCCAAAGCCACAGATGTCAATTCTATCAGGACTGCTTTCTGTGAGGCTTGGAATTGATGCCGATTTGCAAAAAGTAAAAAAAAAAAAAAAAAAAAAAAAAGAAGGAAATATCCTCGCCAAAATCAACTTCTTTCATGGAGATAATCAACGGATGTGGAATAATCATTCAAATTCAACCAAGAAAAGGAGGGGGAAGAAGAGAGAAAATTTTCCTTGCGGCCAAGACCCGGTTCCTTAATTTTTGTCCTGATTAGGAACATGAATTAGGTTAATTGGTTCGATGTTGTCTCATGATTCAAGAAACCCGTACCAGATTGCAGGTCATGGTCATCACCAACTCCTTCTAATTATGCAAGAACAAGAGGAAACCCTCTCTCTCTCTCCCTCTCTCTCTCTCTCTCTCTGCTGCAAAAACCAGATCTTCATGCAATGATGGAGCTTACAAACGAACACAACCTCTCTTCTCTTTCCCCAGAAAGCTCGCACAAATTCAGCTTAAAAATTGTCTTTTGCCTTACGATCCACCATCAAAAGCGGAAAAAACTTCGAAATTAGAGTTGCTAATCAAGCAAAAAGGATGAACTTAAAACAACTTACTTGGCAGGAGGCTTTGCCACCTCGCTGGAGCTCGAAGGAGGAGGAGGAGGAGCAGCAGCAGCAGCAGCGACGCTCTTCTCCTTACCGTCACTGCTGTTCATCTTCTTCTCCGCGGGGGCCGACGCCCTGATCTTCTCGACGCTCCCGCCGTCTTCCTTCGAAGAGAAGTTGAGCTTCAGATCGACGGTCTCCAAGAACACCCGCTTCCCGCCGCTCCGCGTCGCGCCCTCGCCGTTGCTGCTAACCCCCGCGGGCCTCCCCAGCCCCAGCCTCAGCTCCGTCTCCTCGAAGTCTATAGTGAACCTCTCCGCAGTCTCTGCACTCATGGTGCCTTTCTTTTCTGCTGAAATCTCTCTTTCTCTCACCTTCTCTGCTCGGTTGATCGCTAACCCCACCCAAATCACCAAGAACCCACCAAGAAACCTCCGTTCACTCCCCCAAGAAGGCCTAAAAATCCCACCTTTCTCTCTCTACTTCTCTCTGTCTCTCCTCGGTTCTTGTTTCTGACGGGGGCCGCTTTGTTTTCTCCTGTTCTGCTCCGTTTTCGCTAGAGGAAGAGGACGAGGATGAGCAGTGCGTGCGCGCAATAATGTCGCAAAGCTAAAGAAGAAAAGTCTCGGAGATGCTCCTCGCAATGACCCCGAAGAAGAGAGAGAGAGAGAGAGAAGAGAGAGCAGGCGCAATGGCCTTTTCGACGGATGCTTATAGCGCTGGTGGTGGGACGGCTGGACGGTCGGAGATGGGGACGCGTGGAGGGCGCGGCCGAAGCTGGACCGTCCGCGGCTTGTCGGGGGAGTGACGTCGGCAGTGACGTGAATGGGTGGGAATGATTGCGTGGAGGCAAGTGGACAGGAGCTTTAAGGTTTTTGCGGGAGGGGAGGGGAGGGGGGGCGATGGCCGTTCGCCCTTTTTCTCTTTGCCTTTTGCCCAGGCCTCGGCTCCACCCAAAATTGCTAACAAATTGGTTCATCTTGTTCCCCATACTAATTATTACAACTGCCATGTCCAAAAGTAAAAATAAAAAGGCACTTGAACACTTGCTAAAAAGAAAATTGTATTTAATTTATAATAATCTAATATATTCTAGATAAAAGTTTTCATTTTTTACTTTTTATTTAATGGCCATCTTACTACTCGTTCGTTTTTAAACTTCTTAAATCCCAAATACCTAAAACTATTACAGCACTCGTGTTGGGTGCTGACATGTGAATTAGAGCGTAATTCTTTTCATAAGCTTATGATATTTGGATAGTAAAGTCAATATTATCGCAAAAGTAAAAAAAAGAAAAAATTAAGTTTTTGCTTATGTTTAAATGCAGACAGATATACCATTTAGTTTTCAAAACATCAGTTACAAATCTCATTGGAATAGTGAATGCATCAAAAAATTATGCGATTTATATAATCGGTTACTTAACACCTCTTATTAAAATAGAAATGATAAATGAACTTACTTTGGAAATGTGAAAATTTTCATTTGAAAGTAAGTAAATTTCTTAACATGTGTATTTCTCCAACTCCTAAAATGTATTATTGCGTGTTATCATTAAGTTGACTTAGTTGGTGCCTTATGAACATTTGTTAATAATGCCCATTATAATAATAAATAAAAAATTAGAGCATAACTAATTTCGTGGAAAGCGTACTATCCCTTTTTTCCTTTGTCCCCCATATGTTTCCCATTTAATATATAATAAAAAAAAAGGAGATAACCCAAAACATGTTACGTAAATATCTTTATGACGAAGTCATCGTTGGCGTTCTTTCCAAGCCACGAGTCGTTATAAAATAGGTCATAGGTCTCAAAAATCTCCTGCTTTGTAAACCGAATTTACACCCGATATACATTATGAACAAAAAAGTAGGTAAGCATGTTTACAAGATTTGCATGCTGAGACCCACATTTTGATGCCATACATGTTATATAAGCATTTTACACCTAACTTTCAAGCTTTTAGAAAGCGTACCGAGAACGTACATTTGTCATAATTAAGTGTATAGGGTTTGGACCATCAATTGACGCCAAGACCAATCTTTGGTAAAAGAAAGGTCTGGATCGACATAATCACATGAAGTCCCTTATTTCATTAATCATGCATTGTCATGTTAATCAACAATCTGGATGGAAATATCATATTTTTAAATGAATAAAATAGTATATATTCATGCCTAATTTCATTAGAAAGAATCGGTGCTTTGCCTTCATTAAAAGGTGTATTTTTGGTTTAAACCCAAAGAAAAGGTGCTTTTTGAATATAAATAATTCATAGTGTTACATGTGATTTCTCATCAATTAACTTTGATATATATTTAATTTTTTGTGCATTAATAAGATATGGTTTGCATGCTCCCCATGTTCATGATTGATGCCACACCGTGGGCGGTTTTATAATGCAATTTGCCAGGATTCTTCCCGATTCTGTGGTCAGATTGATCGTCATTACAATTGATTTAATTCTGATATTTAATTAACATGTTGCCTGAAATTTAGGAGGTTGTCCAACCACACCCCTTTATTATATGCAGGAATATTCCCTGTACCATAATGCAGTCTATAGTATATTGAAGAAATAATATATACTTTAAAAAACATATGATAATCTCTTCTTTTTCTTTTTTTCTAATTTCTTTAGTCACCTTTTTAGAAAATGTCTCCGTTTGTTTCAGATGAGACCTCCATTTTAGGGTTCCATATGTGTTGTGGAAGTTGACTAATGGGAAGATTAAATCTGAAGTTAAGGGATTGTATCGCTCCTTTTGATGCGAAATATGTGTAAAGTAAAGCTTAGTCAATGAGTTCCACGCTTTGACTTGACATTATGTTAATTTGGAAAAATTATTCAATTCTTCATAAATTTATTATATAGATGCCAATTCAATTTTGAAATTTTTAATTTTGTCAATTTAATCATAAATCTTTACATGAATTCTACTAGAGTCATTCTGGTCAATTTTTGCAAAAATTAATGAAGAAAGGATCCAATTATTGTTGGCTGGCCTGTGTAGCACATTGTCACTCCAGCAATTTGCAACAAAAATTCACCATTAGAATTTTGAATAAATGTTTAAAACTAATTTAACAAAAAAAAAGGATTGAATATATATTTGTTCTAAAAGGTTAGAGCTGATCGAACAATTCCCATATCAATTTCAATATTATGCAAATTTTGTAGTTCAAGATAAAATATGGAGAGAGAAAAAGGACTCATTGTCAAACAAAGTATTTGCTATTGTTGCTTCTCTCTCACAGGATATATGAACATTCTTTGTGAATACATCATTTAAGTTCCATTTATTTTGTGGAGAATGAAAGATCAAGAAAATATTTTCTTAAAAATAATTATTTATATCATTTTATAAAAATGAATGAAAAATAATTTTATCATTATTTTTTATTGATTAATGATTAGCGATAGGAATGGTTATTTTTAGAAATCGTCCATTTTTCTTGAAATAAAAAGAACTTTTATGTTTATTCATTTATCATATAAAAAAAGTTATGATCATTTTTTGCCCCTGAAAAACGACAAAAACAATGGTATTAGGAATTTAGAAGAAATCAAATGAAACTGTGATTAGATGTGTGCGTGTCTTTCTCTCTCTCTCCAAGATAGATCATGGTAATAATTATGCTCCATCATGATGATCCGATCCTTATCCTCCTTACCACTTTGGGTGGTGACCACTCAATGCTTTCACATCACCAAGCGCTCAGTGTGCCACTCCTTGTTCGATAAAAATGGCAAAAAGCATCAATAAGCCTCTCCGAATATATATATATTTATCCTGTGAGATGCCCCAACAGGGGAAAAAGAGAAAAAGAAAAGGAATCGTGGCGAGAGATTATAGAACAGCTCCGACATAAAATATTCTTCCTCAAGGTGTTGTGGACATAAAAGGCTGTAAATTCAAGCTATACATCGAAAGGAAAAGTGGAAATTGGAGAAATCGAATTAAAAGAAGAAAAATCACCGTGATTTTTTATGAGTATTTTCAGCATATGTTTATTTGAAGACCCAACAAAGTGAATGGACAAATTCATTTATAATTGTTGCATCTTTTTTCAAATTTAGCTTGAAAACGGCGCATCTTCTCAATAGGTTGATTAGAACCTTTTAATTTGATGCCCCCCGTACTTATCGGAACAAAGTTATTCCCAAGATCACGCTTTTCCGCCAACAAAAATTGTCCTCCTTTATTGGTGCACTTTGTCATGCAACATAAACACCATTTCACAATGGTCGACCATGTCAACGGTCAACATTTGACAAATGTATTTCTTCTTCTCCAAAATAAAATATATAAACCCATATAATGTAAATACAAACATCAATCTTACTAAATCTAATCAGTAAACGATTATGCATACATTTATATTTATGCAAGACAAACTTTCTACTTGCTAAATGCAAATTGTTTGGTTTATGTTAGAGAGACCCTTTTTCTGGTTTCTTTAGGACAAATATTTGGAATAGATAGTTAAGTTTTTGTTTTGGTAATGACACCCAGACGTGCATAATTCGAACAGTTTTGAAATTGAAGAGATTTGGGAGAAGAATCGAATAGCTAGAAAAGAGGAGAAAATTAGAGAGAAAAGATGGAAAAAAAAAAGGGACTGTCGAGGCCAAACTCAAGCATTTGTCCAAGCATTGCTAAAGAATCATCCAACGTTTTGTTTTCTTAATCAACTCATTCTTTGATTATAAGTAATCTAGACAAATGTTTAACTAAGAAATAGCTCTTACGAAAAATACATATACAGATAAAAAATTTAATTCGAAGGTTTGGCAGCTTTTTCACTATATAGTATGACATTAGGCAATTTGGTTTGTGCTAAAGTGAGTCATTTGTCAAATCAACGGAGTCCATAAGGCGCAAAAAGAAAAAAAAAAAGAGTAAAGAATATCTTTCAAATAGAGAAAATGAAATACTAAAAAATAAAAGAGTGACACCCAACTTGGAACGAAAATGGTTAAACTTTATGAAAATTTAAAAATTATAGTATTGACAGATAAAACGAGATATTAATTCACAAAGCAAATAAGTTTCTATAAACAATAAACAATTTAATCCGTGAACAGTACATATGGAGATTGGATATGAAATGTGTACTCAACCCAATTAGTCAAACCGCACATATAGAGGAAGCTAATCAACTCATTTTATATCTAGAAAAGTCATATGTTAAGTATGAATGTCAAATTTTGACACAAGGAGCACTTTGAAGTTTAGTATATCGAGAAGTGTGCCCAATAAGATTGCATTGCATTTTAGTGTGCTAAACAAATAATTTTGAAAAATATTTTTCTAAAAATAATCACTCTCATTGTTTATGGAGATAATGATTTACAACAGTGTTTAAATATAAACTATTATTGATAATGACAAATATTTTTCATTAATTAATTATTTGAAATGATACAAGTAGTTATTCTTAAGAAAAATATTTTTCAAATCATGTATTATTTAAGGAAGGGATGAAATCTTAGTATATCCATCTTTTGTTTTTGTTGAAATACATCATTATCCTAAGCCCGTGCACGTTACCGATTCAATAATTCAAAAGTACCACGGCAAAAACCTGGCCGTGGGGCGATAAATTGCCGACCCATTTTAGAGAAAACATCGACAGCAGAGTTTTTGCTACAGTAAAATCAATTAATGATACCTTAAGAATTGCTGGCAAATGAGAAAACACAGACAGCGACGGGCGAGTAGGGCGACTCCTCCCCCTGGCCCCATCCCTAGCTCCAGTCCAAGAAATCATTTTCGGGAGAGGGGCCCGTGCCAACCAATCAGCAGTCAGACTCGCTCGTGTGGGAGGGCAAGATGCGGGCCCCAATCTCTCTCTCTCTCTCTCTCTCTTCGGTCTTCACTATCGCCATCGCCGACCCCACACGTGTTGACCCCTCTGAGGTGAAGATAAAACCCCATCGCCCCGCCCCCCTGTCAACATCCGAGGAGCACCGCACGTGTGGCATTCATGAGGTCGACACTGAAAGATGTATACATATATATATTTATATAGATGTGCATGTATGCAGACTAGACACAGTGTATTTACCCTTCTTGGGCTGTCTGCGTGTTCTGTCGCGGGGGAAATTAGGGTTTTGCAGGGCCGCGAATGGTGGCCACGGACGGAACCCTGCGATTCTCGATCTTCATCTTCACCTCGCGTTGCTTTCTAAATATATAGTCCGTACCGTCCTTTGTCTGGGCCTTTCTCGTCGGAAGAGAACCTTTTCGCGTGCATGCATTGCATGGAGCCGTGTTAAAAGCTGCTTGGAAACGGAAAATGCAAGATTGGAGTACAATGTTGGGTCGACCGTCAGAGTTCTTGTCTTGTTTTTCTCGCTTCATTTGAAAAAATATTCAGCCTCAACTCCATCGACCTTATCACACACCGGTTTGGAGATGCAACTGCAACTTCTGATAGCTTCTTAGCTTCTTAGACTCGCCTTTACCCTGTCAAGCATACGCTTTGGATACAATCATATAGGATTTCAGCAATGTAAATGAAAATGAAAACGAAAAACTTATAGAGTATCTTAGTTTTGAAACTTGTAGTGGGTAAAGCGGTTTACACAAAGTTAGATTAATCACCTTAGATCATCATGGTCTTGAAATCTTATGATAACGATCAATGGCTTTTATGGAGACTAAAAGACAAGCTCCTTTGCAAGTCCATACCATAGCTCCCTCTATGGCGTATATATAGCGACGCTTTAATTTACAAGTTAAACTGTGTAGACTTAAGATGATTGACGTCTAGATTGTATGCTTTTATCAAATCGCGAGTCACTCAATATAAACCTAACATGAATGATGCGACGCGAGGCGTTTATAAAAATCATATTGCACGAGCATAGGCTTTCAGTCAATTTTAGTATGGCGCAAAAGTCAACAATCACTAGTCACGTTCGAGAATAATTTAATCAATTAGGAAGTCCGGGGTCCTTGTCCCTTAACTGTTTCCGAAAGATGAAAGCGATGTGTGAATTGAATGGTACATAAAGGTGCCTCGTCAAGACCCGGTCCCATCAGATGTCGTAGCAATCGATAACTTGCTGGCTACTGTGGCGGTGTAGCGTCTCACGAGTGAGATTGTCCCCCTCCCACCTTGCAGAGATTTAATGCGAGCGCGATAAGGAGAAAGACACGATCGAATGGAATTACTGTGTTCGACTCGTTTGGACTAGGAACGTATCATCATCGGTCCATATGAATCATTAAATTGTACACCTAAGTTTCGACGTTTATCAGATCTAGCATCTCGCATTCGTTTTCCTCCTGTGTTTGTATAGTTATACTCTTGGATCCGCAATAACTCGATGTCCAACCATGCCGTAAATCGCCCGTGATAATGAGGTTGATGTGGGGTTCAAGTTGTCTGTGAAAAGACCGAGAACTGACCTAGGGTTTAAGTTGAAGCATATTTGATCTGAATGTTTTTGAGCAGGTTCAAATGCATATCTGTTGCTTGGAAAGTAAAGAACCCTAGATTAAACCAAGAAGAAGTGATCAAAACCTTATGCTAAATGCATATGTTGTGAATTTCATTTACTAACATTTAAGCTTTCAAGAAAAAAATTATCTAATATCAATTATCTAATATGGTATCAGAGCATTAATCATGATTTTAAAACATACCACTATCGCCATGTTCATCGCATGTCCTCGCTATTTTGTCCTTTTTGTTTTACCTTATCTAGTCATTTTGTCTGATGTGATTATACTCATGGTCTCTATTCAAAAGAAGAGTTTGATATAGAAAAAAAGTTTGATAACCCCATAAGCTTAATTGGGTGATTAAACGTATGGATTGGACTTAATAGATTTCATTTTAAAATCTCTACCACTTAGTGTAACTGTGAGGACTCTACACCCATCAATTTGTGAGTACATCCAAACCCAGTGAACATGAATGAGGTCGCCTGCCTATATTCATGGAGAATGGTCAAGTCGAAAGTTTCAAGTACCCAGATCATAAAAGAGAAAAAGAAAAACAAGTTCAAGAGTGGACAATAATAGCATGTGTATAAACATATATACATACGTATCGATGTGTTATGGCATTGCCACATGCGCATGTACACAAGATACCTAAATAAGGGGGGTCCAAGCAAAAGCATGATGGAATAGGTAGGGTTATGAAATAGCTGGCTTTGCTAATTATTGGATGAGGAAGGGAAAAACACAGAGACACCGAGCAGAGAGGAAGTTCTATAGCTAAGAATGAGGTGTGCACACTGCACATGAGTCACCAAAGGATCAAGAACCCCAAAAAATATATTCGTGTTGGGTCTTCCCTAAAACACCAAGCTTTCTTGCTTCTCTTTTGGGGTTTCCGAGGCCACCCGCTGCTTTCCACTTGTGTAAGTGCGCAGCAACAATGTCACATGCACCTTGCCCGTTCGGTGCCTCATTTGTAGGGCCTAGCTTTTTGTATTTGTAGATGTAGATCGAGATCGCGTTCGCATCCCGAGCAGTAAATGAACCGACATGCAAATTGAAGATCGCTCGAGTAGGCCTGGACTTGGATTGTGGTCGACCGGACGTGGTCGGGATGCCGCCAAGGACAAAAAACGAACGGGAAGAAGGTTAATTATGATCAAATTTGAGATAGTCTATTGTGTAAGGGTAACATATCGCAACCCTCCTGTCGCTTAGCCCCGGAAAGCCAGGAGAGATTGGAACGAGCACGTCTGCTTTCACTTAGGATTCTCCATAGCTCCAGGCGTGCCATTGATTCCAAGGTGAAAAAGTGAAAGTTCAGAGGACCTCAGGACAAGCCCTCCTCCATCCATATGCCCAATTTGCTTGAGCAAAATGCATGAAAATGCGGGAGGCATCATGATAAACATGATTATGTTCCGCATTGGGACAAAACAAATCCAGAAAAACCCCGATCTCCTCGATCTTGTACAGGGGCGAAAACAGTGGGAGCAGAAAGGAAAAAAGGCAAAGTCTTATCCCCACGATCACGCGAGAGTTAGCTTTTTTAGAGCGCCCCTCTTTTGCTAGCCACTGGGTTATTTTACTATGCACGATGATGATAGGGCCAGATTCGTGTACGCCGCCCCGTGGGTGTCGTTGTCGCTATATTTCCTGTTCATAATTAAACATTTCGTTATTTGTATATTTCAGAAATAATTTTTTGGTGATCGCTCGAAATTATAACGATGGAGACCCTTTCTAAACTGCACCTTATCTGCAAAATCCAGGAGCATTATGGCCTAACATGGTGCGTTTACTTTCTATGGTCCTAAAACATATGCTATCTCGACTTGATTCGAAGAAACCTTTATAGAAAAGAAAAGGGTTAAGGAAAATATTAAAATATCAGTCTTGTAGTTATAGTCCAACAAGATCCTAATTTTATGCTAATATGGGAAACAAAATAATTTCCTGTGAGAAGAAGCTGTTGCCACTTTATTTTTTATACGGATCCGGGTCGACTGTACATAATTACTTTGATTAAAGTCAAATTGTTCTTTGCAAAATAAAAATGCTCCTCATTGAGAACGAGAAAAAGTACCCTCCGCTTTGCAAAATTTAAACATTAAGGCAGCAAATGTTGACCGGACCGGGGCAAATAACAGCCGTCGGATTGGCATATGTTGCAAGATCCGAAGGCCACCGTTGATCTGATCCGTGGATTCCAGGCAAGAGCTTCTCTGCCATACAATGCCTTGCCCATCAACTACAACCCATGTGGGGTTCGACCCACATGGAATCATGCACCCACTTCGCCCTTGTCCGACCCAACGGCCCCGATCCATCCTTGAGGAGCCAGTTGGTGGATCTCGGCCGTCGGATCGGGGCCACCAAAGGGTTTTTTTTTCTTAATAAAAGAGTGGTTGGGAATTTGTCCCTACCTTGTCCCAAATTACGTTGACAAATTGCCTTTATTTTGCTGTTCTCGGGACAAACACCACACCTGCCCATGTCCAGACTTGGGCCTAAAATTATATTCCCCACAATAATAAAGGGAATCCAAATACGAGCCATATAAAAAAAATTATTGATTTTTTTAATAACTTTGTCAATTTAATGTCACAATTTAATTCTGTGTCTCTTTAATCAACACATCCCTTCTATAAAAACACAATTCTTGGCCTTAGGTAACCACTGGCCTAACACAAGTTTTTCTCTCATCCTAGAAAGAGCACAACCACAATCAACCAAAGAGGAGAAGGAGAAGCAAGAAAAAAAAAGTTAGAAATTGGGATCGAATTGTTTTGTGCATTTAGCAATAGAGATCTTGCAAGCTTTGAGAGTGAATCAAGTTGTATAAAACATTGTTGAGAAATTTTGTCTGAGGGAAAGGAGAGAGTATAAGATATGGCAGCTCAAGGAGAGGATCTCAACCTCGAAGCGACGGAGCTCAGGTTAGGGCTACCGGGCACGATGGAGCCGGAGAAGCAGCAAGCGCCTTTGAGTGGGCGGAGCATGAAGAGGAATTTAATTGATGTGAACAATGAGTACAGGTCCAATGAGGAGGAGTCCAATGGGTCGAGTGCCCAAAAATGCGATAAGCAAGATGTCCATCGGCCATCTAAGTAAGCGGAAACAATTTCTCATTTCTTGCTCTAGCAAAGAGAATTAAATCCCATCAAATATCATTGAACTGATCTAATGGTTTTATGGATGTTCTTTCTTATTTAGGGCACAAGTCGTGGGGTGGCCACCAGTCCGATCCTACCGCAAGAATTGCTTCCAAAAGAAGGCGGAGGGCGAGTCGACCGGGGTTTTCATCAAAGTGAGCATGGATGGGGCTCCATACCTGAGGAAGATTGATTTGAAGCCCTACAAGGGCTATTCAGATCTACTCAAGGATTTGCAGGACATGTTCAAGTTCAAAGCTGGTAAGTGTCAATAAGCTGTCAACAAGGACCCCAACTGATTGTAACTACTGAAACACAAGCAACTAGGGTGCTAATTGCTTGGCCTTTTGCTTAATTTGTGCAGGTGAGTACTGTGAGAGAGAAGGGTACAATGGATCAGAGTTTGTACCCACCTATGAAGATAAAGATGGTGATTGGATGCTAGTTGGAGATGTTCCATGGAAGTAAGTTTCTTTAATTTTCTTTACCTTCTCCATTGTCCTTTTTCTTCAATTACAGCCCTTCCTTTTCCTCTGTAATTAATAATTAACTTCTTTTTTTTAAACCATTGCAGCATGTTCATCACTTCTTGCAAGAGGCTTAGAATCATGAAAGGGTCATCAGAAGTTTAAAAGGGCTCGAAAAATTTGATGGGCATGGCCTTGCTGCTTTAATCAAGAAGACAGGGCTTTCCAAAGCTTGGGCTATCGGAGATTTGAATCTGGGAACATGATTTTAGTTTTTTGCCTCTCCCAAATGTAACATGGAAAAGAGGAAAAAAAAGGAAAATGGTTTTTCCTCTTTCTTTTCTTTACTTTATGGGTAGTTGAGTATACTTCCTGTGATCATTGTACAGAGAAAAAAATAAAAATAAAAGACTGCTTCTTTTTTTTCCTTTATGATTAGAAGCAAGAGGTTTGAAATATACAGATCTTGTGTGTTGTGATAATTTCAACTGTCAATTCCATCGTTCTTTCTCAAGAAAATATTCTTACGAAATCCACGCATCCTGTCCATGGCTGGCTATGATTTTGGAACATCATCTAGTCCTACAGTTTGGTCTTATTTGCTTCTCTCAGAGAATGGGATGAACGAGAATTCCAAATTAGATATCGGTCCTGAAGTTTAGCTTAACATTAGAGAAGTTATCTACAACTAATTTGTCAATCCGGCTACCTTAGCAAGATCGCATGTTAGTTACTATCCAAGCAAATCTGAATCTAGATGTACCAGAGTAATTGTCCTAATTTCATCTTATAGTTTCCCATATGTAGTTGCCATCCTGAGCTTGATCTGCATAAACTAACTCTAAACCTAGCAAAGAATTAAAGAAACACTTAAAAATATTCATTCAAGTTTCAACTACCATTTAATTGTGGTTCTGAAGTTTGGTTAACCAATGAGTTGGGTCTTACTTGTTGTGTCACAAACTGACTACACGGTATAATTCTCGCGAAAACGTGAAGTATCGAATGGAGAGTACTGGTATATTTTCTTTCTCTTAAACAGAAAAAGAAAACACTGGAGCATGCCACTTTATGTGATGAAAGCCTGTGCATACAACAGAATATGGATGTGGCTTTGATGAAGATGACATAGTCTTTATGGGCTTTGCAATATAAAGAAGTTTGAAACTTCTGGCTCATGGCATGTGTATCCACTGTTGTGTATTTACTGTTTAGGCCCATGGCTTGGCAGCTCAAAGCCCTGCCAGATTCAGCCTGGTGTGCTGTTGTACAGGATGATGATGATAGAGCTGGAAATCCAAATGGGCTGGCGATGATCAACCACTAAATCTACTCCAACTTGCTTAAAAGATCTTCTCCACATAAATCATAGTATATCCGTCCTTTTATTTGGCCCTACATTAAGCACTACCAAAGAGGGGGCAAAAAGAAATAATAAAAAAGGTAGAAGTTAGGGAAGTTGCCAATCCCACCACTTAAAAGATTTCTGGTCATCAACCACTCAATTCAAGCCCCACCACTATGCATAGAAGATAGGTTTTAATAAGCTGAATTTGGAATAAAGTTGCTTTTGACTTTTCCTTGGATGAATTGGAAAAAACATGAAACTGATGCATTTTTTAAGGCTGTAATTAAGGCATGAGAACCACAAGTTCACACCCACTCTAAGACAGCGACGGTGAACTATGAACAGAGGGCACTAAGCAACTTGGTTGGCAGAGGAGTTACGTCAACTTGGGGACAACCTCGAACCGGTCAGACCTGAGAAACCTAGGCATTGTTGCAACTATGATGTCGCCAGGAACTTGTTCAGGGTGCTTCAGGAAGGGGCGCTGGATTCGGGCTTGATGGACCTGGGCATGTCTGGTTGGCTTGTGCGGAAGATTGCAGAGGCAAGCGAAATGGGCATGATGCAGAGCGTCTTGGACTGGAGGAACTGCATTGCAGCCCCAACATCTTCTTCCATCAGCTTAGCCACTTGCTGCTCTGTGCCGTCTGTCAACCACTTCTCCCACGCCGGTTGATTGTTCCCGCCTTCGATGATCTCACCCTTAAATTGTGGAAGGTGAAACAATAGATCACGTAAAAAGGAATCAGATATAAGTTAAGATCATCTTAATGCTAAGCAAAAGCAAGTAAATTAAGATCATTGGACGTCAGGTGACCAAGACATGGCAAATTCATCAGGTGCCTAAACATACAACGAATATGTTCAGATCAAATGCTAATTGCTATTTCCTTTTGGTAACTACCTCAGCTGACGAGAGGGGTACATCAGCTACAAGTTGAGCCACAGCACCAGCTCCGCCCAATCTACTCATGCTTAGGACCTGTGTGAAACAGAATGGAAAAAAGCATGACAGTTAAGATTATCATAACTTAGAATGTTAATGAAATCGAGTTAAATATGCTAATTTAATGTAAATATAGGTCCTGGCATAAGATAGGAAATAACACCAATCTGCTGCTTAACTTTTTAACAGAATCCTTGCCCAAAAGCGAATTCATTTGGGTCCTAGAGATTCCTCAGAAGATGTCCCTTTGATTTGACGTGGTAACTACTTCACATAGAAATGGCATAAAGCGATTTCCTGGTGCCAAGATATTCAACAAGATGGGCCTACTAGACCTTTAAGAACTTTGATCTTTTGGACTTCAATCAAAAGACACAGCTATACAGCCAGTAGGAATTTGGCTCAATAATGGCTAACACTTTGAACCAATCCCATCGCAGTGTGTTCAGGAACTGGAAGGGACGCACGTGATTTATGAGAAAAAGTCTCATTGACAGTGATACTGGTTTCAGGGATATGGACTGGTGGACACATTTGATTTATCACATTATTACCGCATGATAATTTCTTCATAGATCCTAAATATGAGTACCTTGACTTGGAGTCTCAAGAACTTCACATAATCCACGATTTCATCAAGCATGGCTGCTCTATCCGTCTGCACACAGAGATTCAAGCATATATTATAGCAGGAGCAGAACACTGTACTCGTTGTAATAATATTAAGTTTCTTTTCTATTATCAAGCCATATATCCGGGTGGAGGGCAGCCTCGCACATGAATCTGAAGGTGACTGCTTCTCGTTCATAGAATAAAAGTTTTCAGATTGTATTAAGAGATCGAAGACACAATGACCTTGTTGCAACTGGGAACCAACTCCTGCAACGCCTTCATTCTTTCATTAATTCTTTCTCGGCGCAACTGCATCCAAAAGGCAAAGCAAAGAGATGGAGAGGCATTAGCTCTATCATGAACTTGCAGAATGATACTAATAGTACACTATATTATCAACATCGATACGCATTGTATAGGTGACTAAAATAGCGACTCTGCTTTTTTTAGTGCTAAATAGACACTGGATTAAGAATCAATGCTAGAGCAAACTCACTTCAGTTTGTTTTTGAAAGTTTTTCCTTTCAAATATGGAATTTCCAAAAAGCAAGAACAAAACGTCAGATTTACCCGCTCAGCGATGCTGTGAGGATCTGTGGCTTGCCCTCGTCTAGCTCGTGCCCTTGGGCGTATTGCCGGCTGGTTCGGCGATCCCACTGCGGGCTGATTCAAGAAGGCCTGAATCAGATTTGGTATGATACATGCAATTAAACATCATAGACAGGTTAAGGAGGGAAGAAAAACCCGAATTTCATCGGACCAATATATCACAAATGCATATCACGGCCATTTTTATTGTTTAGCAGATTAACCGAAGTAACTTAGCCCAACTTGTGCCGTTCATAAGTCTTAATCTCATTCGGAAAAAGTCCCTTGGTGAAGCACGCGATCCCACACGCAAAACTCGCACCGTGAGATGGTTTGGATCAAACATGGTCAAATTGCCACCGTGATTTCGATTCTCACATGTAAATTTTCATGGATCGTTAAACATTATTTGCGAATTTCGTCTTCTTTATTCCCTTGCTAGAGGAGACCATCGTCAAAAATTAATTTCCTTTCCTCACCAGACGAAAGCAACCTCTGCCGAAATTCTTTCTAGCACTCAACAGTCAGCATATTACAGGAACAACCCAACAAGAAAAGAAAGGTAAAATAAATAAATAAATAAATAAATAGAACTTAAAAGACAATCAATCAGATTCCACGACCATAGAAGTCGTCCGGGGTTACCCAAATGTCAAAGAAACGTACGCAGTTTCTCCCGTAAATCATGCACAAAATCTGCCAGAAATTTATGCAATTTAGGTCCCCGGGTCAATCGAATTGACGGTGTCAATTTTTTCTTTAGTGACTAAAAAGTCAACCGTAATTAAAGGGCTTAGAAATTAGCCGCATCATCTTGCGAAATCAAATTTTTGTAAAATTCGGTCTTGAAAATCCCTGTTGTTGTTTGGAAATGAAACGCTAGACTCTCCATCTCTCCATGATCAAACTAGTTTTTTTGTGGGGTTCAAGAATTTATAGATAAATTCTTTCTTCTGCTCTCAAAATTTGTAAAGTAAAATGGGCAAAAACAAGCACACGTCATGCTCACGCACGTATGAGGTCACGCTCTGGCGCGTGCCGAGGAGGGGCGTTCTCAATCGATTTTTCGTGTCATGACAATCAACTCAAGAGTCACTTTCCCTCAAAGCAGCTGGAAATTTTACAGATGCCCAGTAAGTGAAAAAGGAAAAAGAAAGAAAGAAAGAAAGAAAGAGGAAAAAAGCCAATTATGAACACAGGTGAAGTCCCACACAAAGGTCAACTTTTTAATACAGACATCAGAGCAACCACAACCTCAATCTCTGCAGATTAGACAGGCTAATGAGAGCTCGTTCACGTTCACTGAGAATTTCAGCGATTTTCTTGAAATCTTTCTGATTTTATTTTGTGGGAAGTGATTGTTTTGGTATGTGGGTTGGTTGAATTGAAGTTAAAGGAGGGATTTTTACCGGGTGAAGTTGAGGAGGGGGAGGATGGGGAGGAGGTGGCTGGACTGACTGATGAGCCTGGAACTGTCCAAATGCTGGAAACAAGCAGCTTGTCATGTTGTTGCCGTGGTGGACTCCTGACTCTCTCTCCATCTGCCCAGAATTCACCAGAATCAAACCCCCAGAATATAAAAAGACTACAAAACATTCATCATCACCACCACCCAACCAAAAAAAAAAAAAAAACAAAACAAAAAAATTGAAATTTTGACCATCCTGTATTGGCCCTCCTCTCCCCTCACTGTTCTCTTCCCTACTAAAATTAGCTTTGAAGCAAGGACTTCTTGAAACATCTGAAGCCAAAAAAAATGGTTGCCAAAAGCCCATTTTTTCCTTTCTTAGAAGCGTAGGGAAGTGCAATAGAGTAGGTGACAGCAACAAGTCCATTAGAGAAAAAGAGGGGGTGAGAATTGAGTAGCAAATGATTTAAAATATTGAAAAAGAGAGAATGATGAAGACTTTTACATTGATGGCAGAAGTGGTGGAAGATGCACTAGTACTGTTCTCAACATCCTCGTGCCTAAACAATCCACCTTGCTCCAAATTCAGCCCCAGGGGCATCATCACCCCCATGCCCCTCAGCCCCCCGCCGCCTCCTCTGCCGCCGCCATCTTCCACGCCGCCGCGGCCGGAGCCGAGTTGCAAGACCATGGGCGTGGAGCCACCGGAGTAAGCTCCGGGCGGCACGGCCAAGATCTGCTCAAAGAACTCATCCCCCAGTCCTTCCTGCGGATTTGAGCCTGCCATGAGCTGATGATTATAAGCTCTCTCTCTCCCCTCTATCTCTATAGAAGAAGTGTCAACTAGAGATCAAAGTCTACGATGGGTTTTCTGCTCTATGCGAAACCCAGCAAAAAGTTGGTTTCTTTCTAAGTGGAAAGATAGAGTGGCAGAGAGAGAGAGAGAGAGAGCCTAAGGTTGGTGGGAGGGGATGCTGAATAAGAAATTGGTTGCCAATGTGGAAATTATTGGTGGGAGAGAATGTTTAAGGGAAGGGGAGGAAGTGGAGGTGAGGTGTGCTCATTGGGAAACCCAAAAAGGAAGGGGGGAAGGGAGATGGTGGTGTTGGTGAACTGGGTGGCAGATCCGAAACCCGATGACCCGGTAACGTGATTCGGGAATTCCGATATGGGAGGTTTTTATGGGTCTCGGGTTTTATAAGCTGGTATTGTCTCTCAGCTCAGATATAGAGAGAGAGAGAGAGAGAGAGAGAGAGAGAGAGGGTGTCTGAAAAAACATCTTTCTTTGAAGTGCTCAGGGGGTTTTGCTTTCGGTCTCTGATAAGTGAAAGTGCTTTTTTTCTTTTCTTTTTTTTCTCTCTCTACGGAGAAATGGGCTTTGCCAAAGAAAAGGGACTGAATGGCAAGAGATATGTCGTTCCTGTTTTGCCAGATTATGTCGTTTTGCCAGATTATGTCGTTTCAGTGCGCTCTATTTTTCTCGTGTTATCTGTAATCACTATATTAAAAATACAAGAATTCTTCGTTAAAGCTCCACATTTTCTATTATTATGTTATTTTATTCTTTTGCTTTCGGAAAAAATAAATAAAAATCTATTCAGTAATGTTAATTTTTTTATTTCCTGGAATAAAAAAGTGGTTAGGAATAAACTTAGAACAAAAATAAGAAGCGGAAAAAACGTAGATTCTTATTATCATGAATAATTTTTAGAAATAAGTCGTTTTCTTTTTTTTTTTTTTTTTCTTCTTCCTCATTGCTCGTCAGCCCCTCATTGTCCACCGCTTGCTGCCATTGCCCACTGCTACCACCTACCATCCCACAGCAGTTGACGACAGACGATTTAGAGCGACCATGATAGGCGAAGGAAGTAGAAGAGAGGAAAAAAAAAGAAAAAAAACTCAACAATTAAAAGAAATTCTACTTTACAAAAAAAAAAAAACTTATGATTGTACCAAATGCATTCCCATTCTTTTTCTATTATAAAAATAGAAATTTTGTATAATTATTAAATGTGTTGTTTTATTTAGAAACTATTCTAAAGAGTAGTTATAGAAAATAACTAATTCTTAAAAGAAATTGTTCTCGGAAATAGAAATATTACCAAAAAACCCTAAGTATCTTCAATAAGTAACCTGATAACACCTGCAATGTATCAGCAATTAGGGAGTAATGTTATAAGGTAAATTGGAAGTGTTGCGATGTCAACAAAAGGAAAGAGAAGTTATTTGGGTGATAGAAGGATGATGATCGTCGGCTTCAAGTCTTCGTTGCGATTCTTTATGGGACTCTGGTTGACATTTTCGTGAGCAGAGGTCGCTCCTTCCACATCAGAACCTAACGGGACTTTAGGAGGATGTTTCTTAAGTTCATGCATGCTTATATTGCGTATTGCTTTGACAAGTGAACCCACGAAGGAGAAAATTATCAATTCAATCATGAACTTATTATATGGATGCCAATTGAATGCTAAACTTTCTAACGCAATCAATATAATTTTAAAGATTTGTGCAAAATTTCAATGTAATGCTTTCAGCCAATTGCAACACAAAAATTATTGATGTGGCATGAGTAAACTAGTTCACATTACTATGCAACATCAACAATTTCTGGCAATAGTTGGTTGGAATGATTATTTTGGAATTTCGAGTAAATATTTAATATTACATTGGCCAAATTAAGAAGGTAGACTAGATCAATATCCTTAAAATAGGTTCATGACTAATTAGATATTTTATTCCACCCACAAAAATATTTACTATTGTAAGACTAAGTTGTGAACTCATTAAAGATGCTATATGCTGCTTTTGGTTTTCTTAAACATATTGTATTTTTGCCAATTTTGATTTTAAACCTTTTAGTTATATTAATTGAATCCTAAATACTTCATCTTATCAATTGAATCAATTTGGCTAATTTTGGTTGGAAATCGCCAACGTGAGTGTCGGTCGTCCAACGTGGCGCCTCTAGCTAGTTTTTGGCCATTACTAAGGCCTGGCAACCGACTAGAGGAAAGAAAAAAAAAAGAGAGGATAGAATAGAGAAGGAAAGGAAAAAATAAATAAATAAATATTTTTTAAGAAATATTATAATGTTATTAAAAATTGTCCACATCAATATCGGCCGCGCTACATAGGACGACCAACACCCATGTTAATGATTTCTGACACAAAATGGCCAAATGGACTCAATTGGTAAAAGGTAAAAAAAATTTAAGACTATTGATATAATTATTTTGGACCGAATTGGCGAAAATACAATAGATTTTAACACTTTTTGCACAATTTTTCGTTAACTTTTCTTCCTTTGCCATTTTTCTCTTGTTTCATTGATTTAAGAAAAAATTCCAAATAAGAGTTTGATGTGCCTTTATTTTCTCAAATAACGGCATGAAGTGAATTTTATTTCAAATGAAAATATGAAGTAACTATATCTGTTTCAAATAAAAACTTGACTTTCAATTGGTCATGAACATTTTAATTTACCTTTTTTCAAAATTTTCCTTTTTCTCTTTTTTTTTTCCTTTTTTTTGGTTTTTCTTTCCCTTGTCGGTGGTGGACAGGTGCCCCAGCAATGCTGAAAAGGGCTAGGTGAGAGTTGCCTTGCTAGTAGTCAATGAGAGACAACCTTGCCTTGGTTGAGGCCCCCCTTGTGGCCATCAGTGAGGTCAGCCCTCACCAGATATGGGTGAGGGTTGCCTTGCCAACAACCAACAAGGGTTGTCAAGCCTTCGTCAGCATCAGGTAATGTCGACCTTCTAGCAAGGTTGGCCTTGCTGACCCTTACTAGCGGCTAGTAAGGGTTGCTGAGCCCTTATTGGTGGCCATTGGCCCTCGCTTGGCAAAAGCAGAAGAAAAGCAAAGTGAAAAAATAAAAAGAAAAGAATACAAAATAATTTATAATTAAAATTATAAATGAACAAAAAATGCCCTTAACCAATTAAAATATTTAGCCGGCTGGCGACTGACAAGGTGAGGCCCTTAATTGAAACAACCATTGCCACTTTAAGCCCTTATTTGGAACACCAATGGCTATTTTGAGTTTTTATTTAACACAATATCCACTTTAGGCCATTATTTGAAAAAATAAAAATATTTCATACCCTTATTTGGAATTTTTCCTTAATATAACATACTTCAAGCTTGAATGGAGAAGAACAAATGATGCTTTCGAAGTCATCCAGACCACGTTATGTTCCCTAGGAGCGAACATTAGAATTTCACAGCTTTAAGCGAGAATGCTGTTTTAACGCAGAGAATGCTGAAAAATTATAGCAGAGTTGGAGCTAATTAAAATTTTCTATCCAATCTTTGCCAGGAAGTTGCATCAGTTAATAGAGAAACCATGAATAAAAGCCCCCAACCAAATTCTGTAGCGAAAATAATATTAAGCAAAAGAATCACAAGCTAAGGATTGTTGATACTACAAAACAGTTACTTGAATTGTTGCAAGTGAGCATAAAATGAAAGCATTGATGATCACAAGAAAAGAAAACTAGAATCTTGCAATGAAGTACTGGATAATCGAAGAGCTGGTACCTATTACCATGAGAATGTTGTACTGCCTGCACGATACTTCCTATGGGGACACAATAAGCATATATCCTGGAAGCAGAAACTCAATACAAGAATGTTACACTACTAGCTAAAAACTTAAGAGGCCTGCACCAGTTGCACGATCCAATATCAACACTATTAGATGTTTTTGAAAACTTTTTTGCTTAAGTTTCTGAAATCCACAATTGAATCTTGTCATTGAAATTAACATGCAGACCTGCTGTACTTTTCATGGGCCAAGAGAAGTTACACTGAGACTGATATTCACTCAGAACTAGATAAAAATCAAAATTCTGAATAAAGTACATCAACAAATTGTTCGACATCTAAACTAGCAGTTGCTTGTACTAAGCAAGCATGATGATCTCACTCATGCAAGTGAAAATTTCTCATACACTAAATCTACATAAATCTTCAATAACTCGTCGTTGCACCGTACAGTATTTCAAAGAAAAAGTTCCAAACCAAACAACATTCTCCTGATCCATCTGCTCATGCACTCTCTTTTGAGGTTGAATCTACTTTTTCCTCCTGGGCCACTTCTTCTGGCTTCTCTATAGAGGGTTCTGTTAAAGACTCGGGTTCTTTCTTTATCTCTGATTCAAATTCTTTAGCTGCCTGCATTAATTGCAGAACATGAGCATTATCATAGAGGCACAGCACCAAGACTGAAAACAGGTCTAATTGCGAGATTGGTCAAATGATCTCATAATTGAACTTGCTAAGGGCAAAGCTATGCCGAAGAGAACTGAACTACTACACTGCATCACAACCATCTGGTGCTTGTAGGATTGGAAAGAACCTTCCTTTGGTTTATGAAGGTTTTTAACAGCATCTCTCCTGCGAAAGAACTCCCAAATTTACTAACTGAATTCATCTGGTACCGCGGGAGTCAGCAATTGGATTCTCTTTATTTTGCTCTTCAAACTTCCCTCCAACTTTCTTGGTGGAAAAAAGTTGGAAATGATAGATGTACATAAAGCAAAACCTCAGCCTATTCAAAGTACAATAATATTTCTCTCTGTTTTTCTGGGTCAGAAACAACATTCTGCTTTGACATGTAAAAAGGAAGCAGTTCAAATAACCTTGTAAACTGGGAAAGCCAGTTAAAAGAAATGACGTTATAGTCCTAGATACTTGAGTTCACCAGCTCAAATCGCTGTGTCAATGAAACTTAAAACCTCAGTGACGAAACTTCCGACATGAACTCTCCAATCTAGACACCAACAGCAAGATTGACAATGAATTTCTCAGATAACACAATAAGCAGATACCACCCATTCCAATTGAACCATTGCTGTCGCTGAAAAAGTTGCCCGAAAGATAGTGTCTCTGAGAACACTCCAAGAACATCAAGACAATTACATACAGATCTCTCAAGCGTGGTAATGACGATGCTCGTCCTGGAATAATTACAACGCCACCATGTTTACCTTAACAATCGAATTCCTCGACAACATCCAAGATGCTCATAACATGATCATGCACAATTCTCAAACATCAAGCTGAAAAGACCAACTTCGCTAATTGAAATGAAATCTCATTAATAAACTAAATAACTAAAAAAAAAGCCATTTCCAGAAACACTCCTCAGGTGAAATAAAACAAACACGCGGCGGGCTAGAAAAAGGGCAATCCAAAACTCGCCTGCTGGAAGCTCTTGACGGTCTTGCCGATGCTCTTCCCGACTTCCGGCAATTTCTTGGGCCCAAACACCAGCGCAGCGACGCCCGCAATGACGACGAGCTCGGGCACGCCGAGGCCGAACAAGGCATTGCAAGTCAGACCCCTCTTCGCCCTCTGATTCCGCCTCCTGCCCAGACCGAAAACCAGCGAATTGCTGCCGTGGCAACGCGAATTAGCGCTCTTGATGCTTCTGGCAAGAGAAGAAGGGTTGAAGAAAAAGGCGGAGGAGGAAGAAGAGAGCGGGAGCGAGGTGGAAGGCGGTCTTGGGAGGGAAGAAGGAGAAGAAGAGAGAGGAAGCGACAGGGATGAGCAAATCTCCATGGTGGGCGGGTGCTTCGCTTCGGATGTGATGATGGGTCGGGAACAAAATTTTGCCTTTTTCGCTTCTGGGCGATTTCTTGGTGGAGGAAGAAGATGAACGCGGGTACCTGCGAAAGGGGAGATGAAGATTGGGTGGGGACGGAAGAGTTTTTGGGTTTTGTCGTCTATGGAGACGAAGAAAAACCTTTTTCACTTTTGTTGTAAAATATATATATAACATTTCTGGAAAATAGGAAGTTATTTTCTTAAGAAAAAAATATTCTTGGTATTTGATTGAACCCAAAAATGAAGTAAAAACAATTTTTTTCATTTCTCATTAGAAAATTTGATTTGATTTTTTTAAAAATGATCAAAAAATTGATTTTTTTACCATTTTTTTTCTTCTTCCTCGACTGGTAGCTAGCCATTGTGACTAATGACAATTGCCTATAAGCGAGAGATGAGCTCACATAAGGCTGGCAAGGGTCGATCTTGTTGCAACTCGCCAAACCTCGAGCTTGCTAGATTTGGTGAGCATCACCGACTCATGAGGCCACAAGCTTGCTGATCTGACGAGGCTCAAGCTCATACCTCAGGCAAGCTTGACCTTATCGAATCTAGTGAATTGGAGCCTTGCTTGAGGTCTGCTTGGCTTGTATGGTCTTGGGTGAGTTTGTCCCTTATTTGTCACCGATCGTTAGTCGTTATTGTGGCCATTCATCATTGAATAAGAAGGAAAAAGAAAATAAAAATAAAAAATAATTATAATTATTATTTTTAAAAACATTTTTATAAAAGTGAATGTTTCATCAATTAAGGATTCGAGCCCAAGTGCTAAGGATCTATGCACAACCTTTGTGAACTTGGCTTGAGTGCTTGGGATTAGAGCTCGAGCATCGAGGACCTAAACACAACATTTATGGACTAGGGCTCATTCTCAAACATAGTTAGGGCTTTGGGTTATATTTTGGAAAATGTTTTTCGATTTTTCCAAAGAGGAAATCATTTTTTTAAATTTAAGTGTAGTTTTTTCATTAACTCATTTTCCTAAAAGAAGCAAATATTGAAAAATGAAATTTTGTCTAAAAAATGTTTCCCATTACCCAAACATAAAATGGGGATAAGTTTTGGAAAATTAAATTGGGAGAATTACATAAATGGTCCCTCAACTTTCATATGATATAAAATATGATTAATGAACTATTAATTTATTCAATGTGATCATAAATTAATTCTAGACTATATGTTTAGTTACTAAATTTGAATTAATGCAATGCTAGTATTAAACATTTTCATATAGTTTAGAGATTAAATTAAACATGTGTCAAAAATTTAGGAGTCACATTAAACAAGTTAATAATTCAGGGAGGATATTATACATTTTGGTTAAGGTTTAGGGATTGCATTGAACAAATTAAAATTCATAGACTATTTGTGTCATTTTCTCTACTAAATTTTCACCACGTCCAAGTTTGGATAGTTTACAATAATCGATAATAACGATGATAATACGTATCTAAATCTATTATAAAAATGAGTTCCGATCTATTCAGATGTGCTGATCCATGAGATTGCAAATTCTTTTTTTTCTTTTTCTTTTTGCAAAAATTGCGGGTGGCAAAACTCATTTCGCTGGATTTTTGAAACGATTTTTAAACTCGCTTATTTCCAACCTCCGATCCAACTTTTTATCTCATCAGAATTCGATCATGTTGAGCAACCCGATCTATTAGGACATCGAAAATCATAGCTGCATTCTCGTGACGGCTCGAAAGCACGAGAAAGCAAGCTTTCTTGAAGAGCAATATTTCATATTTATGAAGATTCACTGGTCGTAGAAAATGTTGTTTTTCTTTGCACAACGTATGCTGTTTATCCTCTGAAGCCTGGTTTTAAGTAGGGCAAACAGGTCAATCAGAATCCACGAGTTCCGTTGGGCTCCTCAAAAATGTGATTTGAAAGCTTGTGAATGGGGAAGTTTGAATCTAAGATTCAGAGGACCCTGCAACAATGCCAATTCAAAGACGTCTCTCTTGCGGTCCAGTCTCAACCTCAGTCATGCCCAGTTGGGTTCTCAAGTCAGTCAGGACGGCTAAGCAGGAAAAACAAAAAATGCTCACGACACTCTTGAGAATGCCTAAAAAAGGGTCAATTCGCCGAAAAATCGCTATGTACCGGGGGAAAAAGGGGGAAAAGTCTAGGATATATACCAACAATTGAACAAATACGATCAACTAACTGTATTATTGTGCTTCGATTAATGAATTAGTAAAATATGCACCAAAATGATCGACCCTCTCGCTAGTCTATTGCTACTACTGTTCTCCATCGTTCGGGGGGCCACTAGGACTTGAATCACCACGAATGCGCTTCTGCAGGTGCTCCAAACTGGCCACTCTCCGCATAGAGGCCGTCCGTCCCATCTTGCCAGCTCCATTCTGCTGCGCGTCTTCAGCTGCAGGAATATCTGCCAACCCATTGTTGGTTCTCATATCTTCAGCAGATGATGCGGGGTTACTAGAATTGGTTTGATAGAATTGGTGCTTTGGGTCATCTCGCACAGGAACTGCAGCATCCGCTGATGTATCAGAAGGACTACCATCAAATGGTGGCACACCCACAGAAGACATGTCGGACAGTACATGCAACATTGGGTTCAGTCCGGTTACTCTTTTAACCGTCTCTTCAGCCATCTTCACCTGGAGATATAAAACCAAGTTTCATATAATGAGGTAACTTTTCCATAGAGATCAAGACCATTTCCCTGTTTTACGTTTGAACTCTCTAGTCTCGAAGCAATAAGAAACTAGATGCATTAGTCACAAGTATAAATGGACAAACAACTTCCTCATAGGAAAGCAATTCAATCCCGGGCCAATAGGCAACAAAAGACCGCAGGAGCATGAACTCATAAGAGAAGAGTAAAAGAAAGGGACCACCAATAAAGAACCTAACCTTTGCTCTCAAGGTTTCAACATCAGCTTTCAAAACTCTGTTGTCAACAGCTGCTACATTGTACTGCTGGCTTATGTCTGAGAGACGTTTCAGTAAAGTAGAATTCTCAACTCTTAATTGAGCAACCTATTTTGAGGTAGAAAAGAATTAGGAAGCAACGATGGATATACATAAGTAGTTATGTAGAACTCTTGTAAGAGAACATATTGTCGCAATAGTCAAACCTGTGTCTCAAGCTCACTCAAATGAGCTTGTTTTCTTCTTCTCGAGCGTCTGGCAGACTCTCGGTTGGAGAGCATCCTAAAGAGCACATATGAATCAGAGGAAAATTAGGGATGCTGATACCAAAACTTTGTCTGAAACATTTTTAAGCTAACCAATTACAAAAAGACATACTACCCAAGAATATAGTATTATTTTGGTTTCAGATGCATCATATACGTAATTCCGTTCAGATGCTGCCACTGAATGCTTATGACTTGACTACCCACAAACGGACCCAACCCAAATATTCAAGAAGCTGGTTCAATCTCTCTAATTGTGGACTATACTTGCGAGGATTAAGCAAATCAAGCCAAAATAATGCCATTACTAAGATAAACAGGACCATCGTGTATGATATGGCTCTTGGAAAAAATCACAACAGAACCTGAACCTATTGATGACAGCATATTGTTAGACTCAATATTGATGAAAAAGTGAATACTCAATTACTTGGGATAATGTATAAAAGTGCAAAAAGTACTTGCCATCTTCTTCAGTACACTGAGAATGATGGCAGCAGAGTTCGACAAAAGAAAAAAGATGATGGTATTAAAAGCTACCACAAGTGCTAAATGTGCAATAGTACCTCCTCACGCGCTTTGCATCAAGAGGACCCAAATGGTCAGTAGTTGCAGTTTCTCCAATTTCATCATCGTCTGATAAGTCTCTTGATGATCCGCTTGTTGTCGACCTCACAGGTATCCCAGATTTCTTTGGCATGGCTGGTAATGAAGGTATTCCGACTAGTCCGCCAGCATCCTCATCTTGTGACTTGGACAACTCAGGCCCAACTCCTATATGAAAGAGAAAAAGAAAGGGAATGACAGAGAGAAGGAAGGGAATATTAGCCATTAAAATGGAGATATGCTGTGTCTATGCCTCCACCAGCAGACTCATCTCAAGTTCAGAGATACTTCAGAATGAATGCCGACATCTTTCCACCCCCCAAAAATGAAGGGAGGAAAGCATAAGCATATTCAAATATTTTCAACATCCAATTGCCAAAAAATGGTACAAATCATTCAACCTATTGTAACTGCTCCAAAGACTCTTAAACTGGAAAACAGGAATAATTTTTGCATACAAATCAGGCATATCTGATTTAGATGCACAACTCCCACAAAGATGTCTTACTCATAGAAACACTTTACATGCCACGACTTATAATGCTCTGCCTAGATGCATAACCATGCTTGTTCCCAAGCAAAGCAGGGAACAACCCTACTTCTAGGGCGAACAACCTTAATTCTAGGGCCAATCCTTGAGAAATGATGAAGAAAAAGAAATCAATGCACAGTCTGTGATTTAAGTATCACATGCTAGAGCACATGTCGCCTTCCATTGCATACTGAAGATTCCTCCCAACTGATATTCTTGCATCTGCGATGTAGAGAAGAGGGATGACCCAAAAAGAAACAGAAAAAAGGAGTTGCACAGCAACACACCATCCAGGATAAAGATTAAGCACAATTTTCAGGATATAGCATCCTTCCCTTATTGATTGAAGAAGTGGTTCTCAACAAGAGAGGTCATGCATGCATAACAATTTCATGTTGGTGTGGAGAATTGGCGTATTATTGATTGACAAACCTTTTGAAGGAGCTTGAGATCCCACTAAGGATGCCTTTGAAGCCTGAGAGTTGTCAGCTGGAGTTCCAGAATCTTGATTTATGACAAATGGTGCCTTAAGTAAATTAAGAACTGAAATTAGCACAGGGAACTCGAAAAGACAAAATAGGCTCACAGTAACTAATGCAATAATCATGTAGCGGAAGAAGATGAAAACATTTTCACAGTCCAAGATTCAAAATTAAAGGATGATCAGTTTCTTCTGACCAAACTTTGTTCGTATCATCCTTCTCACAGGGCTCAAACGTTTTATCACATCCAAAGTTAGTATTAACAAATTATCCTTAGCGAGGAAACGATATGCTTCTAGTAAGTCATTTTGGCAACTTAAAGGCCTTCTAAGAGTCTACATCAGCTCCTTCAACAGGGTTCATGTCTTTCTACTCTTCAAACTGCTCTCCAGGCCTAACTGTATTCTTTCCCTATTTTATTTTTCCAAGGATATAACATCGGCTGGAAAATATTCCTTTGCATTCAAACCAGCTAGCATCTCTAGACACCCATCATCAGAAAAGAAAGTTCTCTCTCCTGAACCCTCCAGCCTCGAACCGTCCTTAGAAATCAACATGCGTAGGCAACCCACGAAGCGTTGATTTAATCGGCGCAATGATCCATTCAAATTCACGTAGAGAAAGCACAACCAGAAGATGGAGATTGAATTCCACCACTAGCACATGAACTCTGCGACTCATGGGTTGCAAGGAAATAAGACACTCATGGAATTGACCAAAAACGAGCTAAGTTCATGAACTTAATCATTTTCTTATAACACCACACAGCAAAGTCCAACCAGAAGAAAAGGGTATTCTTATAATTTCGCTAAAGAAGCTGACTAGCCTCCTTTTCTTTTTCTTGTCAAGAAAACATTACAGCTGCACTAATGACCCCATTGAACAAGAGAAAAATTGAAACTTTACCTTCCACCACCTTCTCTAAATCAAAGAGAGAGCAAAAACAAGCACCCGCGCATTTGCACTCTTGCCTACACGTCAAGACAGAGAGAGACGGAGAGATGGAGAGTCACCTGAGACAGAGCAACGGCAGCGCAAGCCAATTCGAGCTTGCTCTTGAGGAAAGCCTGGTACTCCTCGGAGTTCGGCGGCGGCGCCCCGCTGAACGGCGGCTCCGGCGGCGGAGCAATGCTGTCGACGTACGGGGCCACCGGCGCCGGCGGCGGGGGGCTGGCACTGCTGACCTCGCTCGCGTCCTTGTTTACCGCATTCGGGTCGGGCGGCTGCTTCCGGATCGGGCCCTGATCCCGGCCCCGATCGGGGCGCGGGCCCTTGATCTCGACCACGTCGCCCTCGTCGCCGCGCCCGGACGACGCGGCGGAGACGGAGGCCTCCTGGAGGTAACGCTGGAACGCCCATTCGGACTCGCTCCGGTTCATCTTGGACGATGGCCGCGGCGGCTGGGACCGGCACGACGACGACGACGACGACGTCAGCGGGGCGGCCGGCGGCGGCCTCGGCGAAGACCAGAAATGGTCGGAGATTTCGTCCACCGAGAAGCCCCTATCCATTCTCTCTCTCTGCCGCGTTTCTTTTTGGTTTTGGAAATATTTTTTGAGGTTTTGGATAATGTTCCTTCGAGCGGCGTTGCATTTGGTTTTAAGGTTCCTCCAGGGGTGTTTTGGTCATTTGAGGAAATCTTGAGATTTTTTTTTTTTTTTTTGGGATGTTAAGTTTTCTCCTTCTTTCTACCTTTCTTTTCTTTTTTTTTTTTTAATATTTTGTATTTTTGGGGTGGGGGTGATGAATTTGTTGATATTTTTTTGGGGGCAATTGGGGTGAGTGAATGATACATTTGCCACCAAGTGGGGGGCAAGTAGATGCAAGTTGAAGGTGTTACTTTTGTCGGAGACAACGAGATTGAGTGGATTTGAAGGTTCTTGGGGATGGAAAGAGAGACATGAATGGGATTAGATTGGCGAATTTTTGGTAGGCCTTTGCCAAAAAAATATCTCTCACTCCAGCAGGGTTTAGAATCTTGACTTGATATACTTGCAAGTGGGAAGGGGATTTCGAATATTTGATTCATTCTAGTAGGTGAGAAGATCTTTCGATGGGTGGATGATGACGATTTGGAAGAGGATAAGCAAATTGGGTATGTAATCTGTAGATTTTTTTTTCCCTTTCTAGGTTTATTGGGGTTGTCGAAACTAGCAAGTCGAGATGCGGGAAGGAATTTTCGAGAGGACCCTATAGTCGAAATTTTTTGGGATCAATCCACAAAAATATATTGAGTTATTAGAACGATGGGTTCTCAAGGAATATTGCTCGTGTGAAGTGTGTGCGGGGTACAATTGGAAAAATGCTGTCGAAATAAGTAAAAATGGAGTATAAAATGAAAGGGAAATCATGGTTATCCTTAAAAGGGTTGGAAGGCGAAAGCGACCCAAAGTAAAGAACATTGACTTGTAGATAGATTGAGGAGGCAATCGTTGATTGTAACCCAATGTTTAGTCGATGTCAAGTCCAATGATATGATGAAATGGATAAGTCCAAGTCGCTATCCATTTTGTATATGCAAACTAAATAAATTGTAGGAGATACACATATTGATTACATCATATATCTGATATAAAAACTCCAAAACAAATCTCTGTGATGATGTTAGCATTTTGTTTAACAAATATAAGGTAACAAAGTATAGATTTGGGTCCAAGCACCAATTTGAGATTTCTTCGTGAGTGGAAAAGTTTCTTAAGAGAAAACATGTTGTGGAGGATTTGAGATTAGAAAATTAGCTCGAGTTAAATGTGACACAAAAGTAGGATTTCACAAGATTTTCAATTGTATCGATTGGGGAATTCTAGAGGGCAAATTTCGCCTAGGGCTCGACACGTGTCGTCACGATTTTGCACTGGAGGGGGGGGGTGGATAGGAACAGAGGAGTTTTCAAAGGTGGGCGAGGGGGAACAGTTGTGGCTCCCATTGGGCGGCTCTCCCGGAGACGCGGCGGCGGGGACGGCTCCTTTTCTTAAGCTTCACATCTTCTCTTTGTTTTTGTGGATAAATCTTGGGGAATCCCGGTGGGCCCCACGGCCACGTCATTCGGATTCATTGCCTTTTTTGTCCCGTTGCTTTTGAGGCACCTGAAAAAAAAAAAAAAAAAAAGGAAAGGAAGTTGGGTCTGTTTTTGTATGTGTGTCTCTCTTTTTGTCCTCCTCCTAAAACTGGACACTTCCTACAAAAATTGATAGCCCCCAATTTTGCTTTATATAAATATATATATTTTTTGTTTTTAAATTGTTGAGTGTGTTATGTGTTTGGGCGAGCATAGTGAATAAATTGGAAATTATGTGATCTTCTCATTTAATTATGTGAGCTGGTGGCTTATGGGTCCATTTAGACAATGTACCATCCAATGGCATTAGTGTGGAATGATGGATTTTGGAAAGAGGAAAAATTTCTAGTGGGGCACAAGTTGGTGGATCAATGAGAGGCAAGGGGACCGCATCCGTACCGTAGCCCCCAAAAGAAGGGACTAGTGACCACCCCCGACGAAGAAGAAAATGAAAGGAGAGAAACAAAATAAGTGAGGTCCCGAGTCTTGAAGCTTCATTTGGTTCTTCCACCACAAGCATTCTAGAGGATTTAATTATTATTCTTTGATTCCAAATAGCATATTAACATCATCATGCAAAAAAAAAAAAAAAAAAAAACAACTGTAGATATCATCTAATCACTATATTAAAAAGATCAGTTAGATCGGCGATCATGACGATTCATGGCACAAGATGGAAGGAGAAACTCATGATTCATAAGGTCAAGTAAGATGGAATTTAGTGAGAACAATTGAATTCAATATTTCAATCTCCTGAAAAGATACTCATCAAAACATCCAATCGAAATAATTCTGAAGGACAAGGTCCCCAAATGGTTTTTATTTTTATTTTTCTCGAATAACTTCTTAAATAGCAAAACGGTATCCTCATAATAAAATAAAGATTAGGTTCCATAAACTTTTTTTTTCCATTTATTCTATCTTATCATTAATTTAATCCAATTCATAGGAAGTGGAGGAATCTGATTGGAGGAAGAGTTTCTAGGTCCTTGGGCCCTGGGGACAATCCGAGTCAGAGCAGCGTCACCTGCTGACGTGGAAGGGAGCACAAAGTAAACGCCGCTTAGCTGTGAGCTTATCTCCATGTCCTAATTATATCGTGCTTTGTCGTACCACATGATCCGTTTAAAATATTAAAAGGTGACACGGCAGCGAGAATCTCTAGAGATCCCATATCTTGAATTTCTCTTCCTTTTTCTCCATCCGGAATTGAAGGGGAAGAAGAGATCTTGTAGATGTCAACAGAAGTGGGCTTCATTTAGGGTGAACAGAAGAGGGAGATTAAGGCCCTAATCCCCTTCCAAAATAAAAAATGGATTGGGCTCCTAGAGCTGGGACTAACCCACATCAAGATCTTTCATTTCACTTCTTTTGGGTAGGAGGGTTAGTTGGAATCAGTTTGTTTGAGATGTTTCGTGTGTGCGGACCATTGTATCATGTGGATCCCATGTGAGGTCCACTCGAATTAATGGCTGAATAGTCCAACAAAGAGCCGAGCCGATGCTGTATACGGAAGTCGGATGTAGCAAGGGAAGGCAGGCACACAAGGATTGGGGGGCTAAAGAAGTGGGTTGTATTTATTGCCTCTTGCCTGCCATTCCAAGGTTTCTCTTTTTGGGTCTGGAACAGCCACAACAGTTGGAGATTCTTGCTGCTGACAAAATGTAATGCCATTCAAACGCAATGGAACATTGGCAAAGGAAGTCATGGAAATAATTTGGAGAATGGATGTGGATGAGCTCTTCTTATTATCATTGCATATCTCAAATCTCCAATAAATACGAAGCGGATACATAAATCTGGTGAAGTTCGAGAGAATGACTCCAACCAGAAGAGTAATAACCGCGTGCGCCTGCGACGGACGCCTAACTATTGAGGATACAAACAAGCAGAAAACATTGCTCCCATAAGGCTACATAGATACCATATTGCAATCAAACGAGCTCTTACAAGGCATTAACCACAGCCATTTCAAAGCAAAACTAACAGCTGGAGAAGTCACACCGGAGGCATGGCATCATTCCTTGCCATCAGCAGCTCGGAGTGAACCGAGCTGAACAGGGGCTTGAGTTCCTACAACCTTAGATGAACCATAAATGGAGAGGTCCATCCCTTGAGCCTTTTCTTTCTCAATCTGTTCTTTGATCCAGAAGTATGTGATTCTCAAGCCATCCTACAAAATTAATGCATTCAATCAGTCATTTGGAGAAAAGAAGCAGGATGAAGAGAAATTCCGGTTTCTCCAAGGGATGGGTATCGTTCTATTTAGTAGCAATCAATGTACTTTCGAGTGTTGTGGTTCAAAGCTATAAGTGGGTTCAGTAGGAAAATCATTATCTTCACGTATAAGCAATGGCCTACCCTCAATTTCATGGTAGGAGCCCAACCAAGCTTCTCCTTGATAAGCGTGTTGTCCGAGTTGCGCCCACGGACACCCTCAGGACCAGGAATGTGATGAATGGGAAGCTTCTTATTCTCAAAGCTAAGAACGATCTCAGCCATTTCATTCATGCTAACCATCTCATCACTTCCAATGTTCACTGGCTCGCGGAAATCTGACTTTGTCAATCTGACGCATCCACAGGATAAGCAGTAAGTAACGGAGCTATAAAAATCAAACACACTCAGACGAGCAAAATATGTAGACACATAAGGTTCACCAAGTCGGGTAAAATCCAACACACCAGAAACATCCATTTATTTTATACAACAGCTCAGACCATATGAATTATTAAAGAACAGACCCTTCAAAACGTCAATTTTTCGTCCATTCTGCAAAGACATTAGAAGCTAGATCCATATAATTAAGAACTTGAAAAGGCAAGATTCACAAGAAACGTTGCCTTAGCTGTTCCCAAGAAGGTTGGTAATACCAAAGATCTTGGTTGCTTAACTTGGTTTACCCTTACTCAGTAAAACATCCATGCACATAATTTTAAATAATTTAACAAATGAAAGCTGACACTGAAAAAAAAAGTCAGGTTAATCTAACTCAAGACCCAACAACCTTGGAAAGGAAAGAGAAGATATATGATCATTAAGCTAAATAGCTGTTGGGCTCACCTAAGAACACCTTCAACACACTCGTCAATGAAAGTAAAAGATCGAGTCTGAAGGCCATCTCCCCACATTTCGAACTTGTCAGTGGAAGTGAGGGTCTTCCTGCAAAAAGCAGCCGGAGCCTTCTCCCTTCCCCCTAAATAACATAAACATCCAAGCCACTTTGTTAATAAAATGCAAAAGTGAGGAAATCATGCAATGAATCCGATTGGCAACATAAAAAGCTTACCTTTCCATGTCCCAAAAGGACCATAAATGTTGTGGAACCTTCCAATGCGGCACTCGATTCCAAAATCTTTGGTGTAATGCTTGCACAATTCCTCAGTAGCGAGCTTCTCCAAGCCATAAGCATCTTGAGGCTGAAATTTAGAATGCCAAGATCGATATGTGACTTCCCTTCCCAGTTATGTATTTAACCCAAATGCATAAGGTCTTCAACAAAGTTTAACTTGAAAAGCAACAAACCTCAGCAGGCCATGCATCAGACTCTTTCAAGCTCACATTGGTTTCCAGTTGCTTAAATTCAGGATAAATGCAAGCACTAGAAGCATAGAAAAACCTGCACAGGCACGGATATTAAACAGTTGGACATGAATGAGGCACTGAAGAAAGATGAAACAGGACATGTAATTGAAGGAGATTGTGAAATTTATGCAGGCCTGAGCACCTCTTTACTCCATTTATCCTAGCAGCCTCGAGCATGTTAAAGCTGATCATTGTGTTGTTATACATAATGACGGAATGATTGGACTGAATGAAGCCCATGCCACCCATATCGGCAGCGAGGTTAAAGACATGGTCAACCCCCTTAGTAACTTTTAGGCAGTTATCCATGACTCTAAGGTCGACAAGATGGAATTCATGGCAGAACATGTCTTCAGTCATGTGCTCGTTCTTCTTCCAGTCTGAAGCGATAATGTAGTGGCCCTCACTTTTCAGGCGCCGGGCAATGTGAGAGGCAATGAAACCACCTGCACCAGTGATGGAGATTCTGAGTTTCTCGGATGGCCAGTAAGGCTCCCTTTCGAGATTTTCATACGTGAATGCGCCATAGTCAGTTCCATCAATGCTCCCCATCCTGCAGTAGGCAAGAGAGTAAGTCCCTATATTCAGGAGGAAATATCAACAGCTGCAGTAAATTCATATAACAGTCATGAAAGGTGGACTAATACACAGGTGGTACATGCTGAGTCACTGATTGATGCATATATATGAATGTAAATCTTAGGCAAACTCAAGCAGGCTCATATTTATTCCAAATCTCTGGTGAAGAGACGACAGCCAACTATCATCAAGCATGCATAATACTATAATGATAAGTGAAGTGAAATAGGACTTCCCATGAGATGTAAAATCAACTTCATTTGGCCCACATCAGGCAAACGACAGTCTGATGATTAGTGAAGTGGAAACACAAATTATGTTGGCAATGTAAAACCTCAGTAAATTTCCTATGATGATATATATCATCCATGCAACGCACGTCAGAAGAACAAGAAACCACAAAACCAAAGAAAAACATAGATGTTAAAACATGGAAAACGAAAATTCCCAGCATTATATGTGATGCAATCAAATGCGATGCCAACGAAAACCCACTTCGTATTTTCCCGTTTAAAACTTGTCATAGCATGAAATCTGAACCGAGGTATAACGATGAAGAATTCCTAGACTTGCGTCCCGACAAGAACCGAAATCACATGGAATGAACAAAGCTGAAAAAAAAAAGAGATAAGAGGTAAAGCGACAACAACTATAAACTAACATCAAGTGAAAATACTAGCTATATCACTAAAAAAAAATGCAAATTACTCAAAATTACGGTAAAAAAACAATTCAAGAGGCCGTACTGAAGCTTCTGGTGAAATGATTTTCAGCTAAATTGACAATGCAATAACAGCATCTGGAAACCAACCAGCGCACATCATCCCCAACATCAAAGAAAGGAGCAAGCTTTGAAGCAAGCAAGGGCAACCCATATCGTTAATTCGGCGAATTTCAAGAAAATCACGCGCGCGAAGAACGTCGCAAGCACGAAAGGGAAGGACCACAGCACATCAGGAAATGAAAGGGACAGAACCCATTTGCGGATGAAGCTCAAAAGCTTTGGCAAAACAGAAAGGAATGAACTTGAAAAAGCACCTGAATTGGGTCTTTCGAAGTCCCAGCAAAACAATGGAAGGCACGATGGGTAGAGGGAGAGAGAGCAGGAGCGAGAGAGGTGGATGGTCTGCGAGCCGCAAATGCTCCCGCTATTTTAAAGGCCCCGCAGTGAGAGAGAGAGAGATATGCGCAGGAGATCTCGTTCCTCCTAGGTGGGGGACACCCATTTGCAATAAAAGTTTGGTACTTAAGATCTTCAGCACAGGAGGAGAGAGAAACTTCATTTTATTCCTGATTTTCTAAGGAAAAAAGATACTTGCTTGAATGAGATTTTTAACGTTTTGATATGTAATTTTGATATGCATTACTACACCCTTTTTCTATCATCTCTTTTTTTGACTGGGTCGGTGGAGTTAACCGGGACAAATCGTCGCGTTTGATGGGCGAAATTTGGCCTTTTCCGAGCGGAGAATCTGAAAGGCATCTTTCGCAATCCTTCACTTGCAAATTACGAGAAAGATGGCAGAGATTTTGTGTCAGAAAAAGGAGATTCACATTGCATTCGTATTAATTATGCAATAGATGGTTATGTTAGGTTGATGCGTATAATACGATGATGTTTGTTCTTTTCCTATTACTGTTCTTTTTCTGTGTGTGTGTGGGGGTGGCGGGAGGGCCGCGTCTTGAGTCGCTACGAGCACTGATTCAGGGGAAGAAAGAAGGTTCGCAGAAAGAGAGGTGGGGCTGTTCATCTGGTTTCGGACAAAACCAAAGGAAGCTGCTCGGAAAATGCTCGGAACTTTTTCGACCCGACTCTTTGTGTTTCGTTTTTGTAGGTACCCGGCAGAGAAATTTTGGATCTTGCTACTAAAAACAGAGTCACTTTGTCCGAACTGTTGTTGGTTTTGTATCATCCGTCAGTTTGAGCCCCACAAATGCCCCTGATGCAAAATGGTAGTTCTAGAGGCGTAGAGGAGCGCATTCGACCTCCAGAGGTTAGGGGCTCTCGAAGGTTTGGATTGTCATAGGCGTAACATCTTGGAACCAGACTCTTGGGGATCCTCTGTTCATGACATGGATTGCTTGCCCTCTGCTGGGCTGTAACGTGACGCGATCTGCGATTGCAATTTTCAGCAAGCACGTTGGAAACCAAAGATGGACAGCTAGGAAGGCAAATGTATGTTTTTCAAAGAGATGGGACTTGACACGAACTGGGTTCGGCAGCTGCTGGGCGGTGTAAGGTAGAAGTAGACATTTCATCATAATCCAACACAACCGTTCGGAAACCTGATACTAAGGTTCGTGGTCTTAACTCATAAGGACAACCATCAAAGTGGATCGCCAAGGATCGGGGGCACAAGGAACTTCCATCCTACTAATCGGGGAGAAAAAAAGATCATGTGCTCATGCAAGTCTTAAGTGCCGCAAGGAAGAAAAGCTTATCTGCAACGCGCAAATTAGTGAAAAAAGAAATGTCCGAACCGAAACTGAACTGTTATTCGGCATCTCAATCCCTCATTGTATCCCATGACATAAATTACATAAGGTGACCATGGCCATGAGGAGGGGTCAGGAGTGGCCAAGAAAGTAATGAAGCTGTCTGAAGAAGGTACATGAAGATGGTATCTAGCAGGGCGAGAGCAAAATGGTCATTGGTAATGCTGACTGGATGAGCCGCATCACCGAGAAACACTATACATCACTGCATTTCTCACCACATTTCTCCCTCAATTGCCAAGATCAACTAAAACAGGATCGGTTTCGAGTTGCTCCGCAAACTTCTCCAAGATCTCCTTCACAATTTCCCTGATTTCGTCCTTTCTCCATTCCAAAACACTCTTATCGTAAGCAGCACTATAAAATACTGCATTGTAAAGTGCAGCTGCTTCTTCAACGTCCGGTGGTGGCAGTCCCATATCGGCACCATTTTTCTCCAGATACTTCCTAACTGTTTCAACGCAATCTTTTTCATGATTCCCCTCCAATATCTTCTCTGTGACATTCGTCAGTTGCTTTTCATTGCTCAAGAGCTGCAAGTTTAATCAAGAGAGCACACCAAAGATGCTAAGAAGAGTCACAACAAAGCTATGAAAATTCTTAGCACAGAAAGGAAACAAACATCTTCTAAACTTTGAATCTCTTATCCTAAAACTCTAAACAAATGCCAGGGAATGTTTTAAGTAGGACCATTTCTCCCTAAACGCATCAACCATATCTCCAATGCCAAATATTTATGAAGATGGTGAAGAGGATTGTTAGCCAGATGACAATTCTGAAGAGAATTTTTTAAATATTGAGACACAAATTGTCATGCGAACATTTCATATTTCTGCTTATTCCTTTGGATCAATATAGGTAATGTCTTTTTGTCAACGCTAACAGAGAAGCAAAAGTTCCCACAAAATCTTTTCTTTTCTTTTTTTTTTTTTTGCTCGAAAAGTTTTTACAAAATCTAACCTAATATAAAATTTGCCATCTTCATCCTCTCTATTTCATCTGCCAAAGCTACTCAGAATTGTTGAAGGATCTCTTCCACCCAGCCATATCTTTTGCTTAATCATTCTTGAATGCAGGTCATTAGAACAATCATTGTTTTATGCAGAAATATGTGCATAACCACACTGGTGGAATAGCAAATTTTACAATATAACTTCAACTTATTTGACATACAAATAATGCCTCATTCGCACATAAAGCAGGATTTGTAATGGCGCATGCTCATATCATGTCATATGAAACATGAAACAGTAGATAGTAGGAATGACGCAAAATTGAAGATCTTTTAGTCTATGAATAACGCATTTCGATATAATATACTGAACTAATGGACAATTCATTACCTTTCTGATCTTAGAACCATTGACAACCTTCGCATTATGAGTGAAAACGATGCGCTTTTCAGCCAGGGTATCTGCTACTTCATGTAGAACAGACTGGAGTACTTCTGCAAATTGTGCTTGGCCCACTTCCTCTTCTCCTTCAGCTCCATGTTTCTTCAAGATGTCACTAAGCAGGGGTAGCTCTGCTCAAACAATCATTCGACTTTATAACTTTATGAAACAGAGGACAGCATTTTATGATCAGGATTAGAAACTGGTTTGCTATTACATCTGTATGTCCAATCCTTTGCAAGTAAATCAAGTAATCCAAGAGATGAGCCAATTAATGCAGCGGACAGAATAGGAAAAGACTAACCTGAAGGTGGAGGAACGCCCATATCGACTCCCATGTGGTCAAGAGCTCTTCTAATCTCACTCTTCTTGATCTTTCCCGTGTCTTCAGCATCTAGTTCTGTGAATAGATTCTCTGCTAACATTGCAAAATCATCTTCATCCTCTAGATATATCTGTATAGTACTCCCATCCAAAATTGATACAACAATGGGATCATCTGCATGTCACAGTCATTGACAAGACATCTTTTTTAGAATAACAGACTTGAAGAAAAGAGACAGTAAACGCATACACGCGGCTGGTTACACATTATCCTAGCATATTAAATGATCATACTAACAACCCTAAAACTATGTAAAACATGTGGATGCTGTCATTCATTTAGCAAAATGGAAGCATGTGCTTTCTACAACGGTAAGCACGTAGAATTCATATCCATTGCAGAAAGAGGTATCTTTCCTGTCTGAAACAGACAGATTTTACACTGAAAAAAGAAAAGATAAACACACAATCTAGTGCACGCTGGGGGTTGACTACCAGTTCTCCTAGGTGTCAGGAACAAACACCAAAATGCGATACAACTGTTCCCTTATTGATTTCGGCAACATATCATATCTTCTCATCTTTCATCTCTGTGGCAACTCCTAACTGCACAACTCTCCACATGTTCCATTTCAAGGTTACAATTCTTTAACGCGAATTCGAATAGCAGTGATGTTGGAGTCCCAAAAAAGGGATCAAAAAGAGTGGTCTGAACGCTCACAACTGGCGCAAATGTAATTTTTGCAAACTTCCAGGGCATTTTTTTTCCTAGGTGAGAAAATCGGCACATTTCCGAATCGCTTTCCCATGTCGAATTGTCTCTCTTTCTCTCAACAATTTTCTCACCTAATTTGTGATGGAGAGAGGTCGTGTACTGAATTTTTCGATCTCAAGATAGTGCGAAAAGCCTATGATGCTCACAGAGGAACCGATTACTCAGCTACAAATTACCAACCAAATCATCAACAAGCAGCACTGAAAAATCCAGCATCAACTACGCGCGCCGCCCCTAAACATACTCACGACACGAAAGGCAAAAGCCATCGCAGCTCATCACCTTTCAACGCAACAGCGATCGCGGCGACGTACTCCTTGAGTTTCTCCGCGGCCTGATCCCCGTCCAGCTCCGCTCCTTGGAAACCGCCGCCGACGCGGCCGAGAGCGCTGGACCTGATGGTCTCCGGCAACGCGATGCCGTACAGGCGATCGCTAACTCTGGACTCCGCGAGCTCAATCACCTGCCAACAACGATCGGACGCTCACACAAATCGAATCGCACGCACGCGCATACACAACTTGCCCGACCGATCATCCGGACGCGATCGAACCGCACTCATCGGATCGACGCGCGCGCGGCCGGCTTCGGCCGTGAGGAAAGCGCCGATCGGAGCCGCGATCGGAGCGGCGATCGTTCCGGAGACGGCGAGGAATCCGGCGGGACTGACCTGAGCGCCGGTGAGGGGGGCGGCGGCGAGGTGGTCGGGGAGGGAGAGGTCGACGTCTCCGAGCTGCGCGCCGTCGACGACCGCGAAGCCTCCGCCGGACGACATTGCAGAGAGAGAGAGAGAGAGAGAGAGAGAGAATTTGAATTGAATTTTCGTGCGTGACGTGCGAGAGAGAAGTGACGAGAGATGGTTTCTGCTCTTCGCTTTGCTTTGCTTTGATTTTGTTCTGCGCAGGTTCTGCAGGTCTTTAGGACTCGGAGTTCTCGACAAATTACGAATCGTGCCACCCTCGTTGTGTGGAAAAAGGTTACGTGTTCTTTTAGGCTTTTTCTTTTTCAATTTTCGGAAGACGACACGAATCGATTTCAAAAGTTTCTCATCCGTGTCGGGAATTTTTGGTTATCCAAATCTCGAGAATTTTGACAACACTGGAAATTTTGGAATTATTTTCACGGATCAAGAGAATTTCAAAACACTCAAAATGTCTAAATCACTTATTTTCATGATTAGAATCGCTAAACCATACTAAAAAAAAAAAGATAATCAATCTATTTTTTTTAAAATTGAGTGACGCTCCTATATAATCTTAGTCTATCATATGTGGGCATGATGACTCTTTTTGCACCGAACATTCGCATAAATTGAACCAATGTAGATCGTGATTATAATTGAATAGTAATTTTATTCTTCTTTTTTATTTGATGAGTTTTTAGTCGATATGTGTCAATGAAACGAATCAATTAAAACTAATCCTCTACTGGGTATTGGCCTAAGAGGACCGTGTGGACCAACACATGGAGCAATTAACATGAAGGAGGCGAGAGTTGTCCAAAGGGTGAGATGAATTTTAAAAAATTAATATTATTCTTATATAAATTTACGATGAGTATCCACATCACTGGTTTGTTCACGAATGTTATAAAAACGATTCTATTTGATTCGAATTAGAAACGTGGATTTTTCGAGGAGGGCCACGCTTCTAGTTGACTCCTCCTACCAGAATGGGGGAATCAAAAAACGAAAAAGAAAGCGAACGTCCATTTTCGGAAGGCCGGAAAACGCTTGCGAAAAGGTGCACGAAAAGTTCACTTTCGGGCGATGCGCAATCCGAACGATTCGAGGCCGCCCCGGGTGGGGGCAAGTTCCGTAATTATGGGGGAGGCCCGGGGGCAAAAGCGGGGGAGCGGCGGAGAAAACGAACGCGGAGGGGGAACGGATCTCGTTGGGAGGGGGGGTCAACGGTCTTTGGCGGGCAATTAATATAATTTCTCATGCCGTGTGTCTTGCTCCGCAATTTCTTTCTCTGCTCCTACTCCGCCTGCGTTACCTTTCTCGTTAAGAAATTCGTGAGGAACGTAACCACTAATCAATAGCCGGACCATTCAAAACTAGACGCGGTTACTCTCACCTATTAAATTACATGAATCAACACCAAATGTTAATAATGCGGGTGAAAACTACCCGATTAGCCGTCAATTTATTGTACTATATAGGTTAATGTAGATTTAAACCCTTTGTGTGACATTCCAATATTGTCGATTTAAACCCTTTGGAATTTCACGCAAACGGTATACAATCAAATTGGTTAGATTGAAAAATTTATGAGTAAATCAACATTTGTATAATAGATCTAGAACTAATTGGATGGTTTTGCTTTGGAATATGTGATCTGACTATGGGTGTTTGTAGTTAAATCTTATGGTTGCCTTATTGCTTGGAGGAATTTTTTTTTTCTAAAAGACATAAATTGACATAAGATTTAAGTCACGACAAATTTGTTATTATATATGTTGTAGAAGCAAAGGATCGAACAATAAAATAAATTGAATAAGAAAATATATAATACAACAAATTTATGTAATCTAATCGGGTGACCTATGTCTAAGGGAAAAACGATATGGAATTCCACTATAAATCAAGTGATATCATAGAGATTACAATTACACTCGAGTTACTAAACACCCTTAGTGTCTCCCAACCCCAAATTACACCGAATAACTTACACGTGTTTAGCTCATACAATTCTTTACGAAATAATTTCTCAATGCCATTAACAATTTTATTACAATAATTAATTGACTTCACACTATAGGCTGTCAGGATGTAATTCATGAAGAAGCCTCTTTGGTACTCTTCATTAAAAAGAAAAAGAAAAAGAAATCCACTTTTTACATTATAGTAAGAATTAGATCCAATATGGGAGGTCTCATTTTAGGAAACCTATTTAAATTAGAAAACTTTTTTCTTCATACTCAAACTCAAGATATATTCTCAACAATCTCCACCTTACTTGATGTTATGAGCCAAGTTGCAATTGCTTCATTGGAATCCAAATTTCCCTCATGGGCTTAATTACCTAGACATCTTTTAAGTCCAAGCCATGCTTGAACTTTGTCATAACCGTAGATCTTATTATAATATTAACTCTACCTGCACCTTTAACTACTCCAACAATGATTTTTCAATACAACTTCCTCTATCACACATGGTTGCACCTTTAACTAGGAGTTATAGTGATCACAATTCATCACAAAATAATCTCTATATCTCATAAATGGATTAAAGATTTAATCAGCTTCATAATGAAAGCTGAGGTGTAATCACAAAAAAACCTTTCTAATACTTTTCGAAAGAACATCCACTTCTAAGATATAGGGAAGAATTGAATCCAAAAAAAAAAAAAAAGATTTATTTTTATTTTTAAGAAATCTACTCCAATTATGAAACCTATTTAAAATATGAAACCCACTTGAATTAGAAAACTTTCCTGTTTATGTTCAAAATCGAAACATATTCTCAACGAAATACATTGACAAATTCCAAATCCAATCATTTGGGTCATCTTAATTTTGCACTTGGGCTCCATTTTCAACTTGAAAAACTTGAGAATCATAGCACCTGAACATCTCCTAGAGATCTGGACACAATCAAAGAAGGCTCATCCTCCATGCCATAAATCGAATTGTTCTTGGCAATCTCGAATCTCCCCCCGTCCCCCGCGAGCGCAAACCCTCGCTCTCCATGGACCGCCTCGTCCCCGTCTCGCATCTTCCCTTCGCTCAGCCTGCGAGGCACCACGAGCCCTACGAGCAAGCAGATCGCGCTCGTCACGGCTACATTGAGACACACGACGAAACCGACTCCTAGGAGCTGGACGCCCATCTGCCTGAACCCGGCGTTGTCTGTCCCGTCCTGGAGGCCATAGGCGAGGCCGCCATACTTCTCCTAGTCGGGCACCATGTAGAAGAGGTGGCACAGCTTCGGCATGGCGAAAAGCCCCGTGAGGACGCTGCCGAGGGTGCCGGTGATGGCGTGGGTGTGGAACATGGACATCGGGTTGTCGACCCGCCTTAGGAGTGTTGGAGGTTTGTTTGTTAAAACAAACAGAGTGTTTTTTCTTTGTCCCACATAGGAAAAGTGGGAGGGAGTGGGCTAATTTAAAAATACGGGTTTTTCTTTATATAATTAAAAGAATGATTGGGTGGGGCTAGACCTCACCATACCCGCGTGTGGATGCGCGATTATTTGGCGCACTTAGCACTCTGCGCACTTGCTATTTAATTAACACTAATCCCTTTGTTATTTATTATTATTTTTATCAATTTTTAGTAAATTCAAAGGTTGTCTTTTATTTGAGAATTTCGGAAATAAAATATATAAAATGAAAATTCGAAATTCTATTTAAAAAAAATTATAATTATTCCGAATTTTGTTTGTGTCTTTTGAAGACAACCTTTGGAAAATTACTTATTCGGTTTTAACTTTTCCCGAAGGGTTGCAATTGTTTGTTTTCGACTTCTTCCGAAGAGTCGCATTTGTTTATTCAAACAATTTTCTAAAGACGTGTTTGTTCGCAATTTTCGCGAAGAGTTGCAAAACTGTTTCATATATATACTTGTCATTTTTTGGAAAGAAAAAATGTGGTCATTTTCGAGTTTTCTTTCTAAAAGACAGCAGCTAATTTTTTGATTGTTTTCCTAGAGAGACCCTGGAGAAATACTAGAATTGCTATCTAGCATTCTCATCCGAAACTTTGTTGTATCCTGGAGGATTTTTGCCGGTGACCATTAGCAACGTTGTGGTACAAATAAATTCTTAAAGAAAGTGATATCACACCTCAAAGTCCGAGTGGTTTTACTTTTACTCGATCCAATTTCATTATTTAACCCATTTTGAAGCCATATATTTCCAACAAGGAGCTCGACCCTGTTGTGGAGGACGGACATCGTGTACCATGGGATGCTCCCAGAGGCGATTCCCATGAGGATCGCCACCCAGCCCTGGACCAGTCCTGGCACGCGATCTCGCTCTATGTTAGTGCTCGCTGCAAAACCTTTGATGTGCAATTAAGATGTCTAACCTGCTGCGGGAGTGATGCAAACCAGGCCGGTGATCATGCCGTTGACTGCGCCGACCACGGGAGGCTTGCCGAACAGGAAGGAGTCGAGGATCAGCCATATCAGCGAGCTTGTGGCGGCGTACACGTGCATGTTGAGGACGGCCAGGGATGCGGTGCTGCTGGCCGCGAACGGGGCTCTGCCGTTGAAACCTGTCCACCCCATCCAGAGCAGTCCTGCTCCTGCGAGCATCAATATGAGGTTGTTCGGAGGGCAATTCTCCCTGTCCTTGTCTGCCCTAGGGCCCACCCGGACAAACGAAATCCAAGCTAAACATGAGCTGATTAACGTGTGAAAATGGGACGACCTAATGATTTGTAAACGAAAGGAGTGATTTCAGATCGATTTTGGGTAAGTAGAAGGGCTTAGTGAATAGAAATCACTATACAGGCATATGATATCTATCCTCATATTTAGATATAATCTAGTCAAGTCCGACAACCTCCGCATGAGTCCTGCTCAACATCCGATAAAATCTCGTCAAGTCCTTTAGCCAACGAACTTTAGTAGCAAGTCTTATTATTCCTAACAATGTTATGATGTGATAATGCGTGTTACGCGATAAATTAAAATGAATCTTGAAGATTTCTGTGTTATCGAAAGAGATCTAATAAATGTTCTTTGTAGTTTCTTTACCCTATATGCTGTGGTGAATCCGGCAACACCAGAGGAAAGGTGGATCACATAACCCCGGCGAAATTGATCACTCCAAGCCTAGCCAACCATCCATCCGGGCACCAGATGCTGTAAGCGGCTACCCTGTAGGAACATGTCAACCATCAATGGCACAAACAGCATCCATGCCCTAAAGTTCATCCTCCCCAGGAGGGCACCGGCAACCAAGATCAATGTGATCGCCGCGAACATGCCCTGGAAGAACACCATTGTAGCCGTTGGGAATAGCCCTAGGAAAGCTCGCCCCAGTAGGTACCCCTCGTCCAGCGCCACGGCCGGTTTCCCTAGGAAGGGCGCTAGACTCTCCCCGAACGACATACGGTAGCCCCAACCGACCCAACAGACGAGGATGGCCGTGAACGCGTAGAACGCCATGAAGGCTGAGTTCACGGCCCACTTCCCCTTCACCATGCTCCCATAGAGGATCACGAGGCCGGGGATGCTCTGGAGGCCGACGAGGGCAGCTGCCGTCAGCTGCCACACGTTGTCGGCCTTGTTCAACCAATTGGGACTCGCCTCATCCGGCAAAAGGTTTGCGGGAAGCGCCATCGGGGGATGGTTCAATCATGGATTCAACTTGGATGGACAAATAAGAAAGAGTTCTAGGACGGTAGTTGGAACTAGAAGATGGATCTAGCTGAAATATGCGTCAGGGGAAGGTTTTGAACGGATGGTGTAGAAGTAGAGAGAGAAAGTGAAAGAGAACTTTTACACAATGTCTATATGTGATCATTTTGGATTTGTATGTTTGTGCATTAAGTTAAAAACATTGCTTGCAACCGTGCTTGTATTAGATTTAAGAACGAAAGGCCGGCTCAAGGAACGAACAATTTGGATCCTTCTGAACTCGATTAAGATGAAGTGGAGATGGAGGAGAATATACCAAGAGGCCGAATTTGGGCATGATAACTCGATCAAGAAAAGCCATATTAAAAAGTTTCAAAATGGATTCATCATTTGACTCCTTCAACATCTCACAGAAATGGACGCTCGCCTTGTTGAAGTTAATTAATTAATTAATTAATATTCTAGTATAGTGACTATAAAATCAAGATGGACTGAATGACATAAGTATTTCTTTCATTAGAGACTGTCGAGACCTCTTTTTTTCGGCGCTCGCAATCGGGTACGAGCGTCTAAGGAGACTAATGGCTCGGCTGAATTTGGTTATGCCCGACTCTTCCAAGTCCACCAATTCGCGACTTAATGGTTCAAGTTTTTAACTCCGTAAATCAAATTTTAAATTGGAGTCGCCACTAATCGATTTGGGGTGGGTTGATTAGAAACCCAAGTGAAGTATCGGGAAATACTCACTCTGCGCAACCAGAGAAATTAGGATTGGGGACTTGATTACACTAGTTAATCACTAATGCCCTTTCGGTACCTAATCTTGTTTAAACCCTAAGAATTTTTGGATTTTTGAGGGGTTTTCCATGCATTTTTGGGAGGAAAAATATTTTTTGAGTCACTTTCTAATTTTTGGACACAAAAGGGATTTTTTTGGAAAAATACAAGTCTTTTTGGCTTTTTCATGAATTTTTGGTTTTTTTTTTTTTTGGATTTTTGACTTTTTTTTTTTTTGGACAATATGAAATAATTTTTTTGATTTTTTTTGGAAAATAAAATATTTTTTACATATTTTTTGACATTGTTGGAAAATAAATTATTTTTTTTATTTTTCTCGAATTTTATTGGAAAATAAAACATTTTTTAGCAATTTTTTAAATATTTCTTGAAAATAAAACATTTTTTTGATTTTTTGAAATAAAATATTTATTTATTTAAAATATTATTTATATTAAAATAATAAAAAAAACTGACCGGTCGGATCCGCGGGTTGGGTCCGACCGGGCGTGATCCGCGGCCCGACTCGGATTTTTTCACCCCTTTTTTTTTATATAGTGAAACGGCGTCGCAGCCGGGCGTTCGGGGGCACTCGGCCCGGCCCGACGACCCGGCCCGACAGACCGCTCCATGACCCGACTCGTTGACCCGCTCCCCGGAGAAACCCTACCCGGATCCGACCCGGATCTCGACCCGACTCGTAGCCGCCCCTGGGATTCGCGAAACCCTACCCGGTTCCGAGACCCGGATCCGACTCGGCGACCCGGAAAATCGCAAACCCTAGGGTTCGCGAATCCACGGCGCCGAGGGGAGGAGAAGCCGAGGCTTTGCGGCGGCCACGACGGCGACGGCAATGGCAGAGACGATGGTAACAACGGACTACGGCGGATGTGATGAACGGTGATGACGACGACCTTTTTACCTCAAACAGGGACGATGAACGGTGATGGCAGGGATCGATTGATGACGGCGACGTACGCGGCGAACGACGACGGCAACGTAGGCCCCCTGGTCGGCCAGATCTGGCCGGACCCTCGTCGGATTTCCCTCTCTCTCACTCGGGATCGCCCGGCGAACTCCCCGAAGTCTCTCGGGGACCCCTCCGAGTTCACCACGCCACGGCCGACCCTATGCTCGAACTCCCCGAAGTCTCTCAGGGGACCTCGAGCTTCGGCCGACCTCGCTCCCTTTCGAACCTCTCTGTGCGTGTCTCTGTTTTTCGGTCTCTCTCCTCCTCCCTTCGTCGGGGATGAAGGGCCTATTTATAGGCGCGGGGAGCGGCCGGTCGGCGAGGCTTCGACCCGCCGACTGGACCGCCGTCCCATCCGCCATCATCGCCTCCTCCGGTCACGTCCCGTCGACGCCCCTGCTCCTCTGCTCCGCACGCAACCTTCTGCTCAAGCTTTTCCGGCGCCGCGCTTGCCCGCGCGTGCTCCTCAGTGACGCGAGGAAGAAGACGACGCGAAGGGGGCCGGGCTTGAGGCGACGATGGGCCGAAGGCCCACGCGGGGAGGGGGGCTGCCTTTCCGCTTTTTCTTTTGTTTTTGTTTTTGTTTGTTTGTTTGTTTTTTTTTCTTATTATTCCGAAAAAGGCTAAATAAATAAAAACTTAATTAATAAACATAATAATAAAAATTGAGGTGTCAACAGAGACAGAAGAATGACATAAGTGCATTTTGCTTTATATTGATGTACCAAACTTGCCTTGTTAGTAGGTGATGCCGCATTGCATGGTCTGGTTAATTGCCTGACCAATTTGGCAAAACAATTCTGTGTGTTCATTTTCATCTGATAAGATGAGATATTTTCTAACTTTTTCTTGGTCCATGGTAATCAATTGATCTTCTGCTTTTATATCTAATAGTCACAATTGTGATTACAAGATAAAGCTAATAAAGGGAATCTTTTATATTTAAGAAAGAAGTACTCAAAAGGGATAATAACACAAATAATCTATGAACTATTGCCCAATGAACAATATGGTCCTTGAACTTTTAGTACATGTTCAATTTAGTCCATGAATTATATGAAAATGTTTAATATTGTTATTCCGTTAATTCAAATTCAAAGACAATATCAAATGTCTTCACATAGTTTGGGGACTCAATTAAACATGTACTAAAAGTCTATAAATCACATTGGACAAATTAAAAGTTCAGGGATGAAATTGCACATTAAGCTAAACTTTATAAACTATGTTGAACAAATTAAAATTCCATGGATCACATTGAAATCAACATTCATATATCACTTGTGTTATTTTCCCTATTTAGAATAAATACAATCACCATCGTAAATTTCATCCACTATGTTAGCCCCGGAGATATTCTAACTAGCTTCATCCTTGACACAATGCATGTGGGATAAGAAAAGTAGTGAGAGTCCTCGATGGGTCATGTGCTCCATTATCACTAAAATATATCCTTACCTGAATCCTCAACAACTTTTCCTTTGATCATTTCTTTTTGGATCCTGTACAAACATCAATGTCCAATTATGAGATAAAAATGGTTAAATCAGATGTAACCATGGATCATGCCTCAAATATAAGTGCATAAATCTGAAACCTTACACATACAAGTGCTCGCATTTAAAACTCCAATTATTTTACGTCCATCAAAAATATTTTTCTAATTTTCAAGTATTTCAATATCTTAAGAAATAAGTCTATATGCTCATATTTAAATTTAGGAAAATGATTTCCTTTTTAAAAAAACCATGAATCGCTCCCTCAACGCACTTGATCAAAGACGCTAGTGCTTGGGTTCAAGTCCATAGAAGCTCGAGACCCTAACTAGGCTCGAGTCCTTGGCAACTCTATTAAGGTTGGGTCTAGGTCCATAGAGGCCGAACTCAAGACCCCAATACCCATTCCTAGGTTTCGAATGGTCATGCCCAAGTACCCAACTCTCATGCTAAAGTCACAATCATCGAAGGTTAGGTCTACGGGGGTTGGGCTTGGGACTCTAGTGCCCATGTTAGAGTCCTCACAATCCTACTCAAGATCCTAGTGTTTGTGCCCACATTCTCGACGGCCATCCCTAGATCACTGATGGTCATGCCTAAATACTTGGCTTTGGCGTGCAACACTGGCTCTCAAGCTTGGTTCCTTGGCTACCGAGCTTTGGTCCACAAAGGCTAGGCTCAAGTCCCTTGAGGCTACGTCTAAGAGCCAATGCTTGTGCTTGGGTCATTGGTGATCATTCTAAGGTATCTAGCTCTTGTGCCCAAGTCAAAAGCTTATGAGCTTGACTCCATCAAGACTAGGTCCAAGTCCTTGGTGCCCATGCTTGTGTTCCTAATGGCTAGGCCTAAGAAACCATGGCTCTTGCAGACAGGACCTAGCTAATTGGGTATCCTTTATATCATATAAATAGTGCATATCTTTTCAAGAAGATAAAATCAAGTTTTCATTTGTAAATGGCAAAAAATTATATTCAATTCATTTTCAAATTTCGTCCAAACACTGTATTTTTTGGGAAAATGATTCAATAAAACAAACTCGGCCCAAGTATTGAAATGAAATCAACAAATTATCGTAATCAAGCTAAAAGATAACTTAAAGCACATACCAAATTGCTTGGCGGCCCCACAAAACCTTTCACAAAATTCCTTTTATTCCTCGCTAAATGTTCAAACCCTAGTATGACTCGTCGGTGTGGTGGGAACCACAACACTTTCATTCATTTGGTCGTTCTCATTCATTTTCCAGCCATCGAATAAAACAAATGATACTTACGTCAAATAAATTTAATAAATGATATATTTGCACTTTTTCACACATATAAAACGCCAGAAAAAGGTCAGTAACTGGAATTTTAGGGTCATCCTCCTCCCATTTCTTTTTGACCATATATTTTTCCATCTTCACGACCATTCTTCAGCCTAAGCGATGCCTGAATATCCATGGGAAATGACAAAGTCAAAGGTTTTATAAGCTACAGACCAAGAAAAAAAGGTTTTAGAAGCTTTCTCCGGGGACTATTACGCAATCCTTGGACATACTTGCACAAGGAATTTATGGACCCTTTTCGGGCTATCCCTTCTCAACCATTCCAAACCATTTTTTTTTCTCTTGTTAAGTGCAAAATGTATGTACGTGGGTCATAGATAGTCCGTCGTCGCCCTAATCAGAAAATACTTTCCCATGTTGATCCGCGCAAGCTTCACTAAAATCAAACGTGCCCTATCTTTCATTCTCCCTTGCGATGATAGATTAATCTCTCTGTGAACAGAAAAATTTCCAATTGAGGTAATTTTTGGTACACGTGGTAACCCTAAATTCTTCATATATGAGCTGGCAAATTGGAAACTTTCAACTACCGTTTAAACCGACAACGAATTTGAAATGCTTTGGTCCCATAAATTACTTACGTCGTCATCGAACCAGTTTTGAATCTCGCTTTCCACTGCCTCGTCAAAGTCACGTTTGGTGGGAGAGAATTCGAAGCTTGTTCATAAATTGGCGTAAGAAAAGGAGTACGGAGGAAGCCGTGGCCACTTTGACATTCTACTCCATCGGCATTATGTGGAAGATTTGAGAAGACACCTCCAAAAAACTCGTTGAGACGAATTCAAGTAGATGCATGTTTGACCGTCTAAAACGCGTTCTTCGTTCCAGATTTCCCAGTCTAACGTTAATAATGAAAGAGACAGCCCATCAGAGGAGAACCTTTGAAAATTTCAGTATAAGAACTCGTGCAGGAACTAACTGGGGTTATATTATCTCTCTCTCTCTCTGGATAGATCAATATGAAGCCAAGAAGAGGGGATGCGTTAACTAAACGGCAGATATACGAGTTCCAGGAAGCGTTTTGTTTGCTAGACAAGGATGGGGATGGTAAACCTTAGTTTTTTTTTTTTTGGTACTTGTATTATTATTGTTGAACAATCTTTTCATACACTCACTTTCTCTAATTGCTAGCTTTTTTTTTTTTTTCATTGCTATTGCATGATCTACTTCTCCATGAGGTGTAACATACAGTACTCCATGATAATTTTGGGATATAAAAATCTGTATGCGGACAGTGTTGTCCGAATAGTTTACACCGTTAAGTTTGATTTTTCCCGTTTTCATGGTTCTTTATGATTTGAACCTGCGCTGTAAAATCTTGAATGCTAACAGAATGACCGTAAGTTTATTACATGAGAATACGGAAACTGCTTTAGCCGCTTCTGATCTCTCCATGCAACCGTGTAACTATGCTAGATTCATCTTTCATCGAAGAAAACTGATTTGATGGGGATAGATTTTGTGCTTCGTCATTGAGAACATAGAAATTATGTGGTGCTAAGGGTATTCTGATTATGATATCTCAACACCTAATGCGTGTTTGCCTTCCAAGAAGATTGATTACTGGCTTGCTTGGTACACAGGATGCATTACAATGAAGGAATTGGCGACTGCAATCAAATCCTTGGACCAAAATCCCACAGAGGAAGAACTTCAAAGCATGATTAATGAGGTCAATATTGACGGCCGTGGGACTATAAAATTTGAGGAGTTCTTGAATCTTATGGCTACAAAAATCAAGGTAATATCATACTTATATATGTACACATACATGTAGATATATAAATCAAAATAGCTAGTTTTACTTAAATTACATATTTGCAAGTACTTGATTGGATGAACACATATTCATTGGTGATATCTATGTTTAGGAGACTGAGATCGAGGAGGAATTAAAGGAAGCTTTCAAGGTCATTGACAAGGATCAAGATGGTTACATATCTCCTAATGAGGTTTGAGTTGTTTCTAAACCCACATTCCTTGTTCAACTTATAATTCATTAATAGTGTCTTGTTTGTATTTAGAGCAATTCCTCCTAACCAAACCACTTTAAAAGGAAGGGAAGGTGACAGAGAAATGTTGCATGAACTTTTATGAATGAAATTCATATTCGTGAAATCTCCACCTTTAACGGGGAGCCCCATTTTAGGTAAGTAGTATTTCCAGCCCGTGAAACATCTAATTAACCACAAAAACGTCCGACATAAATTATCAGCTTATCAGGGGTTCTTACGCATTGTATTACCTGTAGATGTAATTAAGCACAAATAAAGATACTTCGAATGTGAGAGTATGGCTTGTTTGGCGATCTAGCATCATTTAACAGCATATAATTCCACAAAACCACTCGCAGAATTCTTTCTACAATTACGCAAAACAGGAGCCATGTCTTTTCTCTAATCACTCAACTGATCTTGAACGACCTTTCTGTGGTTAGCTTTATTAACACTGCTAGACGTCTCTTTTCTTATTTAGGGTTTTCAACATGATCCACTCAGTCTTTGGTTTTCTACCTACAAAGCTGCAAACCCTTTCCTCGTCTTCCTTCTTTGGGACTAGACTAATATGAGAGGCAAATATTAACCTTACATACCAGAATTAACATGAAGAAGGGAGAGAAAGGATGAAAGTCCCTTACAATGGTTTCTGGCAATCCTTTGAAGTACTTTTACTGATCTACGCAAAAGCTTCCTGAGGAATTCCTCAGGAAGACCCTTCCGATGCTTAAGTCAGTGGAACAGAAGAAGAAGAGAACTTCAGTTTAGTATAAGTGTGATTATGCATGCGGGGCTTAGAGAACTTATTTACATCCTCTTCTATATATATACATTCTCGTTCAATCATAACTACCTGCAAGTGAGCCAGATCACATAACTCATATGTTATTGATAGGCTGTCGATAAAATTTGTCTAAGAGATGGATCTGTTGACGATTAAAATCGCTCAGCGAGATTAATCTACTTGCAGTAAAGGTTAACTAAGCTGGTAAAAATACCCTGACTCGTGAGTGATGATCTCCCTTTCGATTTCAGTTTAGTTGAAACATAAGAGATTTCAATTCTTCTAGTTTTTTACTTGCTTAAATCTTCTCTTAAATGGTGGGTAATTACAGTTGAAGCAGGTGATGATCAAACTGGGAGAAAAGTTAACGGAGGAAGAATTGGAAGAGATGATGAGAGAGGCAGATTTGGACGGTGATGGCCAAATTAGTTACGAAGAGTTCATCAGGATGATATTAGCTTTTTGAAAGGACTAGCGCAGCTGCTCGTGCTTCACATGGATTTTATATCTTACAGATTTGTTGAGAATTTATGTTTGCCAAGAGAATTTATGTTTGCAAAAACTCTCCTCCTGTCCTTGCATATTCAATTGAAATTTTTTTAGAGTTATTGATATATATGTACACATCACAAAATAATTATATTAATTGAAAGAGAAGTATTTCGAGACTGGAAATATTTTTAAATAGGTTTTTGCAAAATAAAGATTATCCAAATCCTTAATATTAGAAAATGTCAGAGACAAGATAAGATCATTAATTTACACATTCTTCTATGGACATAACATTTGTAAAATAAATAAGTGTATCTGGTGGAAGAAAAAACGATTGAGAACTCTCATTTAATAGTGGGAGGCTCTTTTTACTTTGCACAACAATAGCAGCAATCAATAACTAGAAGCAGAATTATGTTATAATAATCTAGTAAAGAAGTAAATTTGGTGCACTCTTTAATTTAGCAAGACATAATGCCTTTTGTTATAGAGAGAGAGAGAGAGAGAGAGAGAGAGAGAGAGAGAGAGAGAGAGAGAGAGAGAGAGAGAGAGAGAGAGAGAAATGCTTTTTCTCTTCTCCATGATGTTAAAATTCTCTCCACGATTAAGTGCTTGATCCCATTTTGAGCACAAAGGCCCAAAAAAGAAATAGCGTGCTGAATTTGATTCTTGTGAGCTACAATATTGACTTAATTTGAACTCATTAGACAATTCTAAAAGGAATAACTAATTTTAAATGTAATGGCTGATTATTTACATTTCATTCTTCACCTAAAATCTTAATGTTGTATGATAGGACATTTGGTTTTATAGTGACCACCAAACAGACATTTTCTAATGGACACTTTCTCACGACACTTCTTTTCCCGGAGAGATTAAAGTTCCTCGCCTTACATTTCTAGGACGTCTTGATAAATCTCAATCAATATAATTTTGCTTTAATTCCTAGGATGCACACTTTGGCCTTTTCAAATAAGGTGGATTTGTATTCCAACATTTTGTATTTTTTTTCCTCATGAATCTTGTTCCCTTTTATTAATGTTAAAGTTTCAAGTAAAAACTTGAGATCATCGATAGATCACATGTATATAAAAAGCATATTAGCCCCGTTTACAAGTAATGTGAGATACATTTGCATATCTAATTATGTGCAAGAGGATTGAGAACGATATGTGAAATTTGATGAATGGTGGTTGCACATATGAAATGAACTATAACAAAACCTAAATATAATACCATGTTAAAATGTCTAATTCAAAAGCATAATTTTATATGTAGAATGAGATCACATATGTATAAAAAGCATATAAATCTCGAAGATAAGTGTTGAAAATACCTTAATATTAGCTATTTTCTCGTACGTAAAGAACACGAATATTAGATGCAAAGTTCGCCGGAAACTTACAAATGGTAGTAGATAGTTGGGCCCCAATCTATTCAAGTTGAGATACCTTGAGGCACCAATCTCTTTGACAGTTTGAACATTTTTTTATTATCTAAAAGCATAACCTTCTCATCCTAAATGTCTAGCAACAAAGCACCAACATTTTTGAGATGATTAGGTTTCAACATAAGCTCGGGAGAATTTCGGTCAACACCCACATTTCAGACTAAAGCACAAACCACTTTCTTCAAACGAACGAATGTAAGGTAAGCTCAAGAATCTCTCACAAACTTCAACGAGCACCCACCCAGAAACAAGAGCAGAAGAAGCAAAAGCAGCAGCAATCAAAACATTGCGGTTCGCTGCTTTTTTTCACGAACTAACCAGTGATTAGAAAACGACAGCATGCCTTGCCAATCGCTCTGGAGGGGAAACCTATTCGAGCAATGTGAATTTACGTCGAGGAAATTGGATTGAACCCCGTAAGGAAGATGAGGCAGAGAGAGACAAGGAGGGCGTAAAGGTCAGAGAGTTTAAGAAGACAAACTAGAACTTGCTGCTGCAATTAAACAAGAGGAAGTTGAGGATTCATTTGCAGATTTCGAAGCTTTCGTCCTTCGTCCACTGCTTCATCGCCGCCATCTTCCACTTCTTCTTTGTGGGCCGAGTCGGCCGCCTAAAATATTCAAAGGCTTTGGAACTTGGGTTTCTCTCTCTCTCACAACGATACGCATAGCAGCATCGACTCAGCGTTAGTTAAGATAAGGTCACTCTGTCAATTCGTAATTTCCACTCACTCATCAGTCTGTCATCTCGGCTGCGCACTAAATAACAACCAGGTAAGAACAAGAGCCTCCACTCCCAAGAAGAAACAAGAAGACTCCAAGAGCGACGACATAAGTAGTGATGCTCGAACTGCTAGGAATTTGACTTCATCTACGGCGTAAGTTAATCAACCAAAGGATTGTCATAGTGAAGGAAGTTGACCGCTCGCAGACATCCATCTAGCACTACTTGAACTGTTCAAATTCAGCCGATCACATACCCCAAGAGAATTTTGGAATGGAACTTCCTTCATTTCCATGCTCTTTCCCATTCTTTTTCTTCAACCCTTTTTCTCTCTTTCTCGTGGCGAAGGAATCAGCCAACAAGCAACCACTGCGAACCACAATAGTACGATCACGACTCTTGGCAAGTCCCCTGTTCGCAGGAAACACCCTCTTTGATTCTCCACCACAAATTTTGACCGACTGCCCCATCTCCGTCTCCATCTCGCTCTGTTTGTCCCACACAGAATGGCTACTGAATGGGCGAGAGAGTTCGACCTGTAAAACAAAGGCCTGGGCGTAGGACAAATCACTTACCTGGCCGGGGTCAATGGGCGACAAGAAGAATCATGGCCTGGGCCTAGTGATCTCCATTGCACTTTGGGAGGGGTGCTAGCCCAAGGTCGGCCCAAGCGGTCGAGCCTACGTCATAATTTGTGGCAGCGGGGGCCTGCGTTCGCGCGGCCCCTACCCAATTCCATAGTTCGAAGATTCGTTTTTTGTATTATATTCGGCTACTTTCACATTCCTTGAACCTGCCTTAGCTGACTGTGGGAATAATAAGGTAAGAGCGGGGTCTCTACCATAAAAGGATTCAGTTGAAGAGAAGATTACAGTACGACTATCAAGCACCATGGCCTGCCTGCGCAGCTTGATTTGGCACTGGTGAAAACATAAAAACTGAGGGGGAACGGAACCATAGCACGTTTTTTGTACTTGTTACTAGGACAACTCTTCATTAGAAAGGACCAGCCGGAATTTGTTCTTGATTTGTCAGTTAAACCAGATGAAAATATGCCGACTCATAGTCAAGGTTCATAAAGCATGTTCTCTGCCTCCTGCTTCGCGGATTGAAAAAGCGCAGTAGACAAATAACGCTCTCTGAAGCTTCCGAAGACTAACTGAGCAGGGTTAAACATTTGGTATAAGTAATGATCGAATGGTTGCTTGCCGCTGAAGAAGAGTATGAACAGATAGAAATGGTTTTTAGTCTTTTGAATAGAGGAAAACAGAATAGTCCTATTCAACAGAAGGTCAACATCAAGCTGAACAAAACTCAAGTAAGCCACACTCACAAATCAAGAAGAATATGCTGCTTACACAGCTATGTTACGGCGAACTCAGTTGAAAAATGCATGATATTCTGCTTATGATGTCCAATAATAGAAATTCGATAAATGTTGGTTGATCTATTTATTAATTTATTCACTACCTCCCTTACTCTATGTTTTTGTTAATCCCGTCTAGAGGTAGAAGGCCCACGGGTCGTAAACTTCTTTTCCCAAGATTTTTATTCATCCACTTGATCTTGATATTGGCTCGCTTATAGATTGAATAGATTTGCCATTTCTTAAAATCTCAAATTAACTCACCACAATGAGCTTTCCAGAATTTTCTGGGCAAGTTTGATTGCAGCTATGGCGGCTACACCTGATGATATTCTAACTTGCAAAGTGCAACAGATAAAATCAAAAAACCAGCTGAAAAGCACGCAACAAAAATCTCTAAATTGCTGTGATCATGATATATCCCAAGAAATCAGTTGAATATGGATTTTAGTCAGTGTATGAATTGTTTCCTAGGTTGTGTTTTGAAGTCTCAGTGCCCTAGATAGATAAGTCACTTTACTAGCAAAACCTCCTTCATTGGAAAAAGCTCGGCAGTTGCAATAGCTTCTTCACTTGATATTTGCAAAGTCAGAAGGATAGTCCTATGATAGCTGCCGAGAAATTACTCAATAGAGGTCACATTACGTTCACAAGCTTAACATACAATGAATACAAACAGGTGAGGATTTGGCTTTCTCTTCAATGAAATTTGAATCTCCAAGGGCTTTTTCATCCAAGGTGAGCTTCTGGTATCTGGGCTTAGAACAAGGTGATGGAAAAGATTGGAGGTACCGATAGTAGATGTTTTACCATTTAGAGCAAAAATTCGATCAATGCTGCTGCAATTGTGAATAAAGATTTTCCAAAATTAGCAAGTTTCCTTGTGAAGTAGCTTTACTAGTACATAGAAGTCATTTAAATTGGCCCCTTAGGTGGCAGTTAATGAATTGACAATGACACATGATCCAACCTTGCCAGATAGCAGGAATCGAAGGAACAGAGCAGAAGGTGTACTAGTGCCAATCGTTCTTTAAGAGATGGAAAGCGCATGAGTTTGTCCTAAGAGTTATGCAATCCCCGTACCCCTTGATTTTACAAAGCAAAGTGAAGATCATTGGCTAATCGGTATGCAGGTCATGGAAAACATGAGTGATTGAAGAGTTGTCGTCATTTAGATGACAAGAAATTGTGAATGTATCAGGTAGTAAGATGGGTATCAGCAAGAGAGCAGACTTTCTGTTGGTATGTTAAGTCCTTTATTCCCTGTGCAACAGCATGGATGCTATGAAATTGAGGAATGAAAGGTGATTGAACAAGATGGCAGGCCAAAAATAGGAAAAGTACAAATTTGTTCTCTCGAATGGATCAAAATTTACTCGAAAAACTTCATCAAGTAAGTTTACATCAAGCACTCCAGGGATGAAGCCAGCACTGATGCCTAGTATTTTTATGCGTTCGGCCATTCATTTTGTGTTGTGCGTGAAGTTAAGATAGAATCACGCTGAACATCACAAAAATATTATCAAGGGCAGAAAAATCTAAGCATATTTAGATGCCCCGACACATACATAGCAAACTCGCATGTTCTGGAACAAAATAAAAGATTGTCTAAACAGAACCGAGGTAGATGAGCGTTGGAAAAAACTTCTCTGATGTTTTAAAGTAGACAAAGCCGTTTATTTCTAATTATTATTTGATAAATGTAAATATCATTTATTTCAGATAATGTTGATATAAGGAAGGCTTGAGACTATTGATGACTTCCTGAGCACACAGTGAAAGACGCATCAAGAGCTAGATGGATCTTGATAGAGTAAGACAAGTTTAGGTGAATGGAAAGTTCGTGATGATTTTAAGGTATTGTGATAAGATGAATAGTTGAGTGAAATCTTGATCAATTATGTACTCAAGAAGACCGATGAATAGTGATTTGTAAGTGAGATTGCACAGATTCACTAGATTGCTGACAAAAGTAGCTCTCTTCAACCGTGATTAGCATATTTTCAAACAACGGATCAAATTCATCAGATTCGATATGCCCAGAGAAGTATGGAATGGGACATCCTTCATTTCCATGCTCTTTCCCACCTTTTTTTTTTACTTTAATCTTCAACCCTCTTCTCTCTTCCTCAACGTGAATCAGCCAAAAACGCAACCCCTGCGAACTGCAATAGCACAATGACGAATCTTGGCAAGTCCCCCGTTCGCAAGAAAGACCCTTTTGATTCTTCACCCCAAATTTTGACCGACTCCTCTCTCTCTCTCTCTGTCCCACACAGAGTGAATACTGAATCAGCGAGAGTTGGACTCGTTTAAAATCAAAGGCCTGGGGAACGAGCAAATCACTTACCTGGACGGGGTCAATGGGCGATCAAGAAGGCTCATGGCCTGGGTCTAGTGACCTCCATTGCACCTGAGGAGGGGTGCTAGCCCAAGGTCGGCACAAGTGGTCGAGCCTACGTCATAATTTGTGGCAGCGGGGGCCTGCGTTCGCGCGGCCCCTACACAATTACGTAGTCCGAAGAGTCGTGCTTTGTGTTATATTTGGTTGGTATCGTCCTCCGGGAAGCTCAGCTACCTGATTTTAGGAATGACGGGAGGAGAGAGTTCTCCACTATGGAAGAACTCAGTTGAAGAGAAAAACAAATGAGATCTAATTTGATTATTTAAAAATATAATCGCTGATGAAGGCTCAAAATTGTTGTCAACAAGGAATTTCACTAACTTTATTTCACTAACTAATTATTTTAAGCGATATAAACTCTTGAGATCTCTTACTTAAAAGCTACAAGTAATTCTTCACTAACTAATTAGTAATTATTTCAAGCAACACACTCCCGAGATCTCTTTACTTAAAAGCAGTAAGCTCTTTTTTAGGTAATAATAGTGTACATATATAGCTTCTATTCAGGACTCGATTTTTAGCTCAAAAGCCCAATGGCCATAGCAGACTTTTTTCCATATATGGTTCAATTTTTTTTTGTAACTTCTGTTCTGGACTTGATTTGCCATGACTAAGTCAATCATACAATTAGTCATGATGATGCTCACATGATCTAATTGTTATTTGGTCCACAAATTTGGTTCTTGTGAGCTACGATATTGACTTAATTAGAACTCGTTAGACCATTTAAAAAAATAACTAATTTTAAATTTATTGGCTAGTCATTTACATTTCGTTCTTCACCTAAAATCTTAATGCTTTGGGACAGGACATTTGATTGTAAAGCGACTAACAAACAATTGTTTTCAAATTGACATTTTCTAACAACTCATCTTTTCCATGAAAGATTAAGGTTCCTCGCCTTATTTTTCTAGGACGTGTCGATAAATCTCAATCAACATGAGTTTGTTTTGATTATTAGGATGCATACATTAGCCTTTTGAAATGTGGATTCAAATTCCAAACCTTTTGGCATTTTTTTTTTCTTGTGAATATTCTTGCCTCATGGATCAATGTCAAGGAAATAATCTAGTTTGTTTGAATGTCCAATCCAAAAACTTGAAATCATAAACTAATGGGGGTGTTTGGTTGGGCATTTCCAAAGCCCCTTTGACCCCCAAAGCCCATTTGGGAAAAATTTCAGTGTTTGGCAAAATTTTTAGAAGCCCCTTTGCCCAGGTATCAGCATTCGGAATGCTCAATGCCCAATGCTGGGGAGGGGTAGCATTGGGCATTCGGCATTTGGGAAATGCCAAGCTACTGTTCATCGTTTTTCTTCACCGGTCGTCTTCTTCTTCTTTCCGGCCACGGAGCTTCTTCGGCAGCCACCGTCGCTGCCGCTTGAGGGTCGCGTGTCACCGGCGACCACCGTCTGGGGGTGCCGCGACGCGCGACCCAGGCCGTGCGGACCTCAGGCGGCGTCGACTGGTTCCGAGCGAACTAGGTGACGCCGCCTGAGGTCCGCGTCGCCTGAGGTCGCCTGAGGTCGCGCGGACCGTCGCCTGGTTCCGCGCGACCTCAGGCCGCCAGATCTGGCGGTCCGGAGGCTAGATCTAGCTGTTCGGCGGCCAGATCTGGCCTCTTCGACCTCGGGCGCCTGAGGTCGCGCCGCGCGCCGCCTGGGTCCGCGCGACCTCAGGCCGCCAGATCTGGCGGTCCGGAGGCTAGATCAGGTCGCCGGACGGCCAGATCTGGCCTCTGCGCCTCCACGCGCCTGAGGTCGCGGCGACGGCGTCGCCTGAGGTCGCAACCTCAGGCGGCCGGACGGCTAGATTTGGCCGTCCGGCATCGCCGGCCGCCGGATTTGATTTTCACATTTTTTAAAAAAGAAAATTAAAAGCAAAAACCCATTTGGAATAAATTTTGCCAAACGGTATTTTCGCACAAGCAACTTTTCAATGCGTAATTTGCCAAACGGCCGAGCATTCCCGAAAACCCCTTTATCCTAAAGATATTTGCATTTGGCCAAAGACATCCCCCAAAAGCTGAACCAAACGGGCCCATAAAGAGCATATACACCCTTTGCACAAGCATATTGAGATACTTTAACATCCTCATCACGTGCAATAAGATTAAAAGCGGTGCATGAAATTTGACGAATGAGGATTGCACATGCATAATAAACTATAGCAGAGCTTAAATCTGATACCATGTTAGAATATTTAACTCAAAAACTTGATTTTATAAGTAAAGAGATATCACATATATAAAAAGAACTTAGAAACCCCCAAAACAAGCCGCGTGATATATCTTGACATGGCTATTTCCTCATCCAAAAGGAACTTGAATGTTAGGTGCAAAGTTCGTTGGAAACTTATCAACAAATAATAAGAAAATAAAAACGAGAAATTTCTTTCCGAAGATGGACCTGACATATGATTATTATCAAGCTAAACTTGATTTTATTATTGTTCTTTGGTCTGAAAGGCATAACATGACTTGACCTCCTCCCCCCCTTTTTTTCCCACTTTGACCTCCTTCTTCAAATGCAAGTTTCATTGACTTCTACTAGGGGTGTGCATGGTCTGGGCGGGCGGTTCCCGACCTAGAACCGGGAACCGCCCGCTAAGGACCGGTTCCGAAAAATCGGAACCGGGATCCACCCGGGAACCGGACCGCCGGTCCGGTCCGGTTCCCGGGTGGATCCATGGAACCGATTTTGACGCCAAAAATTCTGGTGAGGAAAGCAAGAGCTCTGTAGGGTTTATGGCGAGGGGGGCGGACAGCAGAGGCGGAGGAGCAGCGGCTGTGGCGAGTGGCGACCAGCGCGAGGGGGCGGACAGTGGCGGAGGAGGAGCAGCGGCGGCGGCGTGAATGCTTGGTGAGGAATCGAAGAAGAGGAGAAGAGATTGAGGAAGAAACAGAGAGATAATCAAAAACTGAGGAAGAAATCGGAAGAGAATCAAGAGATGAGAAGCAAATTAGGGCTTCTTACCTTGTTGAGTGACGGAAAAGGGGCTCGCCGGCTCGGTCAAGAGTTCTTGCGAGGCGGAGGAGCGGCGCGGTTGGCCGCGGCGAGTGGTGACCGGCGCGACGGGGCGGACAGTGGCGGAGGAGGAGTAGCGGCGGCGGCGTGGATACTCGGGGTGGACTGTGGAACCGTGGAATCGAAGACGAAGAGAAGGAAAGGAACGAAGAGAGTCGGAGGTTGAAGAAGAAGAAACGTGATTAGGGCTTCACGAATTAGGGGCGGGGGCTTCGTTCGCAACTTTTGTTTTTTTTTTTTTTAATTATAAATAGTACCGGTCCGGTCCGGGTGGGCGGGCGGGCGGATTCGCCCACGGAACCGAGAACCGGACCGGTTCCCACCGGTTCTCAACAATTGGACCTGGGAACCGGACCGGTTCCCTCAAGAACCGCCGGTTCCGGGCGGTCCGGGCGGTTCCCGGGTCCAATGCACACCCCTAACTTCTACTATAAGGAGGAAACGACTTTCGATTAATTAAATATCGAAAGTGTTCATTTTGAAAATAAAAAAAAATCAGAAGCAGATTTATTTTTCCATAATGGCAAGCTGCTTGTTCTTTTAAGTTTAACCTAAACAATGGACACACTGTGGATTTTAAGCATTTCTGTGATATTATTTTATTAAGATCCTAAGACATATTTTTCAGATCAAAATCTCAGGGTTGCTTGCTCATTTGTGTGCTTTTGAAAATAATAGAATTGCGAGAGCACTTAGACATAACAAAATTCTATTTAATAAAATAAAATTACTTTAACCATTCATTATATGGTGTAACCAAATAATCATTTTTCTTTGGAAATAATGCTGATTGTTAGAATGTCTAACAAAGAACCATGAACTAAGAATTATAGGAAGAGTACATAAATCTTGTAAAAAAAGAAATATGAAGTGCCTTAACACTCCTTCTCACGTGTAAGAGTGATTAGAAACAACACATAGGATTTGACAAATGGGGAAACGCACATGCTAAATAAATTGAAGCAAAAATGTGATTATGATATTATGTTATAATGTCATATTACATTATAATGTCCAATGCAAAAAGTTTAACTTTATAAGTAGAGGGATATCACATATGTTTAAAAAGTATATATCCATGTGTCACGGGCCGAGAGTTTCCTTGGCCTCGGAAACGACCCGCGGGCGCTTGGCGAGCGGAATTCGCCAGGCCAGCCCTTTCTTTAGCTGTTCCACGAACGATACGGTGAATGATTCTTTGTACGAGACCCTACCACGCCTAGCTTTGCTCGGGCGTCTAGTCCATCGAGTAAGGCAGCAGTTCTCTTTAAGGACGACAACTGGTTTCGGCCTGCCATGGCCTCGTCAGGAGAGCGGCATCAGCTTGCGACCAGTTTGTGCACGGGAGGCCTACCCCGTCTTCAGAGCTCCTAAGTGATATAATCCTTCTATCCTAGAACTCCTAGCACCAACCGTCCTGACGCCACTCCCACGGACCAGTTGTGTTCTACCCTTCTGCCTCACACTCTTCACCAGATAACCCCAAGCGCCACTCACAAGTGTCGTGAGTACGGGAGGATTCACGGACCGTGACATTCTCCCCCACTCATTTCGCAACGCCCTCGTTGCGATCTCTGCTCTGTCGCTTCCTTGCGTAAATTAACCATTGATGTGCCACTTTTGGGAATTCACATCGAACGGTCACGCTCGCCCAACAAAACAGGTTTTGCTCCATTGGTGGCCTCTTTTGATCTCAGCCGCTCGGCCCTTCAGTCACCTGCACTTTTTGGCAAGTGTGGCATTTTTCGCCAACCGCATCTTTTGGCAGCACCATTCCAGCCTAATCAGCATCTTGACCACAGCAGATCAACGGAAGTTCTTTTCTTGTTGAAAACGCAGCAGTAGACCTCTTCTTCGTATTTACCGATTGATCCAGGAACGTTATCCCCATTCAGCAAGGGTTCGGTTCTTCTCTAACTCGCATTCCGCTCGACGAGAAGCCGACTTGTCCTAGCACCCATCCACTAGGACTTATCTGCTTGACCCGCACTTGAGCGAGGAGTCCGATTCTCCGACTTGCTCGCTCGCTTACTGGAGGGATTCCTGCTCTGATACCACTTGTCACGGGTCGATCGATTGGGATCGTGACCGCGCGGCGACTTGGCCGACTTTGGACTACCCAAGCCAAGCCTTGCTTGATCGAACGCTTACCCGCTCGCTTATCCGGATCGTTGAGAGAGAAAGCTAGAGAGAGGAGCTCTGAAAAGGAAGCGGAAGCTTTGATATTACTGAAATGTTGGGTGATTACAAATGAAGGAGGACACCGCTTTTTATAGTTGAGGGCCTCGGCTTACAACCATCGATCTAGAATTCTACCGGCGGACGAGATTATACCGCCTCAACTACCGACATAAATATTGAGCTATCATCTACCGACATAAATAAAAGGAACAGACTCCCGTAATTTGGCTCAATGATGGTATTGTCCGCCCTTGCAATGTTCGGGGAGAAGACTTGGTGGAAATCCAAGGGAGAGCAGGAGGTCCACAGGCGAGTTGGGGTCAATTTTGGGGAACCTCTCGGGTCGTCCATCTTTTGGCCCATGACACATGAATATGCCGTGTGAGGTACTTTAGCACAGCTATTTCCCCATACATAAAGAACTCCGATATTATATGGAAAGTTGGATAGAGACTAATCAACAAGCAAAAGAAAAAGAAGAACAAAAAAAGCAGAAATTTCTTTCGAAGAAGGACAAGCTTAAGGTGCCGGAAATGTCGCGAATTATTATTGTTTCTTGGGCCGAAAGGCGTGTCTTGATTTGACATCCTTCGTATGCAAGTTTCAGCAACTTCTTCTGGAAGGAAAAAATGAATTTCCATCAAACAAATATCGAAAGAGTTTGTTCATCATCTAAAGTTTTAACTAAAACACGATCACAGCCAAATTTGAAGCACTTCGATCATATATTCTAATCAAGGTTCTAAGACGTATTTGTTCATAAATCGATGGAATTTGCGGTGTTGCTTGCATATTTGTCTGGAATAACAGCTAGACATACCAAAATACCATTTAATAAAATGGTTTTGCTTTGACTATTCACTGTTCGGTGCAACCAAATATCACTTTTACTTAGGAAACACTTAAGCAAGCTAAGCACAAGTCAAACTAGCACCCTTCTAACGAGTCATGAGTTTTATCCCGGTTTCATACATTTTTCAGACCCGCAACCTTAACAAATCGATAACTAAATACACCTAATTTCCTTAAAATTTGATAGGTCGTAACAAAATATGAGTAAACTTATTTTTGGAAATTGAAAATTCCTACACATAAACTTCCACAAGTAAAAATAGATATCTTCTTGTAAATTTCAGTGTCTTAAATTTGCCAAAATGCCAAATCAAAATGACCACATCGAATCGAGTCGAGTTGAGGCCCCCGCATTAGTTGAGTCAACAAGAGGATTATATTAGCATGACATGCCTTTGACTAAATGGAAGTATTCACTACGTTATAATCCACTCTGACAGAGTCTCTTCCCCGTGACAATGCTTCCATGTCCATCTACCGAGACTAGCCTGCTGATGTGTTGAATCTCACGTTGAAGCGCGTGACGTAGACGTCCCTCATTGGAGGAAAGATATAATGGATAGTATTCTTGTCCAAAAGTCGGAGTCATGATCGACTCTTTTCGATGGACCGCTCGTTGATCAACTCTTTTTGATGGACGAATTGATGAAGACTTGCGATTCAATTTCCGGACTTTTACTGCCAAAAAACAAATTTAGAAGAATAAAAGTTCTCCAAGACAAATTTAGTGATGCATAGGCGCATGGACCTCATTGTGTCATTTTTTACAAGGAAGTCTTCGAGGTTGAAGGGAGAACTGCAAAGATGAAGAGCCACGTTGGATCAGAATAAAACCGTTAAAATGGATCGTAGACGCATTATTTAACCCATATTTGATAGTAGAGGTGTCCAAATGGGTTCATATTCAATAAGATGGGTCATATATGGGTTAGTTAAGTTTTAATAAATGAATTGTTAGTGGGTTTGGATTGTATGTAAGTGCAATGATAAATGGGTTATAAATGAGTTTGTCTTTGAAACATTTACAACCTATTTAACTTATAAATTTTATTAGTTGTATCAACCCATTAAGGGTATATAATCCTTTTTGAACCGTTTTCATCATTTTATTTTTTAAATTTCAATTTTTTAGAATTTATTTTATTTTATTTTATTTTTTCTTCTACTTTTTTTCCCTATGAAGTCCAATGGCCGACCCTTGCCGGCCACTTGGCAAGGGCCACAAAGTCCTCACTAGTAGGGCGAGGTTTGTGGCTGGCGAGTTTCATGGACCATGCCTAATCACACCGGTGAGCCTTGAGCTCATTAGCTTTGGTGTTGGCATGACTTGAACTCGATTTGGTGAACTTTGAGTTTGCTGGCTTTGGATGAGGCTAAGGCTTGAGCCTCGCTAATTTGGTGAGACTCGAGCTCGCTGCCATCCAAGCGAGCTCGACCTTGCTGGATCTAGTGAGGTGGAGCCTCACTCAAGGCTAGCTTGCCTCGGCTTGTCGAAATTGGGTGAGCTCAAGCCTCATTGGCCGAGCTCGAATCTTGTCGGCCTATGGTGAGGCTAGAGCTCGCCTGTTGCTAGTCATGATCATTGTGGCCGGTGATTGTGTGAATATGGAGGAAAAAGAAAAAGAAGAAAAGAAATAAGAAATAAAATTCTATTTTAAAAGAATAAGAATAAAATAAAAATTCTTAAAAGGACTGCATAGAAAATCAAATTGGATTTTCTATACCAAGCGGAAAATATTTTTAATTTTTTTTTCAAGTTTCGACCAAACACTAGAAGATATTATTCTTAGAAATATCACATTTTTCATGAAATAAATGAAGTCTCAATTTTTTTTAGAAATTAATCCATTAATTTTATAATTATATGGAAGTGTTTTAACCATATAACATTTTTTTTTTTAAATCATAAGAAACAATTCTTTCCAGATTTGGTTAACTACCAAAAAAAAAAAAAAAAAGGTTGATTTAGTCATGGATTAATAAATTTACATTAGCGATAAATGGGTCATAAATGGAGTAATAAGTCAATTTTGATCGGACCATTTATGACTCAACCCAACCCATCCCACCCATTTGATAGGTCTTTTTGATGGGTAGAGTTGTTATGAATTAGTTATATTCAGAAAATAGGTAGAGTTGTTATAAATGGGTTTAGATTGATGAAAACCAAACTAATATGGGTGTTAGATGGGATCATAACTTATTTAGACTCAACTCACTTCTATGATTTTTTCTTTGCTCTTGTTTGAATCGGCATTTGCTCACTTGATGCTCTTGCTTCAATTTGAGTGTTTTTTTTTTTCTAAATTGGGTTAAATAATCGGGTATGCATTGGTCATGAGTCAAGTCGGATCGAGTATAAGTCAATAAATTTATATTGCATGTAAATAGATTAATTTGGATTGGACCAATTTTGATCCGACTCGATTCCATTCGTTTGACTGGTCTAGGTCAAAGAGACCAGAGAGCAAGAGAGGAGCCGTGTGATGACAGGATTGCCTGACGTGAAAGGCTGAAAATGGAAGAAGAAGCGGTGGCAACGAAGGCGGCGCTTAAAAAAGAAAGGGCCGCTGTATTTTCAAAGGTCTTCTTCAGGTGGGAAAAAGGGGTCCACCCTCCGGTTTTTGATCATATCCACAATCGTAAGTATTTGAACTTATCCTCTAAGTTTCGCAACACTTTTCATTTTAATTTATGACTTAAAAGGACCTCATCATGCAATCTACCTATAATTAAGATTCTTCCTCGACTTTTCTATGTGAAGTGCATGGGATGGTTTACAACTTCACTCAGTTTAGTTGAACCATTATTTCAATAATTATCAGCTGTGAAGTCTTATGATGAAAGATTTTCATCTACTCACCTTTTTTACTACTATGGTAAACTCTTTATTGGCTCTTTTCCTCCTTTCGGGATCAACTTGAAGATTCAGATCCGTTGCACTTTGATAATAAATATGATATAACTTCATAAATGGACAAAAGAAATTGTTAAACTCGCTTTTAGGACGGAGTGCTTTTAGATGATGGTATAACCTAATTACTCTAGCTATTGCCATTGTAAGAAAATATAACTATAAATGAATTAGAATTTCTATAGCCATAATGCAAATTATTGCAATTCCACTAACCATACAATCACTTATGCAATACTAAGTTGGAGTCACCGATATTACTTGCCTTTTACAATCGGACTTTGCTTTGTTTAAGGGTTTATCTCGACCTTCTTTGTGCATTCTATATCTTTTAGGCTACGTGCGTTGATTGCCTTGACCTAATCTTTTAGGTTCTTGAATTGGATTCTCGCGGGAGTTTCCTTCGAATCTAAGGTTGAAGCATGCACAAAGAAAAACCCCACAAAAGAGCGTCCGAGATTGTGATGAATGACTCAAACGCTCCCTTTATTCTAAGTAGCTTTGAGTACAGTATTATTAAAGAATGGTCCGGGAGCAACAAGGTCACGTGGGACGCACAGATTAAAGCAAGAGAGCAAAGTAATATGGACGAAATAGCTAATTTGACAAGAGGTAGAATCAATGTATTTTAATGATAAACGATGATAATGCAACAAGTAAAACAAAAGAATCATGTGCCTAACGTTCACGCTTTTTGGGTTTCCCATCCAAGCACCATTTTGCATGGGGAAAATGAGATCACCTCTCGCGGCCGGATTTTCCTGTGTAAAGATCTCCACGGCAATTACTTGTCTAGATTCAGAATAACATAGACTGAGTCAATTATATCCGCCGATCCTATGTGTTCCATGTGATTTTCATTTTAAAACAAATGCTTGCGATTGCTGGGGTCAGACTGACCACGATTTGTGCATATTTCTTGGGGTCTTTCGTGCATATTTCTTGGGGGCTGGGTAAAGACGCGTGAATGAGGAGGTAGGATTTCACGACCTGTGCATAGCACATAGTACGCAAATGGCTTGTGAGCTACATATGGGATTGGATCAAACAAAAAAGAAAAAAAGAAAAAAAAGAAAAAAAGAACTCTCCCTCTGAGTGTTGTAGTTATAATAGAGGAAAATTGTCCAACAAGTCATAATTCAATCATGAATCTTTCAGTTTTACTTGTCAAATCTTAAAATTTTCGCGGTTTATCAATTAAGATCATTCGGTCAATTTTGATTGGAAATCACTAACGTGGATGGCAACTATCCTACATGACACCACTTTGGAGAGCAAGAGAGGTCGTGCGTGATGATAGGATTGCCGGACATGAAAGGCTGAAGGTGGAAGTAGTAGAAGCGGCGGCGACCATGGTGGCGCTTAAAAAAAGAAAAGCTTTGGCCTCTTTACGGTTTTTGATCATGTCCACGATTTTAAGTATTTTGATCATGTCCATCTTTTATGATTAAGATTCTTCCTCAACTTTTCTGCGTAAAGTGTAAGGAACGGTTTACAACTTCACTTGATTCGGTTGAACAATTTTTTCGATAATTATCAGCCGTGAAGACTTACTAAAAGATTTTCATCTACTTACCTTTTTTACTACTATGGAAACTTCTTACTGGCTCTTTTCCTCTTTCGGGATCAACTTGAAGATTCATGATCTGTTGCGTTACGACAGTAAACATGATATAGTTTCATAAATCGACAAAGAAAATTGTTAATACTCGGTTTTAGGATGGAGTGCTTTTAGATGATGGTATAACCTAATTATTCTAACTATTGCCAATGTAAGAAAATATAATGATAAGCGAATTAGAATTTCAATAGCCATAATGCAAACTAGTGAAATTCCACTAACCATAAAGTCCCTTATTAAACACTAAGCTGGAGTCACCGATACTATTTGCCTTTTGTGATCGGACTTTGCTTTGTTTTAAGGGTTTATCTCGACCTTCTTTGTGTGTAGCATGTTGGTTGCCTTGACCTCATCTTTTAGCCTCTTCAATCGGATTCACGCGGGAGTTTCCTTCGAGTCTAAGGTTGGGTCATGCACAAAGAAAAAACCCCACAAAAGAGCGTCCGAGGTTGTGATGAATGACTCTAAAGCTTCCTTTATTCTAAGTAGCTTTAAGTACCATATTGTTCCGGGAGCAACAAAGTCACGTGGGACGCACGGATTAAAGCAAGAGAACGAAGTAATGGGGACGAAATAGCATAAATAGACAAGAGGTAGAATCGATGCATTTTAATAATAAACGATAATAATGCGATAAGTAAAACAAAAGAGTCATTTGCCTAACGTTCACGTTTTGTGGGTTGTCAATCCAAGCGTTTGCATGGGAGAAAAGATATCAAATTTGTCCATTCTCGCTTTTCGCTATGTTATAGCCATCAATTTGCTTCAACTTAATCAAGTCTAACCACGCCACCATTCCAACATGGAAGGGGGAGGTGGGGACGATATAGTTTTAGGTGTGGGTTTCGACTCCCACGCCTTGCAAGGAGACATGGCAAAAGTTTGAGAGTTAGAGTAGAAATAGAGTATGATCGACAAAAAAAAATAAAAATCAAATATGGCTTTGATATCAATTATTGTAGAAAGCGAGCGATTGAACAATAAAATACACATAATAAGAAAATAAATCAGATATTAGATTTATATGGTTCGGTCATAAAAACCTATGTCCATGAGTAAGTAGTAGCGAATTTTATTATAAATCAAGTAATACAATGAAAATTACATACTTAAGTTAGTCAAATACTCTTAGTGTTTTCTAAGTCCTAATTATATCTAATAACGCTCACAGTATTTAGCCTCGAAATTTCTCGCGAAATAATTTTTCAACTTTACAAAGAAATTCATAAATCTTACGATAAGATTTCTAGGCTATAAACACTAATTTTTTGTTGAATGTAATTGCTCGAACAAAATCAACGGAAATAGCCCAAGTTGCCCAAACACTCTTTTCGGCACTTCAAGTCTTTTCTCGCATCAACTACGGTTTCCTTTCCAAGCACTCGCCTAAAAGGCGGTGCTTCAAGATCCCACGACAAAGATGTTTTTTCGAGGATTTCGAAATCCACCTATCCAATATTACATATTACTCAAGGAAAAGGATAGTGCACGATGACCGACTAATCTGAAATAGGAAACCAGGCAAGATCGGTCAACCGGTCAACAAGTCAAACTCTTGGACTTTCCTTTTCTTGAGCATAACTTCAACGACAATTAGGGAAGAAAATTTCTAAATCTTTTTATATTATTCTTTCTCTCACCCAATCTTTCCTATTCTTGTTTTTGTTTGTGATCCTTATCAAACAAAGCTCAAACGAGATCTAAATTTCCACGGCAAATATTTGGGCGTCTAATAATAATAATAATAATAATAATAATAATAATAATAATAATAATAATAATAATAATAATAATAATAATAATAATAATAATAATAATAATAATAATAATAATAATAATAATATATCCCAAATTGTTTCATTCATAGGTTTAAATTCGAAACATATTTTAACGTATTTATGAGCAATAAATACTCCGCATGAACATTATATACGGACTCAAACTGGAGACATATTTTAACAAAACTACTACCCTACTCACACCCAGTCTGTATGGATTCTTTATCCCCACTATCCCTAATAATTTATCCCCACTATCCCTTATAATGTAAGTCCATCTCCCTTGTGTCTCCCGAGAATGTGAGCAAGTGAATCATTGATGTTCTTTGTGATATCTCGAAATTTGACCCTATTTCGAGATATATGAAATGATTATTTCATCGACGCGAGTTATCTTATCTATTGGGTGAAGCTATAAAAAATTAAAATGCGAAAAACCAGAGAATTCGCTCAGAGATCGACCGCTTGACCATAAGGATCGACAATGGTCAATACTATATTATTATAAGTCAATCAGTGAATGGATATAAATCGATTCGACAGAAGTACGTAGTCAGTTCGTGGGTGATTCCGTACAATTACGATATTCACGTCTAACGACAATAAATCACTTTTTCTATTGACCTTTTATTCATAGTACCTAATAGAACCCTTGCGATTACATGATAACCGAGGGTCATCCACGATTTGAAGATGTATAAATATGGATCGAAAATTATTGACCATGAGTCAATGATGAGAGAATCCTTAAAAGTCACTCAATAGTTTAGATCGTACTAGAGTCGTGTTTGATTGATTTTTAACCATAAAATTTAATTTGATTTTGGGTATCGAACTTTCGAGGATTTCAAAACTAATTTATTGGATGTCACCTCATTGTCCGTTAGGTTATTGACAAGTTCAAAATTTTCGAAAAAGGAATTATCGGACAGAAAATTGAAAGTTGGAAAGGAAAAATGGACCCGGTGGCAAAGTTGCAATTTGTTGGCCATAATTTTGGCTTTAAAGACAAAAGGAAAAGAAAAAGAAATTGTGGGGACAAAGAATTTGGCTATGAGGGTTTTGGGGAAGAGTTGATGTGAGAAATGATAATTTTTGAGGAAAAAATCTTAGGAATCCTTTATGTCTTTTCTTTTTCTCCCTCTCTCTCCCCCTCCCTTTTCTCTCCTCTCACGTCCATTCCCCGCCCCCCCCCCCCCCCCCCCCCCCGGGTGCCGATTCCACTTTCTTCATCTTCCCCATGCTGCAGCCTTTCTTTTTCTCCCTCTCTCTCCCCCTCCCTTTTCTCTCCTCTCACGTCCATTCCCCGCCCCCCCCCCCCCCCCCCGGGTGCCGATTCCACTTTCTTCATCTTCCCCATGCTGCAGCCGAAGGTTTCCTCCCCTCCATTTCCTAATTTTCCTTCACCTTCATCTCCTTCATCTTCTTCTTCTTCTTCTTCTTCTCATTCTTCTCATTCATTTTTCATCACCACCACCACCATCCACCACCCTCATCACCACCGCCTACACTACCTCCACCACCGCCAAACCACCATCTCCACCACCGAGCTCCCAAGTCACCGCCGCTCAAGCCGCCCATCCGTCAAGCTTGGCCACGTCACCACCGCTGTCCCCAAGCCACTGTCACCGTCGTCCTCACCTTGAGCCGCTGCCACCACCACTAAGCCGAATCCTCTAGGTGGCTATGAGCTTGAGGAGCTGCCGCCGTTGACATTGAGTTTCTGTTCGAGTCGCAAGCGTTTTCGTTGCCATCACGCCGCCGTCGCCACGAGCTTGCTATCATTAGAAACCCGTGAGTTAACTTCCTAATTGTAGATTAGGGTGTTAATTGCATTTATGGGTAGATTAGTTTAGGGATAATGACGGTTAGTATTGGTTAATTTTAGTTTAGCCTTAATTGCAATTAAGGACATTTTAGATTAAATTTAAGTGCGATTAGTTTATGTAAGTACAATTAGATTAATTAATCGTGGTTAGATTAATTAATCGTGATTTATTGGATTAATTGTGATTTATTTTTATTTAATAGTAATTTGTTTATTTAATCGTAACTATTTAATTAACGGTGATTATTTTTAATTAATTATAGTTATGCTAATTAATCGAGTTTATACTAATTAATTGCAATTAGATTGATTAATTATGCAGACTAATTAATCATGATTAGCTTAATTAATCACCATTAGCGTAATTGATGATGAATTAACCATTAAGTAGAATTTTATGCTTGTTTTTCTAGATGAGATTGTGCTTAATTCCAATCGTTTAAGCTTATAATGCTATGTTATTGATTGCCCAATTGTAGATTTTATTTATTATTTCCCAAAAAAAAAATTATGGGCAAGAAAATAAAGAATTTCGAGGCGTTGGGTTTGGATGCCAAATTTTACTTACTAAGTAAAATAATAGGGTTTTGAAAGGGAAGTGTGGAAATTTTGGCAGGTTAATTTCAAATACATGATCACATACGAATATTTTTATGATTTTTAAATGTGCAAAAAATTGCCAAAATTGATTATTTGAAAATGAATTCTTTTGTTCTAAGTTAAATAATGGTAATAAGAATTTGCTTGATTGTTGATATGCTTGAATGGTTATTTAATTGAACTTGTCACCCAATGGGAATTTGGGGTAGTGATGCCCGATTTTTATTGGATGCCTAGAGGGGGTCCGGATGCCGAGTCGCTATTGAGGCAAGATTGATACTCCTTTATGGAATGTCATCTAGGTAGGGGTTCTAGACAATGTTGTGCGCGATGGGGCGAGATGATGTTCGGTTATGACAAAAGACCACCAACTCTTGTGTTGGCTGTGGCTTGAGGGGTCGTAATAATTGGAATACGTGTGTTGGCAATGTGCTTGGAATATTTCAAATGTGTTCTGATTATTATTTATATGCGTTGCACTAATATTGCTATGTGACATATACTAATATGTAGGGGTGTACCAATGCGAGGTAAGATTGTATGATGTTGTGTGTTTAGGCTGCCTCCAAGGCGAATTAACTTCCTAATCGAGGTTTAGGAAGTTGACTCGCTAAAATTTTATCTTATCCCGTTGTTGTTGAACCTTTTTAGATCCTTAGTATATAGTGTTGCCCATACATTTTGGGGTCCCTAGGGACTAGGATATGCATGTGACTACATTTCCTATTCTGAGGACCGACTGTACCCACGAGTTGGTAGTCACGACCTTATGGGTAGACGTAGAGTTGGCTATTTAGGTGCCCCATATTTCCAAGACTTGGTACATTAGGGAGGTGAATGTCGATCGTACCGGTCCACTTCATGGTTTTGAAGGACCACCTTACGGAAACGTGGAAAGGCAAGACTGGGATCCCTTGGATATTGATATCCCTGGTGGTGTTATTGTCGATTCGAAGTCAGAGCTAGCGGCGGAAGAGTATCCTTCCGACTATGAGCCCATGGAGGAGTTCCCCTCTAATTATGAGCCCGATTCACCTCCTAGATACTAGGGCCGGTGCTTGGAGTTAGTGAAGCTAAAGTTAACATTGACCTCTCTAACCATTTTGGCTCATAAGTAATGTAGAATGCACTCTTTTATTGTAGGCCTTAACAAGTTGATAAATAAATCGTCGCTTTAGAAATCGTATTTTGTGCTTTATTATCCCTGTTGTTGGTTGATTGATTGGGTATTTATTTGAGTTATTTCCACATGTGTTTAATCAAAAGATTAAAAGAATGTGTTGGTGACGCGTTTTGGGACGTCGTAATTTTAATCGATCACCGAGGGATGTCCACTTGGTTCAAGGTGTGACATTTTTGTAGGTGAATGCGATGTAGCGTAGGCTTTTGTCTGCCATGCTTTTATGATTGTGTGTAGATGCGCTTTTTTGCTTATATAAAACCTTTTGTTTTGAGCTGCTCGCTAGTATATTTGGCCATGCTTTTTTAAGGATATGGAAGGCTTAGTTGAAGATATCTAAAATAGTTATGAGATGATTGCATCTCTCCTTTGTCAGAAGTAATCAATCTTAAGGATGCGTTTGGCAACGTTTATGTTCCCGAGAACAGTTTCTTTTCAGAAATACTTTTTTCTATTTTTATTATCGGGAACAGTTTCTAAGCATTTTAAGGCATTTGGTAATTATAATTTTTTTTTGTTCCGGGAACAAAAACACATTTGGTACAACCCAAAAAAATTTTGAGATTTAAAATTTCTTTTAATATATTAATAATTTTATTACATTTTTTTTTCCTTCTCCTTCCTCTTAGCCGGTCGTCGGCTTGGCCATGTCTGGCTGGCAATCGGTTAGACGAGGTTGCTAGCCTCGGGGGAGCCTTGCTCAACCACCGAGTGGTCGCCCTTGCCCAGATCTGGCGAGGCCGAGCCTCGCCTAGCCACCACAAGGCTAGGCGATGCCGGGCCTCGTGGTGGCCGGGCGAGGCTAGGCGAAACCAACCCAGGCGAGGCTGGGCCTTGCAGTGGCCAGGTGAGGCTCGGCCTCGCTAGATTTGGGCGAGGGTGGCCGGCAAGCTCAGGGCGACCTCGCCAAGGGCCAACAAGGCTCTGGTGAGGTTGCCGGGCCTCGTCTGGTTGGTCACCGGCCATCGCCGGGCCGGTGACCAGCTAGGGAAGAAGTAAGGAAGAGAAAAAGAAAAAAAAAAGAAAAGGAAGAAAAGAAAAGCAAAAAAAAACTTGTTTCTTGAGTTGTTCCCGAGAACAAGGAGTAACTTTTTTTGGTTTCTTGTTTTTGTTCCAAATGTGTTCTTGGGAACAAAAAACTTACTAAACACATTTTTGTTCTATTTCTGCTCCCAGGAATAAAAAAACAGAAACAATTGTTCCTGGGAGTGTTACCAAATGCAGCCTAGGTATCTCAGATAGAATTTGTTCCGTCACATGGGCCCATGTCCTTTTTGTCAATATAGTGAGGGAGAGAGATGATAACAAAACGGAAAGGAAACCCTCGCGTAAACTTGGAGGGCTGAACTTTTTTGCTTTTGCTGGACCTTTACGAAGCTTTGGTGTAAACTAGCAAAGTCTTTATTTTTAGTTATCCCGTCGGACGACTTTTTGAATGCTAAATCAGCAGTAGTGTACCAGAGAAAACCAAGTATTCAGGTTGACACTATGGATGACAGTAAATTGTTGATTTGATTCTGTAGCACAACGTAAATTGAGACATCCTTTGCAATGCATAAAATTTAGAATTACAAAACGGTCTCTGAAGCCCTAACCATCCTAGCAGCTAAAATTTAGATATAATAGGAAGAGATTATTTTCTAGGAGTTTAACATTGTGCTCGGTTCATGATGCATCTTCAGTGCCGGAAAAAGTTTAACTTTTTGCCGGAGACGGGAATGCGCTTAACAAGCCAACCTATCGGCCAAGAAAAAGCCGCAAGTCCAATGCAAGCACCCCATTGTCCCCAGTCCAGCCTACCTGTGTTCGCAAACCTCTTCAGAAACTCCACCATCACCACTTGAAGAATTATCGCCATGCTAACAATGCCCAAGAACGACTTGTTCTTATGTATCCCTTCGAATAAATTGTTTTCCTCTAGCTTCCTGGCGTTGAATACGTTGAAGACCTGGCAGAGGACGAAGCAGTTGAAAATGATTGTCTCCGTCACTTTCTCGTCCACTCCAAAGATGGAACTCCCCTTGAATTGTAGTGTCAGGAAGACGATAACTTGGTACAAGGCCTGGGATGTGAGATTCCTCCACATGACTCTGTTGATAAATGGCTCCGAACGTCCAACAGGCGGCTTCCGCATGAGATCAATTGTGGGTTGCTCTGTGGCCAACGCCAAAGCTCCCAGGGTGTCCATAATCAAGGTTACCCAAAGAAGCTGGACCGCAGTAAAAGGGAGCTCACCAGAAGAGACCCCAGCAACAACATTGATGACGATGGCGGCCACATTCTCCGTGAGCTGAAACTGGATGAACTTTTGAATGTTGTTATAGACGCACCGCCCCCACCTTAGCACGGTCTCGACGGAGGTGAAATTGTCATCCAGGATGATGATATCTGAGCTCTCCTTTGCCACCTCAGTGCCTTGGATGCCCATGGAGAGGCCGATATCCGCTTTTTTTAGGGCTGGCGCGTCGTTCGTGTCATCACCAGTGACTGCCACCACATGCCCTTTCTGCTTCAAGCACCGCACCATCAAAAGCTTATCAAATGGGGACGATCTAGCCATTACCTGGATTTTCTCGATTGCTGCCATTCTCTGTTCGGTGGAGTAGTTGCGGAACTCAGCGCCCTCTACTATGGCATCGTGTTCGAGATCTTTGTCGGGATTGAGTATCCCGCATTCCAAGGCTATAGCTCTTGCAGTGTGCACATTGTCTCCTGTGACCATCTTGATGCTCACTCCGGCACTTCTACAAGACACCACTGCGCTTCTTACGCCCGGTCTGCATGGATCCTTTATCCCCACTATCCCTAACAATGTAGTCCATCTTCCTCAGCTCTCCCATGAACTTGAGCAAGTGAGCCATTGAGTTTTTTTGTAGGCGAATGCCATGCAGCGCAGGCTTTTGTCCGCCATATTTTTTATGATTGTCCCGAACTCAGACCTCGCTTCATCATTCATGACATTCACCATCCCATTCTGGCTATAATAATCTGAACACAAAGCCAAGATCATCTCAGCAGCTCCCTTCCAGTGCATGTGAACGACCTGCTCCCCTCTCCTCCTCACTGCAACTCCGCTTCTCTTTTTCTCGGAATTGAATGCCTCAACTCGGATTATCTCCCAGTCATGCTTCAGTCCATCCATCATCATACCCAATTCGAGCACACCCCAAGAAAGTATCGCCTTCTCAGTTGGACTGCCTAAAATTTCAGGAACAGATGCAGAAGGTCGCATGTGGACAGTACCTGTTGTGTTTAAACCGATTCCCTGTAGTAGGACTTCAAGGATGCTAGCTGCTATTTCTCTGGATGCATCTACACTCACATGCTCTTTTCCCATCCAGAGCTCCGTGACCCTCATCTCGTTTAACGTCAGAGTCCCGCTTTTATCCGTGCAGATCGTTGTGGCAGAACCCATGGTTTCACAGGCAGAGAGCTTCCGGACCATGGCATTGCTGCCCATCATGCACTTCGTGGAGTAGGCCAGCGTCAAAGTAATGGCCAAAGGCAAGCCCTCAGGTATAGCCACAACCACAATGGTCACTGCCGCAGCAACTATGCGCACGACCGCATCCATCACGTCCCCCAACTTGGACTTCCCGCTGGTGAATTCTCTGTGTCTGGCCTCGTCTTGGGTGTGTCCGGTGAAGTAGCGGATCATCAAGATGAGAAGTACCAATGCAGCCACCAGCAGCCCAACCTTCCCGATGAAGGAAGACAACTTGTTGAGACGGGCTTGAAGCGGGGTCTCTTCATCTAAGTCACGGCTCATGGAACTCATCATCTCACCCCAGGCAGAGTTCATGCCGACAGAAGTGACCATCATGCGCCCAGAGCCCTCTATCACTTTGGTGCCGGAGAGCAAGAAAGGGTTCTCGCTGTGGATTTCGATGTGATCGCTTTCCCCAGTCATGCCTGACTCGTCAACCTTCAGGGAATTGCCATCCACGAACAACCCATCAGCTGGAACCTGGTCGCCAATCTTCAGACACACGACATCGCCGACAACGATATTGAATGTAGAAATCGGTTGCCTCCTGCCATCTCTCATGACCTCCACTCTTGTGTTGCTGCTTTCTTCTAAAAGTTTCTGGAGATGCCTTCCTTGCGTATAGTTGCGGAGGGCATAGACGGCGATGACTAGAAAGATGGTGATGATTATACTCCCACCATTGTACCAACCTTCTTTAAGGCCACCATGTTTGATACCGAATACTAAAGACAGAACATCGGATGCCATGGGAATGATTATGGTCATGTCTTTGAACGCATCAAGCACGAAACTGAGGAAGTTCTTCACCGGAGGCTTATTGTACTTATTCCTACCGAAAACATCGGTTCGCTGCACGAGGTCGGTTGCATCCCCGCTCAAGCCATTGTTGGGATTTGTGATGAGAATCGAAGCGAGTTGTTTTATGCCACCAAGTTGAGCCAGAGATTCTAACCTTTTCTCTCTCACCATGTTACTCAGGATCTTCGGGTCAACGTCTCGAAGCGAAGGGCGATCCCCTACACGTGGGGTATCATCGCTTTTGAGGTCCACGTCGATGGCGACATAAGAGAGCGACCGCAACAGGTCATTCTTCCTCCTGAGGACTTGTTTCGACAAAGACTCGAGGGCCCTCGTGAAGTATATGACCGTAAAAGCCCGGTGCCACCTTCGCCTGTGGATGATCTTCCTCAGGCTATCATGGTGGTCGAGCACGGCATCGGTTCCTGCCTCGCTGGGTTTTCGAAGCCTCAAAGACGACATGGATGAACAGGGAGAGAAGACAATAGGGTCTGTTTGGATAGAAAAAAGCGAAGCGTGATCCCCTACACGCGGGATATCATCGCTTTTGAGGTCGTTGTCGATGGCGACATAAGAGAGCGACCGCAACAGGTCAGTCTTCTTCCTGAGGACTTGTTTCGACATAGACTCGAGAGCCCTCATGAAGTTTATGACCGTAAAAGCCCGGCGCCACCTTCGTCTGTGGATGATCTTCCTCAGGCTATCGCGGCAGTTGAGCACGGCATCGGTTCCTGCCTCGCTTGGTTTCCGAAGCCTCAAAGACGACATGGATGAACAGGAAGAGAAGACAAAAGGGTCTGCTTGTATAGCAAAAAGAGATGTTCAAAGACGTGTCTTAGGGAATCAAGACACTGATTTGACTGGGGTTGAATGGAGGGATTTAGCTAAGTTGGTTTTAATAGGTTGTGTTGTCATTTGCATTCATATAGATGTAGTGTTAGAATGAAGGCGGTTAAGAGTTCTGCATGAAGTTCGCGGGAAAGTTCGCTAAAGGTTCCTGAATTAAGCCCTTCCCCGGGCACAAATGGGTTCATTGATGCGCATTTTGCTTTAATTTGTGGGTCCCACATCACCTTCTTGCTCACGCACTATTGTGCGTAAAAGCTACCAAGAAGAAGGGATAATATGATCCATCCATCACAGCCTCGGACGCTCTTTCTAGGGTTATCCGTTTTCTCGATGTTGCATTATCGTGACAAATCACATGAATAGATTAATTCTACTTATACACTAATACTTTTCACATTTTCATGGAATCCCTTCAACCTTTTGTAATTTATGCTATTTCGTTTCCATTACTTTGCTCTCTTGCTTTAATACACCTTGCTTCCGGACTATTGTTTGACAATATTGGGCATAAATGCTACCTAGAATAAGGGAACATTTGAGTCATTCATCACAGCCTCAGACGCTCTTTCTGGGGTTATCCATTTTCTCGATGTTGCATTATCGTGACAAATCACATGAATAGATTAATTCTACTTATACACCAATACTTTTCACATTTTCATGGAATCCCTTCTACCTTTTGTAATTTATGCTATTTCGTTTCCATTACTTTGCTCTCTTGCTTTAATACACCTTGCTTCCGGACTATTGTTTGACAATATTGTGCATAAATGCTACCTAGAATAAGGGAACATTTGAGTCATTCATCACAGCCTCGGACGCTCTTTCTAGGGTTCTGTTTTCTCTATGTTGCATTATCATAATTTATCACAAAAATAGATTAATTCTACTTATACACCAATACTTTTCACATTTTCATGGAATCCCTTTTACCTTTTGTAATTTATGCTATTCCGCTTCCATTACTTTGCTCTCTTGCTTCAATACACCTTGCTTCCGGACTATTGTTTGACAATATTGTGCTTAAAAGCTACCTAGAATAAGGGAACATTTGAGTCATTCATCACAACCTCGGATGCTCTTTGTAGGGTTCTGTTTTCTCTATGTTGCATTATCATAATATATCACAAGAATAGATTAATTCTACTTATACACCAATACTTTGCACATTTTCATGGAATCCCTTTTGTAATTTATACTATTTCGTTTTAATTACTTTGCTCTCTTGCAATAATCCGTGCGTCCCACTTGACCTTCTTCCTTCCGGACTATTGTTTAACAACATTATGCTTAAAAGCTACTTAGAATAAGGGAACATTGGAGTCATTCATCACAACCTTGTACACTCACGGAAAATTACCAAAATCGTTTAACCTATTGCATTTGTGCAATTCAACTCTAAAACCTTTTTTCTGACCAAAAAATATAAAACCTTTTAATTAGGTCAACTTGGTGCTTAGCCTTTTAAATTTTTATCATTTCAATCCATCTGATAAATTTTGGATGTGGACGTGGACCATTTTACATGGCACGGTTGGTGCTAACATTATTAACAATAGATTCAAAGCACAAAAGATTTGGTCAAGACAATGGACATGCAAAGAAGGTCGCACTAAACCATCTAACAAGCGATGTGGGATTGCAAAAAGGCAAATTGCACTAGGTACGTCAAACATGAAGCATTGTCTTGTCAAGGCACGTTATGCTATTATAACCCTCTAGTTGGGTGTGCATGTGATTTACCTTGACTCGACTTGATGACAATTCCTGTTTAAGAAATTTTTGTAATTTTTTTATTCATTTATTTTCAAAAATGATATAAATAATTGATTTAAAAAAGGATTTTTTAAAATTATTTATTTTTCATTAAACAAACTCGCACTGTCACTCGGGATAATGGATTAAAGCAAGAGAGAGCAAAGCGATGGTGACAAAATAGAATAAACTGACAAAAAGTCAAAAGGATATCCATGAAGCATGTTAAAGTGTTGGTGTATAAGTAAAATTAATCTATTCTGATGAGAAACGATAATAGTGCAACAAGAAAAACAGAAATATCTGCCTCAAATATTCCCAATTTGACTATGGAGGTAACATGAAATGGTGTCCTGGAATTTGAGTCCCCTTCAATATACTCTTAAATGCTCCTTATAGCACCATATTTCTACTAATCTGAGTCAATCAAACGATAAAATTTATTTTTTGATAAGTAATTCTAGGTATATAAGAATTACCATAAAAATTGATTTCAAAAGTGATTAGGAAGATTCTTATCGATAATTCAATATAATTTATTTATTGAACCATCCATTTCTTCTTTTATATATTGTTTTTATAGGGAAAAAACCAAAAAAGTCATAAACTTATTGTATTGATACCGATTCAGTTTTAAATCTTTCAATTGGACCAATTTAGTCCTAAACATTGATGCTCTTGAATTGGATTCACACGAGAGTTTCCTTGGAATCTAAGGTTGTGCCATGCGCAAAGAAAAACCCCACAAGAGTGCGGCCGCGGTTGTGATGAATGACTCAAAAGCTTCCTTTATTTTATGCAGCTTTGAGTACAATACTGTTAAACAATGGTCCGGGAGCAACAAGGTCACGTGGGACGCACGGATCAAAGCAAGAGAGCAAAGTAATGGGGACGAAATAGCATAATTTGACAAAAGTTAAAAGGGATTCCACTTTTAATGATAAAAGATAATATTGCAACAAGTAAAACGAAAAAATCATCTGCCTAACGTTGACGCCTTGTGGGTTTTCCATGCAGGTCATTTTGTATGGGGAAAATGAGATCATCTCTCCTAACCGGACTTTCCTATGTAAAGATTTCCATGACAAAAATACTTGTCTAGATTCAGAATTACATGAACCGAGTCAATTATATCCGCCGATCGTATGTATTTCACGTAAAATTTCATTAAAAATTCAAATGCTTGTGATTTGCCAGGGCTGGACCAACCATGATCCATGCATATTTCTTGGGGGCTAGGGTAAAGATGAGTGTATGAGGTGGTAGGGTTTTGCAACTTGCGCACAGTACATAGCATACACAACGGCTTGTAAAATAGATAAAAGATCAGACCCAAAAAAAAAGAAAATGAACTCTTCCTCCAAGTGCTATAGCTATAGAAGGGGAAATTTTTTCAAAAAGTCCTAATTCATCATGAATCTTTCAGTTTTATCTATTGAGTCTTAAACATTTTTATATTTTACCAATAGAGGCCACCCGGTTAATTTTGGCTGAAAATTATTAACGTAGATGCCAGTTGTCCTATGTGGTGTCGTTGTTGTTATCTTACGTGGTGTGGCCGACGTTGTCCTACGTGGTATAGCTCGTGTTGATCTAAATAATTTTTAATAATATTTTAATATCTTTCCAATTTATTTATTTATTATTTTACTTTTTCCTTTTCTTTCTTTTTTTCTTCCCTATTCCTCCTCTGGTAGGTGAGGTTGACTTTGTTGGGCCTCGAGCGAGCCTCCCAATGGTTGGGCAAGGTTGGCCTCGCCAAATCTAGCAAGATTGAGCCTTGCCAAGGGCAAGTGAGGCTTGCCCTCACCAATGGTTGGCAAGGGAGAACTTCACAAGAGGCTGACAAGGTCCCTTTAGTTGATTGTCAAGGCCAGTGACCAGTTAAAAGAGGAAGAAGGCAAGGGAAAAAAAAAACGGAAAGGAAAAGAAGAAAGAAAATAAAAATAAATAAATATTTTTTAATTATCCATTGTTAGTAATATGTATGCTACATAGGATGGTTAGTGTCCATATTAGCGATTTCTAGCTAAAATTAGCTAGATTGACTTAATTGGCAAAACGCGAAATTGTTTAGAACTAAATTGACAAAAGTGCAATAATGTTATGACTTTTTTTTTTTTTTTTGATAATTCCCAAAATTTTGTGGGAAAATTATCCAATTATTTATAAACTTATTGCACGGATGTCAATTCATTCTTAAAATTTTCAATTTTGCCAATTTAATTCTCAACCTTTGCACGAAATTCTATTATAGTTCCTTTGACCAATTTTTGCTTGAGATCTCCAACGTGATGGTGTGCCACTAAGATGATTGAAATGAGCAATTTTTAACTAAAACTAGCTGAGTGTTTTTTCGGGAATACTCTGGAAATTTCTCTCGACATGTAGAGTTTGTCTTCTACCTTCATGGTAGCTTTAAACCCTAAACCCTTATCTTCGTTTCTTCCATAGTCAGTCTTCCATTACCGAATTGCTCATCCATCTTCGAATTTACCACAAATCAGTTCCTCTTACTGCTTGACATGGATCGAAACCCATTTCAACGAACTACTGCATGTTACCCATCTTTCACCAGATCACTTTCCTGGCTGTCCTCTGTGTAGATTTCCTTCCGTTTTCCTACCCAGTATTACAAGTACTTCAATCCACTTCCATCTCGACGCCAATTGCTATATTTCGGAAACCAAGTATCTTGATCTACTCCGCATAACTGCTGCATCTCTTTTTCCACCTCCGTTTTTACTCGCTCTATTCCCTTCTCTTTCTGACCAGATGCTGCATGTCTATTCATCTCTTAATTTTGTCTCTCTGATAATGGATACTAACTGAGCTCTGCAGTCATGGCCGAACATGATGATGACGGCGTCTCTCGGCTCGCTGCTCTATGTTCCCGTATGGGTCGACTTTGGCCAGAACAGAGGATTGACGTCTGGACCGATGCACCACCTGCCGCAACTGTTGAAGATTGTAAGTTATCTCTGATTGGTACAGTTCTATCTAATCCACCCATAAACTTACAAGCCTTTCAAAGTACCCTTAGGCGAGTGTGGAGAACAGACCAGGTAGATATATCAGTCCGCGAAGAAGGGTTGTATGTCGCTAAATTTAAATCTGAGACAGACAGGCAACGTGTTCTAGATGGGGGCCCCTGGCAATTTTCTGGCCATTTAGTCATCTTCAAGGCCTGGATTCCCGATACGCCGCTGCATTGTTATGACTTTTCGACTTGCAAATTCTGGGTGCAAGTATTTGGTATTCCAATAGAATGGAGCTCTGCAAATATGATACAACGAGCAGTTAGCCATATAGGAAAAGTCATAGAGGTTCGTAATGACAGCAAAGAGGGTAATTCTATCCGAATTGTAAAAGCCAAGGTTGATCTTGATGTACGAGAACCCCTCAAAACAGGACAGCTGATACAAATCAATGGGAAGACTTTATGGATAGATTTTCGGTATGAACGCTTATCCCATTTCTGTTATTCTTGTGGGAAACTCGGCCACTATGCTACGTACGCAAGGACTATCCTTTTACTCGATGCAAAGATGGAGGGTAAAGAACAAATGGCCTTTGGTCAATGGTTAAGAGCGGAGGTTCGGGAACATAGTCCCTATTGGAAGGTTTTCTATGAACCGCAAACCATACCCGCAGCCTGGATGAGGTCATCCTGAAACTCCCCTCCGTCCCATCCATTGGTTGTAGCTCAACCCCCTTGTGAACACAATAACAGGGACTTTTCCCATTCGTCTACCCTGCCTCTTCTTCACCAGGATACCATCTTGGCCACGCATTCTGTTCTAACAGAGAAACAACCAGTAGCTATATCTGACCAGAAGTCTAAATCTCCAATACGAGTTGAGGCTGACATTACCTCTGCAAAGTTGAAAGCTCCTCAAGATCCGGTCCAAGAAAAAAAGACAAAGCAATCCAGACTCAACACCACAGCAGGAACAAGCAAAAAACTGAAAAGGTTTTCTCCTTATACTACACGTCTACATGTACTTGCTGACCTAGATGACACACAACTTCTGGACACTCCTATTATGGAAGCCGAAGAAGTCGGACCATGGGCTATGGTGGCTTGCCCAAAAAAGCCACCGAGTGAAAAATGAAACTTCTCAGTTGGAACTGTCAGGGGCTGGGCAACCCCCTGACAGTCCATTCACTCAAGGCCTTAGTGGCTAAGGAGAGGCCCGATATTATTTTTTTGATGGAAACAAAGAACCAAGAAGTGGCTGTTCATCGGGTACGTTTACAACTCAGATATCCTAATTCTTTTTTGATGAATCCCGTTGGTTTAGCTGGAGGGATGGCTCTTTTTTGGAATGATCAGTTTCATATTACGGTGGACCGATCAGCTACGGAGTTTTTTGATATAATATGCACTGACTTAATGGGAGGTAATCTGATGAGACTCACCTGCATCCATGCTCCATCTGATATTCAGCTGCGCCGGCTTTTCTGGGCTGAATTAAGGCTTATATGTGCAATCAACACCCTTCCGTGGATCTGCGTCGGTGATTTCAATGAAGTCTTATATCCCTGGGAAAAAGTAGGTAAGCGTTCTGCTGACTCCACTAGGATGCATGTCTTTAGAGAAGTATTACATGACTGTTCACTTATGGATATGGCAAGTAAGGGTTGTTCTTTTACCTGGATGAACCAACGGTCTGGAGATGATCTTGTTAAGGAAAGGTTGGATCGTGCTCTTTGCAATCTGGATTGGCGCCTTAATTTTCCTGAGGCTGAGGTGGTTGCTTTACCAGCTGTGGGCTCTGACCATAGCCCGCTGATCTTAACCTCTATTGCTATACCCTGTCGACGACATCGGCCTTTTATCTTTGAATCCTTTTGGACTCAGGACCCTGACTGCCGTGAAGTTATTGCTCGGTCATGGAACTCCGCTCAGCCTCACATATCTAATTTGCCTTCCAAACTTCGAGTGGTGGCTTCAGCCTTGGGTCGGTGGAGTAAATCCAAATTTTCCAGGGGCCATCATCAGCTTGCAATTTTGCACCAACAACTCCAAGATCATACTAATCAGCCTTTTTGTCAACATGATGCATCATTGGTTACTTACCTGAAAGAGAAAATTCGACAGTTATGGCAGCAAGAAGAACAATTCTGGGCCATGCGCTCTCGAATTAAATGGCTCAGCTGGGGGGACAAAAATACTAAATTTTTTCATGCAACAACTATACAAAGACGACAACGAAACAAGATTAGTATGTTGCAGGATGACAATCAAGCTTGGGTGCGTGATCCTGACATTTTGAAGATGATGACGACGGGTTACTTTTCCAATCTATTTCAGACAGTTGGACATCGAGACTACTTGCCTATTCTGAACCAGTGTCCTCGGGTTGTTACTAATGAGATGAATATTTCCCTAATAGCTCCTGTTACCAAGAAGGAAGTTAGAGAGGCTACTTTTCAACTGGGACTCACCAAGGCCCCCGGTCCAGATGGCTTGAATGGACTCTTCTACCAGCATCATTGGGACATACTCCAGGATGAATTATTCTCATCAGTGCAGCAATTTTTTAATTCTGGAGTCATACCACCGAATCTCAATCGAACCATCATAGCCCTAATACCCAAGGTACCACATCCTGAACGATTAGACCAATACCGCCCCATCAGTCTTTGTAATTATGCATATAAGATCATTTCTAAGGTGATTGCCAATCGCCTTAAGCCCTACCTACCTGTACTTATCTCACAGGAGCAAAGCGCTTTTGTCAGTGGACGTCAAATTCAGGACAATATCTTAATAGTCCAAGAGGTTCTACATCAATTAAAAGTCAGAAAATGTAGACGTCAATTCCGGGCTGTTCTTAAAATGGATATGCAGAAAGCCTATGATAGGGTGGAATGGGACTTTCTAAAGGACTATCTCCTCACTCTAGGATTTCACCCTACATGGGTACAATGGATCATGCAATGCATAACGACGGTGTCTTTTGCTGTCAAATTCAATGGTGAACTTTTGCCTTATTTTCAACCTACCCGAGGTATCAGACAGGGGGACCCCCTATCTCCCTACCTTTTTATCCTTCTGGCGAATCTATTATCCCATCTTATTCATCAAGCTATCACCATAGGTCATCTCAAGGGAATCAAACTGAACAGGTGGTGTCCCACTCTATCCCATCTATTTTTTGCTGATGATGCTATCTTCTTTCTAGACGGAAAATTGATTGAATGTCAGAATTTAGCAGACCTTATAAATCAATATTGTTATGCTACTGGTCAAGCTGTCAATAGAAATAAATCTGCCATATTTTTCAGCAAATTCTGCCCTCTTAGTCTCCAAGAAAATTTAGCTGGAATGCTTCGAATTCCAGTGGTTCAGAGGACTGGAAAGTATTTAGGCATACCATCGGATTGGGGCAGATCTAAACGGGACATGTTTGCTTGGATTTTGGGGAGGGTGAATGCCAAATTAGAGGGATGGAAAGAAAGTCTGTTGTCTAAGGGTGGAAAGGAAATATTACTTAAAACTGTTGTACAAGCGATACCTCAGTATGCCATGTCCATTTTTAGAATTCCTACATCTATTTGTCGATCCATTGAACAGAAAGTTGCACGGTTTTGGTGGCAGAAAGATAGTACTAAAGCAGGTATTCACTGGAAAAGTTGGGCTGTTCTTAAGTGTAGCAAACAGAGTGGGGGCCTAGGCTTTAGGGATCTTCAAGATTTTAATAAAGCCATGCTTGGGAAACAAGCATGGCGCTTAGTTCAGAACCCAACGGCGCTATGGAGTACACTTTTTAAAGGGCTTTACTTTCACTCTACTGATTTTAATCATGCTGAAAGGGGATCAAGACCTTCCTGGGGATGGCGAAGTATTCTAGTTGGGAGGGAGTCTATTTTACCTCATCTTCGCTGGTCGGTAGGAAATGGACAGTCTATTCAAGTCAGACAAGATCGATGGCTTCCGAGAGGAGTTATCGAGGGCCCGGCTAATCGGAATGACCCATTATTTGTTACCGAATTAATGGACCCGCACAGTCACAGTTGTAACGTTCCTCTTCTGCACCAACATTTTGATGATTCCACAGTCCAAGAAATACTTAACATCCAGGTTCGTCCTCAATACACTTCTGATAGACTTATCTGGACAGGTACTACAAATGGCACATATTCGGTGAAAAAAGGATATCATATCCTTAGGAATGCAACTCCTACTACTCAACAAAATATAGCATCTTCATCTTATCACCCACCCAAGTCACTATGGAAAGCTATTTGGGCTGTCAAGCTTCCCCCTAAAATTCGACCTTTCCTCTGGTCGGTCTGCCATAACGCTTTAGCTACAAAAGCCAATTTATTCCAATGTTGCATCACTACAGATTCTTATTGCCCCATATGTTTAAACTTTATCCCAGAAACTACAGAACACCTCTTCCTACTATGTCCATGGACACAACATCTCTGGTCTCATCCACAGATTAACATTCACATCACTCAGCAATCAATTACACGGATAGATGTGTGGTTAGTCGCTCAGCTAGAAGAACAGCGTACCTGTCCTGATCTGCAAATGATTGCAGCTCTGTTGTGGCAAATTTGGAAGGCACGCAACCGCTTTGTATTTCAGCAACAGCATCCCGATCATCTTCAGGTTATTCACATGGCTTCTGCCCAGGTTCGCGCCTACAATCTCTCTGATCCGTTGCTGCAGCAATCAACCCGCTCATCTCTGCAGCGAACATCCCGCTGTTCTCTACATCCTCATTCACTATGGCGACCACCGGATCCTGGCGTGGTGAAAATTAACATTGATGGGGCCTTTTATCCTGATAATATCAGAGGAGCGATGGCAAGCATTCAAAGGGATCATTCGGGCACCTTTATTTATGGCTTTACCTGTGATTTTCCAGCGAAATCAGCTTTGCGGGCCGAGATCCAAGCTCTCATCCTTACCCTTGATCATCTGTCACGAGAAGGGAAGTATGAGGATCATATTCTCATTGAATCGGATTGTATGGTGTTGGTGAATGCTCTTCAAGACCCGATCGAGACTCCATGGGAGGTGCGTTCCCTCATTGCTGAAGCGGCGGCGAAGCTCTCTAATTTCCCTAACCTAGGCGTGCGTCCTGTAGCAGAGAGCAAACTTTGTGGCTGATTGGGCTGCCAAAGCCCATTGTAATGGCACTCTTGCTTCGAACTGGGCTTCGTCCCCTCCAGGCTTCTTTTTAGATCTTTTGTATACGACGCCCATGCTACGGGCTTCTCTGGTTCTTTATGTTGATATATAATACCTCCTTTTTCGATCAAAAAAAAAACTAAAACTAGCTGGAAAGACTACATTGGAATTTCGCACAAAGGTTTAGAACTGACTTGGCAAATTTGAAAAGTTTAGGATTGAATTTGTATCCATACAATATGTTTAAAACTAATTGGGTAATTAGTAAATTCCATACAAAGCGTTGGACGGCTAGTGTCCACATCAGTAAATTTCGGCCAAAATTGGTAAATTGTGAAAATGTTTAAGACTGAAAAATTAAGAGGATTATGATTAAATTGACAAAAGTGCAGCAGGTTTAAGACTATTAAATCAATTTTCCCAATCAATCATCACAAATCGAGATTATGAATTTTCATTATTTTTTATTTATTTAGGAAATGTAATGCTTCTCTCACTTACAGCATTGTGCTCCGGAAATACCTGAAAATCTTTTTTCCTTCATGATTATTGCAATTCGCACTATTAACATTCTCAAAACATGTCTATTGACATATATTTTTTTAAATTTTTTTTTGGGTCTATTTGGCCTAAGGCAGCATCTAGCTTTCACACTATTCGTCTCTTTCGAAATAAAAAAATGCGATGGATTTGCCATTAGTGGAGAATTATGTATCATATGTTCATTTGAGACTAACCACCTTCATGGGATTTTATAGTTTTATCCATCGTATTTGCTAGATACGGGAGAGAGGACAATTTTACCTTTGCAAGATTTGGTTGGTACCTTCCCAACATCACTGTTTCAGTAATTTCCTTATGTGATTTAATAGTTTTATCCCAGTTGGGAGTCATTATAAAAGCCATCCTACATACTTATTACATAAAGGTTCTACTTTACCAGTTTTTACTCAAAAATGTAATTTGCATTCAAGACCCAATTGCAACCTGGCAAAAATCCAATTTGTTCTCTAAACTAACTATAATCGTTATTTTCTTTGAACATAGATATTTCGATGGACATGAGAACCTTCCCAAACCTTTTCCAATGTTGAAGCCAGATTTCACCTTTTCTACATATATATGTGTACGCGCACCATTTGGTTGGTAAATCACACAATACCGAGAGGAAAATTGGCTTAAACTCGAGCAGTTAATTGAAGACTTGATTCATATATGGATTCGATCGGAGATCCCTTGCTGGATGGCTCAGTTTGATCGACAAACTAAAGTAGAAAGAAAACCCTAATCCAGCGCATCCATGGGCGGAAGCCATAGTTGTATGATTCGACTACTGAGACAATAGGGGACCTCGTTGAAAATAGAGTCAAAGTACAAATCAAGAGGTACCCACGTGATAGATTTAGGATTTATGTGATTGTATCGTTGTGCAAAATGTGTCATAAATGAAATCTCGTGTGAGCTTGCATCTTTCAAAAAAATTCCGAGAGTAATAAGACCATAATGAAATTAAATATCAACGCTGATGTTTCACCAGGACACCCCATATAGAAAGATAGAGTTTTAAATATTTTCTTAGTGAAATGAACTGTTGACTTGATTCTGTAGCCCAAAATTATTTTAGGTATCATCTAGGCTCCCTAGGGAGGTACTATCAATGCATAAAATATTTCATCTTTGATTTAGGATAAGGGTGTGTAACGGGAATTGTTCGAACTGGAGACCTCCCGGACTGGACGAGATCAGCGGGTTCTGAGTGATTTCTAGAGAGGGCAATCCGATTTCTATTCGAAAGTAGGAATCAGACCGATCATACTGGATCGATTAATTATATATATAATATTTCAAAATATTCAACCACTCCTCCTAGAGAGGATGGTCCGGTTTCTAGTTCCAAAGTAGGAACTAGTATATATATATATATATATTTCAAAATGTTCAACCTCTCTCCAAAAGTAATATCCCAGTATCTTTGTTCCTTGATTTCAGTGAATGACCAAGGCTGGAAAAAGATTACAAACATCACTGTCTAAACTTAGCATAATAAAACCATGAAAGCATGATGAACTTAACAATCAGGATAATATCACAATATAAATATCGAAAGCAAATAAAGAGATAACAACATGCTTGAGTTGCAAAGCTTAAGTAGTGCCCCTCGAGCAATCATGCACGCGGAAAGGTTGGGGCAATCAGACTTGTGCTTGTTCCAAGCAACATAAGAAAAGATGTCCCCATTCCTCAGGACTTGCAGAGAAGCAGGGGCTCTTGCAGCACACTGATATATGTAGTCCCAATCAGCAAGCTTACTATAACGCTACCGCCACGATCGGCCATGAATGATAACTGCACTTGCGCCCCACTAATCAATATCCCAAACTAACCAAGGAAATACAAAGAAGCAAGTTGCAACATTTTTCAATTTATTTTTCACTCGAAACAGCAAATTATCGGTTCCACTAGACTGGTTAGATGGTCTGATTCTTGATTCTAGAATCTAAGAACTGGTTCTCCCAATCCAGTTCTCGGTTCCACCTCGGAACTAGACCGGACCGAGAATTGATTAGTCCTAGTTTAGGACGCATCTTCTCTGAGGGAAAGAACTATTTTTTAATGCACTTAGCAAGCCAACCTATTGGCCAAGATTATTGACCAAAGGGAAAATTCTAAGAATGGGCTTGAAGTGCCCTCATTTTCTTAAATAAGAACTTGGAGTAGACATTATTTCAAATAAAGACTTGAAGTGCCATTAATTTTTCAAATAAGGGCTTGAAGTGGATATTGTTTCAAATAATGGCAGGAAATTGTTATGTCTATTTCAAATAAAGGTCTAAAGTGGTTATGTTCGTTTTAAATAAGGGCCTAACTTTTTTGTGGTCATGGATATTTTTGTCGTTTGTCATTTTCTCTTTTTTCTTCCTTCATTTTTTTTTGGTTCTTCTTCTTCCTCTTCGTCAATGGCTAGCTGACCACTAGTGATGCCCATAGGGGACTGGGCAAAGGTCGTTCTCGCTTGATTTGACGGGGCCATTCATGCTGACCACAAGTAAGGGATGGCCTCGCCCTGGGGGAGGTCGCTTTTCGTGGCCATCCACGAGGTCGCCCCTCATCGGCCATTGGTAAGAGCTAGTGAGGGTCATCAAGCCCTTATCGACCTTTGCTAACGGTTGCTGGCTGATGCCAAAAAAGAAAAAAGATAAAAGATAAAAAGAAAAGAAATTTTGGACAAAAATGCTCTTGATTGGTCGAAAAATATAGCCGGCCCGCAGTTGGCGAGGCCAGACTTTTATTTGATATAAGCAATGCCACTTCAAGCCATTATTTGAAATAAAATTCACTTCATATCTTTATTTGAGAAAATGAGAGTATTTTGGGTCCCTTTTTGAAATTTTCCCTCAATTAAATATAGTGCTATCATATTTGGAAGATGGAATCTTATCTTTAGAAGTTATCTTTTAAATTTAACGCTATTAGATTTGAAAGATTTAAAATCTTATCTTTAGAATGTATTTCTTTTCTTGCAAATAGATCTTCTAGAATGTACTCTTGGGTATACAAATACCCACCTAAGCTTAATAAAAATACACAACAATTTCTATCTCAATATGATATTAGAGCCATCTAAGGCTAATGCCCTCTTTCAACCTTAGCTTTCTTCTTCTCCTTTTTTTCTTGTGTGGTCTATAAGGCGATGGAAATTCCCTCCGCCTCCGCCTCCACCACCATAACTCTCATTACAAACCCCTCTTCTACACTTCCTTCATTTGGATCTACCCACCACTTCCTTCCTCTACGTCTCATAGCATGTAATTACTTGTTATGGAAAGCGCAGGTTATCCCATTTCTCATGGGACAAAACCCTCATGGCCATGTTAATTGGACCACAACTTGTCTCTTTGATGCAGCCCAAGCAACTTTTTGACAACAGCAGGATGCTTCCATCATGAGTCTTCTAATTGTGTCACTTAAAGCCGGTTTTACCTTTGATTATTTATTGGTAAATCAACTAGTAAAGCCATCCGAGATACTCTCGATGCCTCTTTTGGCTTAGCTTCCACTACACATATGCTCTCTCTTTGTCTTAGTCTTCAACATCTGCAATAGAAATAGGACGAACCCGTTATTGATTTCCTCCAGCATGCCAAACCTATTGCCAATGAGATGGGTATTGCAAGCAAACTTCTTGAACCAGAGGATTTCAATGTCCATATCTTCTGTGGTCTTCGATATGATTTCCAAGACATTTTTTCCTACATTACTTGGTTGTTCTAAACCAATCTTTATGAATTTTTAAGTCTTCTCCTTAGTCACGAGAGTATTAAGGCCTTTCAAAAATTGCAAATCTCCGAGCCTTCCTCTTAGGCTAATCTTGCTACAGCCAACTCTACTCAACAAAATGCGTCCACCCCGCCCAGTTCCCCTTTCTCTAGCCATGGCCAATGTAGAGATTGTAGAGGTCATAGCAATCGCTTTGTCTATGGTTGTGGTGCCTGTGGTTTTTGACAAGGTCGGTTATGGTGTTCCATTTGTCAACATACAAATCATTAGGGGTGATCAAGTCCAGGGTGGGTAGGGTCTAGACTTGAACCCTGTACTCGACCCTATTATAACTGGTTCCTCTTTTCTAGACCCTATGCCCGACCCTGTTTGTATTGGACCTTGTACCCGACCCACCCTGTTTTTCTGATCCAGTTCCAAGGTCAATCATGTTTCCACTGGAACCTATTTTGCAATCTCCCAATATCCTATACGACTTCGAATTTTATATTAATACGTGAGAAAATAACGTAATCCTTCTAATTTATATTGAAACATTAAGCACTTGTAATAAATATATACATGAACTTTTTGACTAAACAAAAAATTAAGGATCCACAAGGCTAATTATAATAAATAAAATCATAAGGCAAATAATTAGCAACAAACAAGGGTCTAATATTAGTCTTATCCCCATAACTACTACATGAAGCTACTCATTTATGCAAGCATAACTCCTCCTACAAAAGAGAAATTAGGCGAGCCAATCCATGTGATACACAAGAATTTGGCGGCGACGAACACAGTTCGTCCATCAGACGGTGCAAGAGGGAGCCGGTGAGGGAGGGAAGCAAGTGAGGAAGAGGAATGACAAAGGAGGAGTGTCGTGTGTGTTTGAAAGAGCCAAAAGGAAAAACGTCGTGTGATTATGAGAGTAAGAATAGAAATCAGGAGAAAAGAAAAGGGTTTTGGACCTCTACTTACAAAACCGGTCTAAGAACCGGTTTCCGGGTAGGTAATCACTCAAAACCTGCTCCCGGACCAATTTAAATCTGTTTCAAATTTTGGGAACTGGTTCCTAACCTTATTTTTCAGGTGGGCCGGTCCGAGAACCGGGTATACCCGGTCCGGTTGCACACCTTGGCAAATCATACTGTTGCTACATGCTACTATCATCCTCTAGGTATGCCTTATTACCCGCCGCCTACGTATACGCCTTATTCTACTTCATCTTATCAACCGTCTTTGTCTCCTAATGCCAACCTGAGTCATGCTCTTTCCCCCTCTTTTACCTACATTTACCACCACTACCTTGGTACCTTGACATAGGTACCTCCCATCATATCACGCTTGATATACAATCCTTCTCTTCCTATGAAACTTATAATGGATCGGATCAACTACATGTTAGAAATGGTCAAGGTCTCAAAATCACTCATATAGGCACTTCTATTCCCTCATCTTTTTGAAATCTTTCTTTATGTTTAAATGATGTTCTTCATGTCCCCGATACTTCTAAGCATTTACTTTCAGTTAAAAAATTTGCATCTGACAATAATGTTTTCTTTGAAATTCTATCCCACCCACTTTCTTATTAAGGATCTAGTGACCAAGGTGCTTCTTCTTTCCGGCCCGAGTAAAGGTAATTTTTATTCCATATCGCAACAACCTTCAATGCCCACTACAATTATTGCAAAATGAACTTCCATCGATGGCTGACATCAACGTCTTGGCCATCCCTCTGAGCATCTTTTATGGTTTGTGGTCAATGAAAATAATTTGTCATATATGTTAACACGATTGAGTTACTTATGTAGAGCTTGTTAATCGGGCAAGACTAGTTGTCAATCCTTAGGATTGTCTCTAGCTTGTAGTTTGTTTCCATTGGATTTAATTTATGATGATGTTTGAGTCCTGCTCATTTTGTTTGAATTAATGGTCATCCTTATTTCGTTATTTTTGTTGATGATTGCACCAAATTTATTTGGTTTTATCCTCTCAAAGCAAAGTTAGATGTTTACTTTGTTTTTCTTACTTCCAAGCCCTTGTCAAATGTCACTTTTCATGGAAAATAAAAACTGTTCAGATGGATTGCATGGGGAATTTCGTGCCCTCCCCTTCTTTTTCTCAAAAATTGGTATTGCTCACCGCATTTCCTCTCCTCATACCCATGAACAACAAGGGGCAGTTGCACATCGTCATAGGCTTAGAGTTGAAACCAAATTAATATTATTAGCTCATGACTCTATCCCTCACCAATATTGGCACTATGCATTCGAAACAGCAGTCTACCTCATCAATCGGATGCCGTCTAAGGTCAATAAATCGCATCTCCCATTTTCAAATGGTTTACAATCATCCTCCACATTATTCCTTTTTAAAAATCTTTCGGTGTTGTTGTTTCCCATGTCTACGCTATTATAATGCCTATAAGATGGATTTTCGCTCTGTTCCCTGTATTTTCTTTTCTTGGAATACAGTCGCTTTTGCATAGGGTACTGCTGCCTTGACTGTGTCACCAATCATTTATATATTGTTTGACACGTTCGTTTTGTTGAAATGTGTTTTCCTTTTGCAATTCCTTCCATTCTTAATCGATCACCTCATTCATCACTTCCTACGCCTATCCTGATACTGTGGTCTTCAACTTCTATTGGTGTTCCTCCTTCTATCAATATCGTGAGATCATAGACTCCTCCACCGGCTCCCTAAGCATCGTCTAATTCCGAATTATCAATCTCCCCTGCCTTAAGAACGATGCCCCTCCATGACCTTTATCATTCCCCATCCTCATTAGCCTCTCCACCATCACCGCCACCGCCCAGGCCATCACCTTTATCATCACCATCACCGCCACCCCCCCCCTTGGGCAACACGCACCCACTTTATGCAACTTCGCTCTCGTGTTCCTCAAATTAATATAGCCACCACCTTTCTTACCGAACCAACCTCATTCACCCAAGCCAACAAAATCCCTAAGTGGTGTGGAGCTATGATTGATGAATTTAATGCCTTGTTAAAAAATGGCACATGGTCCTTAGTCCATCGCACTTCCTAGATGAACCTCATTGGGTGTAAGTGGGTTTACACAGTTAAGCGCAAAGCGGATGGTAGTCTTGAGCGCTATAAAGCTTGCTTGGTTGCTAAGGGTTTTCATCAACAATAAGGCTTGGATTATACGGAAACCTTCAGTTCAGTTGTGAAAATTACCACTGTTTACTCCATATTATCTCTTGCTATCTCTCAAGGGTGGCCAGTGCGACAATTAAATGTGCACAATGCTTTCCTACGTGGGGTTCTTTATGAAGAGGTGTACATGGAGCAGCCCTCTACATTTGAGAACCAACTTGTTGTGACTATATCTGCAATTTGCATCGTTCTCTATATAGTCTCAAGCGAGCTCCGAGAGCTTGGTTTCACCGACTTTCCTAGTTTTTGCTTCATTTAGGATTGTTGGCATCACAAACAAATCTCTCATTGTTTATTTATCGAAGAGGCACTGATGTCATTTATTTTTTGATTTATGTTGATCTTGGCTTGCTCCACTTTTTCCTTGAAATAGAGGTTGTCTCTCACTCTAATGGGCTACTTCTCTCTCGAGGATGTTATATTGATGATCTTCTTCATTGGGTTGGGATGTCTAAGTGTAAGCCTATTCAAACTCCTATGGCCACGACTACAAAACCATATGAGAAATGGGGTGCTCTAATATTTGATCCTACTCTATATCAGTCTATAGTTGGTGCCTTGTAGTATGTGACATTGACAAGATCAAATCTCTCCTTTGCTGTTAATAAAGCTTGTCAATTCATGCATATTTCTACTGAAGACCACTGGTAAATGGTGAAATGCATCTTGTGCTATCTCAAACATATAAGGTCATTTGGTTTGCTTCTTTCTCAATCCAATGATACTTGCTTGCATGGTTGGTAGCTCTCTGATGATAGGAAGTCAACTGGAGGGTATGCTATTTTTCTTAGTCCTAACCTGATTTCTTGGAGGGTCTGCATGGATTCTTTATCCTCACTACCCCTAATAATGTAAGTCCATCTTCCTCGTGTCTCCCGTGAAATGAGCAAGTGAACAATTGATGGTTTGTAGGCGAATGCGATGCAGCTCAGGCTTTTGTCCGCAATATTTTTTATAATTGTGTAAAGATGCACTTTTTTGCTTATATAAAACCTTTTGTTTTAAGTTGCTCGCTAGCATATGCGGTCATGCCTTTTTAAGGATATGGAAGGTTTAGTTGAAGATATCTAAAAAAGTTGGGAGATAATAGCGTCTTTCCTTTAGTTAGAAGCAAGCAATCTTAAGCATCTCTAATAAAATTTGTTCCGTCACGTGGCCCTATGTCGTTTTCGTTAAATAAATAATTACGTGATAGTCTTTAATATATTATGAAAATAATAGTATATTTTAGACCACAAAAAACTAAATTACAAATAATTGAAAATTATTATGAGATTTATTTCTTCGAAAATTTGTAATTCACAATACACTATTATTATCATAGTATCCTGAGAACTGTTATGCTAGCAAAGCCTTGTTTGTTAATATGGTGAAGGAGAGAGATGATATCAAAACGGAAAAGAAACCCTTGCGTGAACTTGGAGGACTGAACGTTTTAGCTTTTGCGGGACCTTTACGAAGCTTTGGCGTGAACTAGCAAAGTCTTTATTTTTAGCTATCCCGGGCCCGGGGGAATGTCTTCTATTGAGGGGAATCTCTTCAGCTTCAATCGATTGCTTTGAATTGAAAAACCTTCCGTGCCTATCTCTCTTGGAAGACCAAAGTATTCAGGTTTAAACTATGGATGACAATAAACTGTTGATTTGACTCTGTAACACAACGTAAATTGAAACATCCTTTGCAATGCATAAAATTTAGAATTACAAAACAGTTTCTGAAGCCCTAGCCATCCTAGCAGCTGAAATTTAGATATAATAAGAAGAGATTATTTTCTAGGAGTTTAACATTGTGCTCAGTGAGCCAGACTTATAAAATTATGTAATAATAGTGTAGATAGATAACCTGAAGCAGATTTGTGATATCATAATCTAGTAAAGATGCAAAGTTGGTGCACAGCTTTAATTTAGCAAGACATAATGCTTTTTGTTAAAGCCAAAAAAATAAAAAAGAAGACGATGCCTTTTTGTCTTCTCTATGATGTTAAAATTCTCTCCATGTTAGGTGCTTGATCCCATTTCGAGCACAAAAAGCCCAATGAAGCAGACTTATTCCATATGTGGTTCAGAAAATTCGTGTAACTTTTAATTTGGACTCGATTTGTCATTACTAAGTCATCCATATAATTAGTCATAATATGCTATTTGGTCCATAAAATTGGGTCTTGTGAGAATTGACTCAATTTGAACTTGTTAGACAATTTACAAAAGAATAACTAATTTTAAATATGTTGCTGAGTCATTTACGTTTTGTTCTTCACCCAAAATCTTAATGCTATACGAGGGGACAATTGATCTTAAAGTGACCACCAAACAATTATTTTCTAATTGACCTTTTCTCACGACACTTCCTTTATCCGAGAGAGGTTCCTCATCCTTTTTTTTTTTTTAATAAAAAAAATAGGATCCTAGATGCCTGCTTTAACATCCATTTCTGATTTAGCATTCAAAAAGTAATCCTACAGATAGCTAAGATGAAAGGCTTTGCTAGCTCACACCAAAGCTTCGTTAAGGTCCAGCAAAAGCTAAAAAGTTCACGCAAGGGTTTCCTTTCGGTACTGTTGTCTTATCATCCGTCTCTGACATAACGCTTTTTGTTATAGCCAAAAAAAAACGATTTTTTGAATGCTAAATCAGAGATGGATCTTGAAGCAGGCATCTAGGATCCTTAGAAAAAAAAAAGATGACTTTTTGAATGCTAAATCAGATATTGATGTTAAAGCAGGCATCTAGGATCCTATTAGAAAAAAAAAAAAAAAAAAAAGAGATGAGGAACCTCTCTCGGAGAAAGGAAGTGTTGTGAGAAAAGGTCAATTAAAAAATAATTGTTTTGTGGTCACTTTAAGATCAAATGTCTCGTCACACAGCATTAAGATTTTGGGTAAAGAACAAAACGTAAATGACTAAGCAATATATTTAAAAAGCCTGGCCCATTGGGCTATTGTGCTCAAAATGGGATCAAGCACCTGACATGGAGAGAATTTTAACATCATAGAGGAGACAAAAAGGCATTGTCTTATTTGCTTTTTTCTATTTTTTGGCCTTAACGAAAAGCGTTATGTCAGAGATGGATGATAAGAGAACAAAACCGAAAGGAGCTCTTGCGTGAACCTCTTAGCTTTTGCTGGACCTTAACGAAGCTTTGGTGCGAACCTTTAGCTTAGCTATCCTGTCGGATAACTTTTTGAATGCTAAATCAGAGGTGGATGTCAAAGCAGGCATCTAGCTTGGCATGATCACCTTATCTTCATCTGCAAGATTATCGAATTCAGCAGTAGTGTAGCAGGAAAGACTAAAGTCGGGTTGAAACTATGGATGACAATAAACTGTTGATTTTATTCTGTAGCAAAACGTAAATTGAGACATCCTTTACAATGCATAAAATTTAGAATTACAAAACAGTTTCTGAAGCCCTAGCCATCCTAGCAACTGAAATTTAGATATGATAGGAAGAGATTATTTTCTAGGAGTTTAACATTGTGCTCGATTAATGACGCATCTTCAGTGTGGGAAAAAGTTGGACTTCTTGCCGGAGATGGGAATGCACTTAACAAGCCAACCTATCGGCCAACAAAAAGCTGCTAGTCCGATGCAAGCAACCAATTGTCACCAGCCCAGCCTCTCGGTGTTGGCAAACCTGTTTAAAAGCTCCACCATCACCAACTAAAGAATTATTGCCACACCCAATAACGACTTGTTTTTATAGATACTTAAGTGCTAAAACTTACGAAAGTGATACTTAAGTGCTAAAATCGGAGCAAAATTAATTACTTAAGTGCCACCGGCGAGAAAACCGGCCAAAACGTTGACGTGGCAATTTTCCGACGAGCTGCATGCAAAACAATAACGTTCTACATGTTGATATAGTTAAACAATGTCAAAATGACGTCGTTTGGATGGTGACGTGGTAAATAATTAATATAATAATTAATTAAAATTAATTAATTTAAAAAAAAGGGGAAGAGGAGGGGGGCAATCGGCGGCTAAGGGCCTCTCTTTTAAAAAAATAAAATTAATTAATTATTATATTAAAATTCGAATTATACTAAAATGACATTGTTTTTGTGTGTAGTTTGCTGAGTCAGCCTTTCGGCGAGCCACGTAAACAAAAAAATTAATAAAAAATTGCCACATAAGATTTATGGCGAGGTTCACCGGATGTGGCATTCAAGTGTCCCATTTTTCATAAAAAGTGACAATTAAGTATTCATTTCGTAAGTTTTTGCACTTAAGTGTCCATTTGGCACTTGAAGCATTCTTTTGCCGAAAAATAACATAACTCCCAAATATGATGCCGCACCGAATAACAAATACACATCAACTTGCTCGTGATTGGAAAGAATTACCACATGGCGGGCTGGCAAATCACCAAGTGGGATTAAAGAATGTAGAGGTGCTGTCACAATCTCATTTATCTCCTTCCAAAATAAGCAATTTTATCGAGTATCGAGTATTTGGTGTATTTGACAAGAAATTTGACTCCATATTATGAAGGGAAAAAGAAGAAGAAAAAGATGAGAGAGCTACAAATTTTTTTGTCTTTTCTGCACCGTGTGTTGTCCATATAAGATAATCGTTATATGTTAAGTATTAATTTTTTATATAACTTTGCTTTATAAAATTAGGTATAATTAGATTTTCTGTAAAATCGATCTATAAAACAAGAATGTTTAAATAAATAAATTATATTGAATTATCAATAAGAATCTAGCTTATCGCTTTTGAAATCTATTTTTATGGTAGTTCTTATTTACCTAGCAAAATAATAAATTTTATCGGGTGATTGATTCGGATTGATAGAAATATGGAACTATAAGGAGCATTTAAAAGCATATACTGAAGGGGACTCAAATGTCCAGGACACCATTTCATGTTACCTCCATAGTCAAATTGAGAATATTTCAGGCAGATATTTCTGTTTTTCTTGTTGCATCATTGTCATTTCTCATCAGAATAGATTAATTCTACTTATACACCAAAACTTTCACATACTTTATGGATATCCTTTCAACTATCCGTAGGTTTATGCTATTTTATCACCATCGCTCTGCTCTCTCTTGCTTTAATCCGTGGCTCCTGAGGGGCGTAAATATAAAATTTTCGTTTACCTTACCTTTTTCTTCTACTCCCTTCGGATCAACTTGAAGTTTTAGATCCATTGCTATGAAAGAAAATATGATATAGTTCATAAATCAACGAAGAAAATTGTATTTAGGACGGAGTGTGTTTACGGGATGGTATAAACCTAGTATTTCCACGACAAATACTTGTCTAGATTCAGAATAACATTAGACTGAATCAATTATATTAGCCAGTCTTATGTGTTCCATGTAAATTTCATTTTAAATCAAGTACTTGCGATTGCCGGGGCTGGACCGACCACGATCCGGGCAAGCATATTTCCATGACCGACGGTGCAAAGTCGGGTGATAAAGATGGGACACGAAAAGCAGAACTAAAGAGGCGAGAAAGGTATCGAATCCACTGTGGAAAGGGAAAGAAGCTGTGCGACGTTGAGGGGAACAAGAGAGGAGAGAGTTAAGTAATGCAGATTTGCTCTTTAACGCACGTATGATGGAGGTTTCACCAAGCAATTCTTAGTATATTAAAACCAACATATACAATTTATTTAAAGCGTGATAGGATCTTCGATGATTAAATATGACTTATTTATTCAAGTATCCACTTCTTGTTGTATGGACCAATTTTTCGTATACAATCTTTGTTATACCTATCATTTTGAGTTATAAGATATTTAAAAAGTGCAATTAAGTCTTAAAACTTTTAAAAAATACAATTGTGTTTTAAAATTTGTCAAATTGATTCAGACAAGTCCTCCCATTGATTGTACTATCTAAAACTTATAAACTCAATTATATTTTTGTAACAAGTTTTAAGATTTGATTGCACTTTTTAAAATTTCTAGGACTTGATTACACTTTTTGATAGTTTTAGGATTCAATTATATTTCTGTGACAAAATTTATGATTTCTAGTGCACTTATTTCAATATTAAATGAGAAATCAATACTTGACATGTGACGATTTACTTGTGTGGATCACGCACAGTAAAGAAAGCATCTAGAAATTCATTTGAAAGATCCTCTCACTCAAATATTTCCAGTTGAATACATTGATCGAACTTGGGTTCAATACCTTATTTTGGAAGGAGATTGATGCTGGACAAACGCGTTTTGTGAACACATTGTTCTCAAATTCACTGCATTTGTCGTTAACTATTGGAATAACTTCGGAAAGGGCACAAGGTTTTACCGAATCTTTCGGCGCGTACCAACAGGAGTGGCGATGGCGATGGCAATTTCTGAGAAGTTTGGAGTTATATGAAGTGGGAAAAGGAAGATGGATTGCCCAAATATAATACTGCACCAAAAAGAAAAATGCGCATCAAAGAATCGATCAATGTCCGTGGAAAGATTTCATTCAAGAAGCTTTAGGGAACTTTCCCACGAACTTCATGCAGAATTATTTGAACTCCTTCATACTAACACTAAAATTGCCAATGACTACACAACCTATCACGACCAATCAAGGCAAATTGGATATATATATTTGGTCAAAAAACAACTTGCATTACTATCTCAACGAGTTCGAGTACATAAAAGGAGATTCCAAACACAAGAAAATCCAAAGGGCGTGAGGGGGTGTTAGACAACCAATTGTGAGGTAGGGATCCATATTGCTGGATTTTTGCAATCTAGTCCACTATCTTAAAGGCAAATTGTATTTTGAAGCTCACTAAAAAACTTAGAACAATGAATTAGGAGCTTACTAACTTAAAAATATGATGTCATAGATGTCGTATCTACCTTGCATTTTCCCAATGGACTTTCGAAATGCTAAACCAAATGCACCGTATATATCACTGGATTTAGCGCCACTAACTATCTTACATATATGCACCTTAACAATATCTAAAAAATTTCCTACCCATGATGTGGTTTGACTTGGGAACTGTTTCCTTTCAACATTCCTTTTTGGATCTTGTAAAAACATCAATGTGCTAATTATGAGACAAAAATGGTTACATTAAATGTAACTATGGATCATGCCTCGGTTATAAGCACAGAAATTTGAAACCTTCCGCACAACTAGCAAAAAGAAGCGCAAAAAATAGTGCACGCTCTTTTCACTAACTTTAGTGGCTATTCAAAACTTCATTTGTTTCGCAAAATATTGAAAAATGTTTTTCTCATTTTTTAGCGTTCGGATAATTTAGGAAAATAGTTAACAAAAAGTACTTTTATAACTAACAAAATGCATTTGCTTGAATTAAGAAAAAAGGATTTTCTCTTTTATAAATCAGAATTTATTTTTTATAATATGACTAGACAACAATACTTGTATCAGAGACCTTGGTGTTTGGGTACGAGAACCCCAATATTCTTATTTGGGTCCTCAATAATCGGGCCTAGGTACATAGAGGTTGACCCTAGGATGAGCTTAGGACCTTGATACCTATGCCTAGGTCCTTGGTGGCTATGTCCAAGTACTTGGCTCTTGCACCCGAGTCACTAGCGCTTAGGCTTAAGTCCATAGAAGCCTAGCTCGGGTCTAGGTCCATAGAGATTGGGCTAGGACCCCAATAACCATGCCTAGGTTCTTGATGGTTATGCCCAAGGACCCAACTCCCATGCTACACTCACAATTGCCCAAGGCTAGGCCACAAAGGTCAGGCTTAGGACTATAGTGCCCATGCCATAGTCGCCACAGCCTTGCTTAGGACCCCTAATGCTTGTACTTGGTCCCTTGACAATTGTGCCTAGATTGTAACCGGTTCTTGTGTCCAACTATCTCTCAAGCCTAGTTCCTTGGCCACCGAGTTCCAGTCCACAAATGCTAGGCTTGAGGGACTCAAGCTTGGGCCTAAGACACAATGCTCATGCTTAGGTCACTAGTGGTTTTCGAAGGTACCTAGCTCTCGCATCCAAGTCAACGGCACATGAGCCAGACTCCATCAAGACTAGGCTCGAGTCCCTGACACCCTCATGCTTGGGTTCCAATGGCTAGACCTAAGAAACCATGGCCCTTGCAAATGAGACTTGGGTGGCTAGGTATCTTTTATATCATACAATTAGTGCATGTCTCTTTAAGAAAATAAAATCAAGTTCTCCTTTCTAAATAACAGAAGGTAATTTCCAATTCATCTTCAAAATTCTTCCTGACACTATAAAAAAGATATTCTTATTTTTCTGAAAAATTATTTCTTGAAAAATATTTTCAAATAATGTCAACATTCAACGAACAAACGTAGAAAAATCGCAGCCCAAGTATTGAAATGATATTAATAGATTGTCATAATCAAGCTAAAATACTGTAATAAAATTGTCAAAAGATAATTTAAGGCACACCCCAGATTCCTTGGCGGTCGCATAGAACCTTTTACTAAATTCCTTTTATTCCTCGCTGTATGTTCAAACCTAACATGACTCATTTGGTGTAGTGGGAACCAATAGTACTTTCAGTCATTTGGTTGTTCTAATTCATTTTCCAGCCATTGAATAAAACAAATGATGCTTATGTCAAATAAATTTAATAAATGAATTATTTGTTTAATTGTTGACACCTAAAATTTGACAACCTGTTTAATTATTTATTAATTGGATAGAAAATTGATAATTAATTCTTAACCCCTAAATAGAAAATAATTTTCAATAAATTGTATGTCATATAGACATTAGGAGCATTTCCATTAATAGTAATAGAAACTTTTAAAGAAAAATTGAAAAGGAAAAATTAATTAAAGATACTAATAAAAAAAGAGAAAAATAAAAGAAAATGGGAAAAGCGAGGTTGGGCCGGTGGCAAGTCTGCCCAGTCTCTTTCTTTTCCCTTTTCTTTCGCCTCACCGGGGCCGACAAATTTTCCTTTTTTTTCCCCAAGACCGGCCAGCCTTCTCTTTCTCTCCCACCTTTTTTTTTTTTTTAATTTCTTTTTGTTGACCCTAGAATTACCATAAAACCGGTAGCCGGCGATAAACTAGGGAGAGCACTAGCATGGGGTCTACCTCCCACGGCACTCCACTTTAGTTGCACAATCGAAGCGCAGAGTTTCGAACCCCTCCCCTCCTGGATGAGGGGTAGGGTGCGAACCAACGCATCCACGGCGGGGTGGTTTCCTCTCCCACTCTTTCCCTCTCGCGTTCTGCACAAAAGAGAACAACGTGCCCGAACAAGGAAAGAGGCAGAGCAGAGGAGACAGGCGCGAGCGTCGCACCAGAGTTTGTAGTCGGGGGGCAGACCGGCAGCAACAGCTGGCGTGGCAGGAGGCCACGCGCGCCGGTGCTTAAAAGCGAGAGAGGAGCGAGTGAGTGAGAGGGGAACTTCTTTGAAGGGTTCATTCGCAGAGAGAGAGAGAGAGAGAGACCGAAAGCGAGAGATTTTCTCCTCATTCGCCGGTAGTTCGTCTCGTCTCGACCTTCTACGGAAGCCAACTCGCCCGTCGCCGTTAGTCGCAGCAAGCCCCGAACCAGGTGAAACCCCGGACACACTCCGCTTCTCCCTAGCTTATTGAGTTCGAGAACGCGAGGCCAAACCGACGAAATTTTGAGCAAACCGTACAAAACCCAAACTGATTTGTTTCCAATAATGTCGATTTGGAGCTTAATGTGTTGGGTTTATGCCACGAACGAGCTTAAATCCGAACCTGGAAGTGGTATTTAGAATCGCACATGAACCGTTTGACAAAATTGCTTGAATGAAGAACCCAACTCGAATCCTTAAAACTGAAGCTTAGATCTATGATTTGTTCTAGTATCGTTCGATCATAACTACCTGTAAGTGAGCCACGTCGCATAACTCATCTAGTATTGTTAGGCTGTCGATAAAAATTGTCTAAGAGACGGATCTGTTCACGATTAAAATCGCCCAAAGATATTAATCTATTTGTAGTCAAGGTTAACTGAGCTAGTAAAAATACTATGACTTGCGATGATCTCCCTTTTGATTTTAGTTTAGTTGAAACATAAGAGATTTCGATTCTTCTAGTTTTTTACTTGCTTAAATCTCCTTTTAAATGGTGGGTAATTACAATTGAAGCGGGTGATGATCAACCTGGGAGAAAAGTTAACGGAGGAAGAATTGGAAGAGATGACCAGAGAGGCGGATTTAAATGGTAATGGCCAAATTAATTACGAAGAGTTCATCAAGATGATTTTAGCTTTTTGAAAGGACTAGCGCAGCTGCTCGTGCTTCACATGGATTTTATATCTTAAAGATTTGTTGAGAATTTATGTTTGCAAAATTTCTCCCTCCCATTATTGCATATTCAATTGTAATTTTTTAGAGTTAGTGATATAAATACACAACACAAAATAATTATATTTATAGAAAGATTTCGAGAATCGAAATATTTTTAATTAAGTTTTTGCAAAATAAAAATTATCCAAATCCTTAATATTAGAAAATGTCAGAGATAAGATAAGATCATGAATTTACACATTCTTCTATGGACATAACATTTGTAAAATAAATGAGTGTATCTAGTGGAAGAAAAAATGATTGAGATCTCTTATTTAAGAGTAGGAGGCTCTTTTTACTTTGCACAATATAGCAGCAATCAATAACTAGAAGCCGAATTATGTAATAATAATCTAGTAACGAAGTAAATTTGAGAGAGAGAGAGAGAGAGAGAGAGAGAGAGAGAGAGAGAGATGCCTTTTCTCTTCTCCATGATGTTAAAATTCTCTCAACGATTAAGTGCTTGATCCCATTTTGAGCACAAAGGCCCAAATTGGCCATAGCGTGCTTTTTCCAAATGTGGTTCAAGAAATTTCTATAACTTCTGATCCACACTCCATTTGCTATGACTAAGTCAATCATATAATTATTTATAATGATGTTCATATGATCAAACGGTTATGGTGTTATTTGGTCTATAAATTTGATTCTTGTGAGCTATGATATTGACTTAATTTGAACTCGTTAGACAATTCTAAAGGGATTAACTAATTTTAAATATAATGATTGGTTATTTACATTTCGTTCTTCGCCTAAAATCTTAATGTTGTATGATAGGACATTTGGTTTTATAGTGACTACCAAACAAACATTTTCTAATGGACACTTTCTCATGACACTTCTTTTCTCCAAAAGATTTAAGTTCCTCGCCTTACATTTCTAGAACGTTTTGATAAATTTCAATCAATATAATTTTGCTTTAATTCCTAGGATGCATGTGTCACGGGCCGATTGATTGGGATCGTGACCGCGCGGCGACTCGGGCGAATTTGGACTACCCAAGCCAAACCTTGCTCGATCGAATGCTTACCCGCTCGCTTACCCGGATTGTTGAGAGAGAAAGCTAGAGAGAGGAGTTCTGAAAAGGAAGCGGAAGTTTTGATATTACTGAAATGTTAGGTGATTACAAATGAAGGAGGACACCCCTTTTATAGTTGAGGGCCTCGGCTTACAACCATCGATCTAGAATTCTACCGGCGGACGAGATCGCACCGCCTCAACTACCGACATAAGTATTGAGCTACCATCTACCGACATAAATGAAAGGAACAGACTCCCGTAATTTGGCTTAATGACGGCATTGCCCGCCCCTGTAATGTTCGGAAAGAGACTTGGTGGAAATCCAAGGGAGAGCAGGAGGTCCACGGGCGAGTTGGGGTCGACTCTAGGGAACCTCTCGGGTCGTCCATCTTTTGGCCCGTGACATTCTCCCCCACTCATTCTAGTGACGTCCTCGTCGCTCTCAGCTCGGCGGGCAGCCTTGCGGGCTTTGGCACGAGCCTTCTTGTTTTTGTTTCTCTTCGCTCGAACGCTCATGAACGAAGGGCCGCATCCTTCCATGATAAAGTTGGACGCACATGGCTCGGTCTTCGGCTTGGATGGAGCACGCGGCGCGCACTCAACCTCGGGGAAGAGCGCTTGGATGGGCATGGCATGAGTCGGAGTAGGATCGAACTTGGCCTTTGGCTTCACCTCGGTCAGCTTGTTGATGCACATGACGGCCTTCAAGCTTTTGTCGAGGCGTCGGATTGACGTGATGGTCTTGGTGTCGACCACCCCTTTGATCATGGGGATCATCGACGGGCACTTTTGGTCAAGGATCATCATGCACTTTGTCCTCATGTCGATCATGACTCCCACACGCTCGAAGAATTGCATGCCAAGTATGAGATCATAATCGTCAAGAGGGATTACCTCGAACGCCATTCGGCCCTTCCATCCGCCAATCTTGACGTCCACGTCGGGTGTTGATCCTACGCCATGGAAGTCGCCCGAATTGATCGGCTTGTACGACTTCTCGGATGGCTTCACGTGAAGTCCCAAGGTCTTCGCAACCTCGGTCGACATGAACATATTGGATGCGCCGGTGTCGACTAAAGCGTAGAGCGTTCGGCCGCCCACTTCAACCTCCATAAAGAACATGTCGGTGTTTGGAGTGATTTCTTTTTCTTTGGTCGGCGATCGGGCTTGGACCGAGTTGATCATTCTCACACCGAGTTGATCATTCTCACAGCTCCAATCCGAATCTGCCTCTTGTCTTCTTTGGGCTCCTCCTTTTCTTCCTCGAGGGCATGGAGGGTGTTGATTCGACCCTTCTTCGAGCACTTTTGGGTCCAGTGCGGACCTTGGCAAATGAAACAAGGAGAAGGCGGGGGTTGATCAAACCTGCTCGCATAGTCCGTCGGCGGTCGGCCCCTTTGGAAAGATGGCTTGGAAGTTCCTTCTCCCCATGCTTTGGCTCGGCCGCTTTGCTCATGCGCGACCCGGGGAGTGTTTCTTCCAGCTTCATCCTCGCAAGGTCGATCCGACCTCCAATCTCTTTGTCGACTCCTTGGTTCGGTCTTGGTGAGGTCGACGAGTGACTTGGTTACGCTCAGCGCACGCGCCAGGCTATTCACGTCCCACCGCTTCAACTCGAGAAGTACCCATGGCTTCAATCCATCCATGAATGCTCCGAGAGCCTCCTCTTCGCTCAGGTTGCGAATCTGGAGTTTGAGCTCGGTGAACTCCTTCACGTACTCTCGGATCGTGCCTCTTTGCTCGAGGCGATGGAGCTTGCTACGGGCCTCTTGTTGAGCGAACTCGGGGAAAAAGTAGTCCCGGAACTCTCGCACGAAGTCGTCCCATGTGCACACGGGATCAGCGCCTCGTCTAACCTCGTCACACCTATTGCGCCACCAAAGTATTGCCGTATCAGACAGGAACATGGACGCGGTTCGTACCTTGGTCGTCTCGTCGTGCATGTTGACGGCGCCGAAGTATTGCTCCATGCTCCAGACAAAGTTATCCACCTCCTTGGCGGATCGTTCGCCGTTGAACTCCTTTGGCTTTGGCACCTCAATTTTGGGCACCGCTTGATTTGGCACAGCATCGTTGGTGATGCTTAGTTTGCACAGGGCAAGCTCGGTTTTGAGCTCTTGGATCTCGGTCTTCATGGCTTCGATCTCATCCCTACGCGGAGCTTCTTCCTCAACCACTTGGACGCGCTCCTTCAACACATCGATCGATGCTTCAAGGGCTTCGTCCTTGTCGTGTAGTGGGGCGGTAGCTTCGTTGATGCATGAAGTGAAGTCTTCACGGAGTGAACTGTTGACCTCCATGATCCGGTCTCGCACGTCGTCAAGACCTTCCATGAGTTCGTGCACAGCGTTCCGGACATTCACGATCTTCTCATCGAACGCAGCTATGACGTCCCTTGAGGTGTCTCTTCTCTTTCCACGACCGCGATCCTCTTGGACTTGCACGATCTCTCCAACCATGACAGCTTCTTGGCTCGACATTCCTTCGAACAGTTGGCGCTCCTTGATCTCTCGAATGGATCTCTCTTTTGCTCTGATACCACTTGTCACGGGCCGATCGATTGGGATCGTGACCGCGCGGCGACTCGGGCGAATTTGGACTACCCAAGCCAAGCCTTGCTCGATCGAATGCTTACCCGCTCGCTTACCCGGATCGTTGAGAGAGAAAGCTAGAGAGAGGAGCTCTGAAAAGGAAGCGAAAGCTTTGATATTACTGAAATGTTTGGTAATTACAAATGAAGGAGGACACCCCTTTTATAGTTGAGGGCCTCAGCTTACAACCATCGATCTAGAATTCTACTGGCGGACGAGATCGCACCGCCTCAACTATCGACATAAGTATTGAGCTACCATCTACCGACATAAATGAAAGGAACAGACTCCCGTAATTTGGCTCAATGATGGCATTGCCCACCCCTGCAATGTTCGGGGAGGAGACTTGGTGGAAATCCAAGGGAGAGCAGGAGGTCCACGGGCGAGTTGGGGTCGACTCTGGGGAACCTCTCGGGTCGTCCATCTTTTGGCCCGTGACACATGCATCGACCTTTTCAAATAAGGTGGATTTGTATTCCAACATTTTGCATTTTTTTTCTCATTAAATCTTGTTCCCTTGTATTAATGTTGAAGTTTCAAGGAAATAATCTAGTTTGTTTGACTATTCAATTCAAAAACTTGAGATCATAGATAGACCACATGTATATAAAGAGCATATAAATCCCGTATACAAGTGATGTGAGATATATTAACATCTCCAATTACATGCAAGAGGATTGGGAAATTTGTGAAATTTGATGAATGGAGGCTGCACATATCAAATGAACTATAACAAAACCTCAATGTGATATTATGTTAAAATGTCTAACTCAAGAAGCATAAATTTAAAGGTAGAATGAGATCACACATATATAAAGATCATATAAATCTTGAAGACAAGTGTTGTAAGATACTTTAACATAGCTATTTCCTCATACGTAAAGAACACAAATATTAAATGCAAAGTTCAATGGAAACTTATAAGTGGTATTAGAGATTGTGGGAGATTGATGGGCCTCCAATCTATTCAAGTTGAGATACCTTGATGCACAAATCTCCCAACAGTTTGAACATTTTTTTGTTATCTAAAAGCATAATCTTCTCATCCTAAGTGTCTAGCAACAAAGGACCAACATTTTTGAGATGATTAGGTTTCAACATAAGCTCGGGAGAATTTCGGTCAACACCCACATGTCAGACTAAAGCACAAGTCTCTTTCTTCAAATGAACGAATGTAGGCTTAAGAATCTCTCACATACTTCACGAGCACCCACCCATCAAAACATTGCGGTTCGCTGCTTCTTATCACGAACTAACCAGTGACAGCATGCCTCGCCAATCGCGCTGGAGGGGAAACCTATTCGAGCAACGTAAGTTTATGTCGAGGAAATTGGATTGGACCCAGTAAGGAAGATGAGGCAGAGAGAGAGAAGGAGGGCGTAAAGGTGAGAGAGTTTAAGAAGACAAACTAAAACTCGCTTCTGCAATTAAACAAGAGGAAGGTGAGGATTCATTTGCAGATTTCTAAGCTTTCGTCCTTTGTCCACTGTTTCGTGGCCGCCATCTTCCACCACTTCTCTGGGGGCCGAGTTGGCCGCCTATAATATTCAAAGGCTTTGGAACTCGGGTTTCTCTCTCTCACAACGATACGCAGAGCAGCATCGACTCACCATTTGTTAAGATAAGGTCGCTCTGTCAATTCATGATTTCCACTCACTCATCAGTCTGTCATCTGGGCTGCGCACTAAATAACAACCAGTTAAGAACAAGAGCCTCCACTCCCAAGAATAAACAAGAAGACTCCAAGAGCAACATAAGTAGTGATGCTCGAACTGCTTGGAATTTGACTTCATCCACGGCGTAAGTTAATAACCAAAGGATTGTCATAGTGAAGGAAGTTGACCGCTTGCAGACATCCATCTAGCACTACTTGAACTGTTCAAATTCAGCCGATCAGATACACCCAGAAGTTTGGAATGGAACATCCTTCATTTCCATGCTCTTTCCGATTCTTTTTCTTCAACCCTTTTTCTCTCTTTCTCGTGGCGAAGGAATCAGCCAAAAAGCAACCACTGCGAACGTCAATAGTACGATCACGAATCTTGGCAAGTCCCCTGTTCGGAAGAAACGTCCTCTTTGATTCTCCACCACAAATTTTGACCGACTGCTCCCTCTCCGTCTCCATCTCTCTCTGTTTGTCCCACACGGAATGGCTCCTGTTTCGGCGAGAGAGTACGACCTGTGTAAAATCAAAGGCCCGGGCGAAGAACAAATTACTTACCTGGACGGGGTCAATGGGCGATCAAGAAGGCTCATGGCCTGGGCCTAGTGACCTCCATTGCACTTTGGGAGGGGTGCTAGCCCAAGGTCGGCCCAAGCGGTCGAGCCTACGTCATAATTTGTGGCAGCGGGGGCCTGCGTTCGCGCGGCCCCTACCCAATTCTGTAGTCCTAAGATTCGTGCTTTGTATTATATTCGGCTATTTTCACCTTCCGTGAATGTCCCATAGCTGATTGTAACAGTACTAAGGGAAGACGGGGTTCTCTACCATAAAAGGATTCAGTTGAAGAGAAGCGTATGAGATGTACTCTTATTTTTTTTTTTGTTTTTAAAGACATAATCACTTCTAGCTGAAGAAAATAAAGGAAGTTTGAAAATTGTTGTCAATAATAAGGTAAACGTTTTTCAATAACTAATAATAATTAATTATTTCAAGCACACAAACTCTTGAGATCTCTTAAAAATATTAAGCTTTATCTACTTTATGTAATAATAGCATAGATAAATAACTTGAAGCAGAATTATGAGATCATAATCTATTAAAGAAGCGAAGTTGGTGCACATCTTTAATTTGGCAAGACATAATGCGTTTTGTTAAAGAAAAAAAAAGTCAATGCCTTTTTGTCTTTCTCTATGATAAAATTCTCTTCACGTTAGGTGCTTGATCCCATTTTGAGCACAATAGCCCAATGGGCGAGGCCTTTTCCGTACTTGGTTCAGAAGTTTCTGTAACTTCTAATTGTGACTCAATTTGCCATGATTAAATCATCCATGTAACTTTTAATTTGGAGGTGTACATTAGACTTTTGAAAATTGAAATAAGGTGGATTCGAATTCCAACGTTTGGCTTCTTTTTTTTTTTCTTGTGAATGCTCTTGTCCCCGTGACAATGTCAAACTTTCAAGGAGATAATCTAGTTTGTTTGAATGTCTAACTCAAAAGCTTGAAATCATAAATTAATGGGGACCATATATAAATAAAGAGCATATACATCTTGTGCACAAGCATGGCAAGATACTTTAAGATCTCCTATTGCATGTAATAAGATTGAGAATGACGTGTGAAATTTGATGAATGGGAGTTGTGCATACAAAATAAATTGCAGTTGAACCTAAATCTGATACCATATTAGAATGTTCAACTCAAAGATTCAACTTTACTGGTGAAGAGATATCACATATATAAAAAGAACATAGAAAACCCGAAAAAAAGCATGTGAGATATTTTGACGCGGCTATTTCTTAGTATGAAAAGACTCGAATGTTAGATGCAAAGTTCGTTGGAAACTTAACATCTGACAAGAAAGCAAAAAGGAGAATTTTCTTTCCGAAGAAGGACAAGATATATGATTATCATTTCAAGCTAAATGACTATAAAGTCATCACGCATATGACGAATCATTATTGTTCCTTGGGCTGGAAGGCATAACATGACTTGACCTCCTTCCTCAGATGCAAGTTTCAAGCAACTTCTACTAGAAGGAGAAAATGAATTTCGGACAACAAAATATCGAAAATGTTCATTTTGAAAACCAAAAATAAAGTCAAAAGTAGATTTATTTTTCCATAATCCAAACCTACTTATTTTTTTCTTTAAGTTTAACCTAAATAATGGACATGCTACTAAATTTCAAGCATTTCCTTGATATTAAGGTTCTAAGACGTATTTGTCGTGGATCGATCAAGTTCGTGGCATGGCTTGAGTATTTGTTTGCTTTTGAAAATAAGAGAATTGCAATATTTCGCATGAAGTCAAATTCTCATCAAGACGCGTCGTAGCAACTTCCTCAACCTTTCTACGGTGGGCAGACGACGTCCATTATTCCTAGCATTGACAAGTATTCACCTTATCAACATCTTAGAAAAAGCCCATGTGTATGAACAATGATTAATTTTACTTCCTCTTGGAATATCTGTACACCCATAATTACGAGAAATAACATTGTTTTGAAATCATACAATTTGAATAGAATTTGCCTTTCCTATTCCTGCAAGTATCAAGATGCCACTTTATCGAGATATCTTATCCGTTTCTATAGGTTCAGCGGATCATGAAATCTTGATGATCTTCTCTGGCCTCACCCAAACGAATATTTTACAAGGTGCAATACTAAGACGTACCAAAACACCATTAAATAAAAATGATTTATTTTAACTATTTATTGTTTGGTGTAACCAAACATCACTCTTCGTTAGGAAACACTTAAACAAGCTAAGCACAAGTCAAACCAGCACTCTCTAATGAGCCATGAATTTTATCCTAGTTTCATCCCTTTCTCAAACCCACCACTAACAAATCGATAATTAAATATACCTATTTTCCATAATTTGATACGTCGTGACAAAATAAGTGTGTACCTGTTTTTGGAAATTAAAAATTCCTATGCATAAACTTCAATAGATAAAAATAGATATATTCCCGTAAATTTCGGTGTCTTAAATTTGTCAAAATGTCAAGTCAAAATTATCATAGCAAGTCGAATTGAGTCGATTCAAGCTTCTTATATTGCATTGAGTCAACAAGAGTATTATAATATGGCATAACGGACCTTTGACTATATGAATTATTCGATACGTTATGATCATTTCTAACAAATTCTCTTCCTCGTCACAATGCTTACATGTCTATCAACAACAAGACTCACGTGCTGACGCGTCCGAATCCTGCATCAAAGCACATGACGTGCACGTCTCTTATTGGAAGGAAACGAGTCAAAATCGAGTTTCTTTGATAGACGAATTGTTAAAAGACTTGCAATTCAATTTCTGGGCTCTTACTGCCGAAAAAGACTAAAAGAAGAGAAGTCCACGATAGTCACGTGGATATGCTTTGATGCACACTATTGCTGTACTTTTCTAAGGTAGTCAAGGTGAGAAAAAAGGGCCCCACCGTCCGGTCTTTGGTCATATCCACGATTGCAAGTGTTTGAACTCATCTTTGCCGGGGTATTCGATTCCTCGCCCCTTCATGGAGGTTGAGATGAGGACGTCCGAAAAAGAGATGGGGTTTCGCATTTGCACATAACCTGTATTACATATGGTGGCTTGTAAAATAGGTATATAGGATAGGACTAGACAAAAAAAACAAAAACTCTTCATCTAAGATTTACAGCTATAGAAAGGAAAAATTGCTCAAATTTTTTTAAATTTACTGCACCTTTGCAATTTAGTACTAAATCTTTTTGTTTTATCTATTGAGTTTTAAACCTTTTTGCTTTTTGTGTTTTGCCAATTAAGACCACCCGATCAATTTTGTCCGGAAATCACTAACATAGATGTGTGTCGTTTTACGTGACACGACCGATATTAACATGAATTATAGTTGCTTTATTTGTTTCGTGCCAATTTTTCGAAAAAATGATAACATTTTTTTTTTTTTGTGTTTGATTGATACTGAAAATCTAATGTCATTTTTTTTATAAAGAAAATGATAAAAAAAACTTGAATTATTTTTATTTTTAATTTCCTTTTCTCCTACTTTCTATTGGCCACTCGGCCATAGGCAAGGGACAAGCTCACCCAAGGCCAATGAGGTTCAACCTTGCCAACCTTAGGTGAAGCTCCACCTTGCTAGATCCAACGTGTTGGAAGGAAGGTTGAAGGTCGAAGGTTGAAGCTAGAAGCTTGAATCACAAAGGTCGAAGCTCGAGGCCTTAGGCAAGATCAAGCTCATTAGAATCTAGCGAGGTGGAGCCTCGCCGACCTTAGGTGAGCTTGTCCATTGCTTATGGCGATCGCCGTGGCCAGAGATCGACAAAGGAAGAGGGAAAAAGGAAAGAGAAAGAAAAAAGAAAAATAAATCTATAAAGAAAATAGGATAGTGAAGAAGTGCATAGAGGAGAATTAGTGTTTGGGTAAAAGAAAGAGAAGGAAAAATGATTTTCTCTTGTTAAAAAGAGGAAATCATTTTCCCCACTTTTAAATGTGTCTTTTCCATTGATCAAATTTTTGACTAGTTTATTTTTTGCAGTGAGCCAAACGCCATAAAATTGGGAAAATTATTTCTTGGAAATTATTTTTCATGAAATAAATTGAGCCTTATGCTACATTTTGCAAAAATTTAATAATTTGAAAAAAAAATTCACAGTCCATGAAAATGTTAAGATATAAATTATTATTTATAATGAAATATTTTTCATTAACTAATTATTCCAAGTGATACAAACGAATTTTAAGAAAATATTTTTCAAACATCCATTTTAAACAAAACGAAATCTAAGGGCATGCATGACAACGCTTCTTGGCTGGGGAAGATTTTTTTTTTTTTTAGAAATAGTTTTTTTCTATTTCTATTATGGGGAACAATTTCTGAGTAAAAGAAGCCATTTGGTAACTACACAAAATTTCTACTCCAGAAATAAAAAAAGAATAGAAATGCGTTTGGTAACTACATAGTTTCTTTTTTTATATTTATTAGTTTTTTATTCTTGCTCACGGATCGCCGCTTTGCCGCCCGATGGCGGCGGGGCGACAACGAGCGGGAGGGGCAGCGGGCGGCGGTCGGCAATAGCTGCAGCGATGGGCGGCGGTCCGGCAGTTGGAGGTAGCCGCGGCAAGAGAGAGGAACAAAAGAAAAATAAAAAAAGAAAATTGGCTTATTTCTAGAAATTGTTCCCGGGAACAAGAAACAACTTTTTTTTTTACTTCTCGTTTCTGCTCCAAATCTATTCCCGAGTTAACTTTCTATTCCGGGGAATAGAAAAACAACTTGGCGTTACCAAACGGATTTCTATTCTTTTTTTGTTCTGGGGAACAAAAGAATAGAAATCCGAAAGAACATAAACATTCTCATGCGGAGCCTAAGTGTGAATATGTGAGTTGTAGAGAACTTAAGTTCTCTACTATATATACATGCTTGTTCGATCATAACTCTCTGCAAGTGAGCCACGTCGCATAACTCATCTGTTATTTGATAGGTTGTCATAAATTTTTTATAAGAGATGGATGTATTTACATCGCCCAAAGAGATTAGTCTATTTGTAGTAAAAGTTAACTGAGCTGGTAAAAGTAGGATTCGGATATTTTTATTCAATAACTAGAGGCAGAATTATGTGATCATAATCCAGCAAAGAAGCAAATATGTCGCACATCTTCAATTTAGCAAGACATAATGCTTTTTCTTAAAGAAACAAAAGAAGAAAAAAAAGAAAAAAAAAAAAAGACAATGCTATTTGTCTTCTCTATGATGTTAAAATTCTTTCCATGATTAATTGCTTGATCCTATTTTGAGCACAAAAGCCCAATGGCCATAGCAGACTTTTTTTTCCATATGTCATTCAGTAAATTTCTGTAACTTCTAATCTGGACTCGATTTTCATGACAAAGTCAATCATATAATTAGTCATGATGATACTCACATGATCTAACTATTATTTGGTTCACAAATTTGGTTCTTGTGAGCTATGATATCGAACTTGTTAGACAATTCTAAAGAGAATAACTAATTTCAAATATATTGGTTAATCATTTACCTTTCGTTTTCACCAAAAATCTTAATGCGTGTCACAGGACATTTGATCATAAAGCAACCACCAAACAATTGTTTTCAAATTGACTTTTTCTCACAACACATCTTTTCCAAGAAAGATTAAGGTTCCTTGCCTTATTTTTCTAGGACGTCTCGATGAATCTCAATCCACATGAGTTTGTTTTGATTTCTAGGATGCATACATTAGCCTTTTGAAATAAGGTTGAGTCAAATTCTGAATATTTGGCATTTTTTTTTTCTTGTGAATGTTCTTGCCCCATGGATCAATGTCAAAGTTTCAAGGAAATAATCCAGCTTGTTTGAATATCCAATCCAAAAGCTTGGAATCATAAATTAATGGGGGTCATGTGTATATAAGAAGCATAGACACCTTGTACACAAGCGTAGCAAGATACTTTAACATCCTATATTATGTGCAATAAGATAAGAGCGGCACATGAAATTTGACAAATGTGGGTTGCACATGCGGAATAAACTATAGTAGAACCTAAATTTAATACCATGTTAAAATGTTAATTTAAAAAACTTTATAGGTGAAGAGAGATTATATATATAAAAAGAGCATAGAAACTTTGAAAATAAGTCGTACGAAATTTTTTGACACGGCTATTGCTTCGTGTGAAAAGAACTTGAATGTTAGATGTTAGATCGAAAAGTTGTTGGAAACTTACCAACGACCGATCAGAAAGCAAAAAGAGAAATTTCTTTTCGAAGAAGGACTAGATATATGATTATTATTACAATCTAACCAACAATAAACTCATCACGCATATGACGAATTATTTTCGTTTCTTGGGCTGAAAGGCATAACATAGACTTGGCCTCCTTCTTTATATGCAAGTTTTATTGACTTCCACTATAATGAGAAAATGACTTTCGGATCTAAAATGTTCATCTTGAAATTTAAAAATAAAATTGGAAGCAGAAATATTTTTCCATTATCGAAACTTTTTTTTTTTTTAAGTTTAACCAAAATAATGGACACACTACTAAATTTCAAGCGTTCCCGTGCTAAGGCGTTTTTGTCATGGATCGATCAAGTTCGCCATGTGGCTTGCATATTTTTTAGCTCACAAAAATAAAAGGATTTGCATATTTCATGCAAAGTCAAATTATCATCAATATGTGTCACAGCAATTTCCTTGACATTTCGGCAGTGAGCAGACATCCATTATTTCTAGCGTTGAACATACTAGGTATTCACCTTATCAATATCTAAGAAAAACCCATGAATGAACAATGATTAATTATACTTCCCATAGGAATATTTTATACACCCATAACTATGAGCAATAAAACGTTTTGAATTCATTCAATTTGAATAGAATTTGTTTTTCCTGTTTCTGGGGGCATCAAGATGTCACTTTTTTGGGGAATTCTATCCGTTTTCCTAGGTTCGGCAGAGGATCACAAAATCTTGATGATCTTCTCAGCCCTCGTCCAAACGAATAATTTACAGAGAGCAACGCTAAGCACAACCATTAAATAAAGTGAATTACTTTAACTATTCATTAGTTGGTGTAACCAAACATCACTTTTACTTAGGAAACACTTAAACAAGCTAAGACAAGTCAAATCATCCCTCTTAATGAGTCATAAATTTTAGGGTTAATACCCTGAAAAACCAAAAACTGGTATACTTGTGACAAATTTACCCCAAATTATTTTTTTGACCACCAAAAACCCCAAACTGGTATACCTTTGACAAATTTACCAAAAACTAGTACACGTGTGACAAATTTACCATATGTTAGTTTTCGTTAAATTTTATTATTAAATTATTAAGTTAAATGACACGTGATGGTTGATCGGTATATGAATTTAGGATTTTATGCTCCGTTTGTCACCGTTTACAATTTTTGTGATTTTTTTATGGTATTAATCTAATTTAGCATATGATATATTTGTCACAAATTTACCATTTTGGGGGTTTTTTGCAGTCGAATAAATTAATTTGGGGTAAATCTGTCATAAATGTACCAGTTTAGGGTTTTTTTTTTATAGTCGGTCGGGGTAAATCTGTCACATGTATACCGGTTTGGGGTTTTTCATGGTAAAAAAAATAGTTTGGGTAAATTTGTCACAAGTGTATCGGTTTGGGGTTTTTCAGGGTATTAATCATAAATTTTATCCTAGTTTCATACATTTTTCAGACCCACCACTCTTAACAAATCAATAATTTAATATAGCTATTTTCCATAAATTTGATACATTGTGATAAAGACACGAGCATATCCATTTCTGGAAATTCAAAATTCCTATACTTAAACTTCGATAGATAAAAATAAATATCTTCTTGTAAATTTCGGTGTCTTAAATTCACCAAAATATTAAATCAAAGTTACCACATCTAGTCAAGTCGAGCCAAGCACCCAACATTGCTTTGAGTCAACAAGAGGATTACAATAACATAACGTGACTTTGACAATATGAATTATTTGATACATTCTCTAACATATTCTCATTCTCGTCAACGATACTTACATGTCCATCTAAATCAAGACTCACGTGCTGACGTGTCGAATTCTGCATCAAAGCACATGACGTGTACGTCCCTTAGTGGAAGGAGACGAGTCACGATCGACTTCTTTTAATAGACGAATTGTTAAATACTTGCAACTCAATTTCTGGGCTTTTACTGCCGAAAAAGAATAAAAGAAAAGAAATCCACGATAATAAATTCAGCGACTCGGACTCACGTGGATATGCTTTTCTAAGGTAGTCAGGTGAGAAAAAGGGGGCCCACCTTCCGGTCTTTGATCGTATCCACAATTGTAAGTATTTCAACTCATCGGGGAATTCGATTTTCCATCTTGTTGATGGTTGAGGTGGGGATGTGTAAATAAGGAGGTAAGGTTCGCAGCTTACACATAACACATATAACTTATAAAATAGATTTATGATAGGATCAGAAAAAAAGAAAAAAAACACTCTTCCTCTAAGTTTTGCAGCTATAGAAAGGAAAAATTGTATAAAAAATCATAAACTTATTGTATTTTTGCTAATTATGTACTAAGCTTTTCGGTTTTATCCGTCGAATCTTAAATCTTTTCTCGTTTTGTCAATTGAGACCACTTGAATTGCTGACGTGGATGCCGGTCATCCCATGCGATATGATTGATATTGATGTGGATTATAGTTGCCTTGTTTGTTTTGTGCCAATTTTTTAAGAAAATAATAAAATTTTTCCATGTTTGCTTGAAATGGAAAATCTAATTTCATTTTTCTAAAGACAATGATCAAATAATTAGAATTTTTTTTTTTCCTTTCTCCTACTTTCTTCATCAGTAGCTAGCTATAGGCAAGGGACAAGCCCACCCAAGGCTGACGAGGCTCGACCTCGCCAGCCCTCAGGTGAGGCTCCACCTTGGTAGATTCGATGAGTTGGAAGCTCAAAGAAAGCTCGAAGCTCAAAGGTCGAAGGTCAAAGCTCGAACTTGTTTTCAAATTGTAAAGCCACCAAACAATTGTTTTCAAATTGACATTTCCTCACAACACATCTTTTCCACGAAAGATTAAGGTTCCTCACCTTATTTTTTTAGGACGTCTAAATAAATCTCAATCCATATGAGTTTGTTTTGAATTTTAGGATGCATACATTAGCCTTTTGAAATAACGTGGATTTCATTTCCACACCTTTGCCATTTTTTTTTCCTGTGAATGTTCTTGCCCTATGGATCGATGTCAAGGAAATAATCCAGCTTATTTGAATGTCCAATCTGAAAACTTGAAATCATAAATTAATGGGGGTCGCATGTAAATAAAGTGTGTATACACCATGCACAAGTGTAGCAAGACACTTTAACGTCCTCTATTATGTGCAATAAGATTACGAGTGGCGCGTGAAATTTGATGAATGAGGGTTGCATATGCGGCATAAATTATAGCAGAAGTTAAATTGGATAACATGTTACAATGTCGAACTACAAAGTTGGTGATGAATAGAGATTATATATATATAAAAAGAGCATAGAAACCCCAAAAACAAGTCGCGTGAGATACCTTGACATTGCTATTTCCTGGTCCGAAAAGAACTCGAATGTTAGGTGCAAAGTTCGTTGGAAACTCATCAACAAATGATAAGAAAGCGAAAAGGAGAAGTTTCTTTCCGAAGAAGGACCGGTTTTATGATTATTATTTCAAGTTAAACGACTATACAGTCATCACGCATGTGACGAATTACTAATTGTTCCTTGGTCTGAAAGGCATAACATGACTTTGACCTCCTTCAAATGCAAGTTTTATTAACTTCTACTATAAGGAAAAACGACTTTCGGATAATTAAACATCAAAAGTGTTCATTATTAAAAAGAAAAATAAAATCGGAAGCAGATTTATTTTTCCATAATGGCGACCTACTTGTTATTTTAAGCTTGACCTAAACAATGGACACACTGCTGGAATTCAAGCATTTCCGTGATATTATTTAATCAAGGTCTTACGACATATTTGTCATAAATAGATCAAAATCACAGGGTTGGTTGCCCATTTGTTTGCTTTTGAAAGTAAAAGAATTGTGAGAGCACTTAGACATAACAAAGTTCAATTTAATAAAATAAAATTACTTTAACCATTCATTAGATGGTGTAACCAAATAATCATTTTTCTTAGGAAATAATTCTGATTGTTAGAATGTCTAACAAAAAAAAAAAAGATTGAACTAATAGTTATATGAAAAGTACATAAATCTTGTGAAAAAAGTGATATGAAGTACTTTAAGGGCACGTTTGGTAACAAATTTGTTCTCGGGAGTAGATTCTGATCAGAATTGATTCTTTTTTATTCTGTTCCCGGGAACTGATTCTAAGCATTTTAAGTCGTTTGGTAACTGTTCAAAAATTCTAATTCTGGAATAGAATTGCGTTTGGTACCGTGCTCATTAATTATGTTCCAAATTAGTTCTGGAATAGAACTGACCTCATCGGAGCGTCGCCGGCCCTCGGCGAGGCTGGCCCTCGTCGACTGAGCCTCGCCGGTAGCTGGGCGAGGCTCGGCCTCGCGGGGGCTGGGCGAGCCTTGCTGGTGGCCAAGCGAGCCTCGCCTGGCCACCGGTGGGGCTGGGCGTCACGAGGCTTGCCTAGCCCTTGCCTAGCCCTGGTGAGGCTCGGCCTCGCCAGTGGCTGGGCAAGCCTCCGGCGAGCTCGCCGGACCGGCAGCCGCCGCCGGCGGTGGACGACGGCCGGCGGATGGCGGACGGCGGCCAGCGGATGGCGGACAGTGGCGGGTGATGGTGGACGGCGGTCACGAGATGGCCGAAGGGAAATAGGAGAATTCTTGATTTTGATTCTCAAATTTGTTCCGGAACAAGAATGAACTTTTTTTTTTTTTTTTTTTTTGATTCTATTCTCAATCTGTTCTCGGGAACAAAAATTTTACCAAACGCAATTCTAGGCCCAAACTGATTCTGGGAACAAATAATTAGAATTTGGCCATGTTTGGATGGTTACCAAACAAGGCCTAACACTCCTCACGTGTAAGAGTGATTAGGATCAACACATAGAATTTGCCAAATGGGGAGCTGCACATGCTAAATAATTTGGAGCAAAAACATGAGTATGATATTATGTTAGAATGTCTAATACAAAAACTTAATTTCCTCGTACATAAATAACTTGCATATTATATGAAAAGTTGGATAAAAACTCATCAACAAGGGACAGAAAAAGCAGGAAAAAAAAAAAGAGCAGAAATTTCTTTCGAAGAAGGACAAGCTTAAAGTGCCGGGAATGTCGCGAAGTATTATTGTTTCTTGAGCCGAAAGGCATAAGATATAATGGCCTCCTGCATATACAAGTTTCAGCAACTTCTACTGGAAGGAGAAAATGAATTTCCGTCAAACAAATATCGAAAGAGTTTTTTCATCATCTAATTTGTTTCTAAAGTTTTACCTAAAACATGAACATACAGCTAAATTTCAAGCACTTCGATTGTATATTCTGATCAAGGTTCTAAGACGTATCTGTTCATAAATCGATTGAAGTTGCTGAGTTGCTTGCGTATCTGTTTGCTTTTGAAAATAAAAGAACTGGAATAACAATTAGACATACCAAAACACCATTTAATAAACTGATTTTGCTTTGACTATTCACTGTTTGGTGCAACCAAACATCACCTTTGCTTAGGAAACACTTAAACAAGCTAAGCACAAGTCAAACTAGCACCCTCCTAATGAGTCATGAGTTTTATCCGGGTTTCATACATTTTTCAGACCCGCAACCTTAACAAATCGATAACTAAATACACCCAATTTCCATAAAATTTTGATAGGTCGTAACAAAATACAATCAATACTTATTTCGGGAAATTTAAAATTCCTACATATATATCTTCTTATAAATTTCGGTGTCTCAAATTTGCCAAAATGCTGAATCAAAATGACCACATCGAATTGAGTCAAGTCAAGTCAACAAGAGGATTGAATTGGCATAACGTGCCTTTCACTAAATGAAGTATTCACTACGTTATAATCCACTCTGACAGAGTCTCTTCCTCGTGACAATGCTTCCATGTCTATCTACCAAGACTAACGTGCTGACGTGTTGAATCTTACGTCGAAGCACGTGACGTCCCTCATCGGGGGAAAGATGTAATAGATAGTATTCTTGTCCAAAAGTCGGAGTCTTGATCGACTCTTTTCGATGGACGATTTGTTGATTAACTCTTTTTGATGGACGAATTGTTGAAGACTTGTGATTCAATTTCCGGACTTTTGCTGCCAAATTTAATTTTAGAAGAATATAAGTTCTCCACGACAAATTTAGTGATGCATGCGAGCATGGACCTCATTACGTCATTATTTACGAGGAAGTCTTCGAGGTTGAAGAGAGAATCGCAAGAAGAGCCATGTCAGATCAGAATAGACCCATTAAAATGGATCATAGATGCATTATTTAACCCATTTGATGGCAGAGGTGTCAAAATGGTTGAAAACCCATTTTGAACCCATATTCAATTAGATGAGTCATATTTGGGTTAGTTAAGTTTTAGTTAATGAACTGTTAATGGGTTTTGGTTGTGTGTAAGTCTAATGATAATTGGGTTATAAATGAGTTTGTCTTTAAACCTATTTACAACCCATTTTACTTGTAAATGATATTAGTTGAGTCAATCTAATAAGGATACATCATCATCTTTGAATAGTTTTCATCATTTTATTTTTTTAATTTCGATTTTTTAATAATTTTTTATTTTATTTTCTTGTATTCTTTTTCTTTCTTTCTTTTACTTATTTTCCCTACGAAGTCTCGTGACTGGCCCTCCAGTCGCTGGGTGAAGGCTGTGAAGCCCTCACTGGCAGGGTGAGGTTCACAGCCCTGCCCAATCACACCTGTAAGCCTTGAGGTCCATGACTTTTGGTGAGGCCGAGACTTGAGCCTCATTGATTTGATGAGACTCAAGCTTGCTGCCGTTGAGGCAAGCTCGACCTCGTTGGATCTAGTGAGGTGAAGCCTTGCCCAAGGTCGGTTGGCTTAGCTCATGGGAATTGGGTGAGCTCGAGCCTCGTTGGCCTATGGTGAGGCTAAAGCTTGCCTATTGCTAGCCAGGACCGCCATGGTTGACGACCGTGTGAAGGATGAGGAAAAAGAAAAAGAAACTTAAAATTTTAAAAATTAAAGATTAAAAAAATATATATTTTTTTAAAAAAATAGAAAATGAAATAAGAAAACTTGAAAGGAGTGCATGTAAAATCAAATCGGATTTTCTATACCAAGTGGAAATTTTTTTAATATATTTTCAAGTTTCAACCAAACACTAAAAAATATTATCATTTTCAAAAATACCAATTTTTATTTTTTTAAAAAAAATAAAATTTATCATTAATTTCCTAATTATACGGGCCTATTCAAGGATATAAGATTTTTTTTTTTAAATTAGAAGAAATAATTTTTTCTAAACTTGGTTAAATAAGGAAGTGTTATGGCTTGGGTATATGTTGGGTCGAGAATAGATCAATAAACTTACATTAGTGATAAATTGGTAATAGACGGCTCAATGGGTCAATTTTGATCGGACTATATATAACTCAATCCACCTCACTTGTTTGACAGGTTTATTTGATGGGTAGAGTTGTTATGAGTTAATTATATTCAATAAATGGGTATAGTTGTTATAAATGGGTTTAGAATTATAAAACCCAAAATAATATGAATATTAAATAGGATAACAACTAACTTAGACCTAACTTACTCCTATGATTCTTTCTTTGCTCTCATTTGAATCAGCACTTGCTCACTTGATGCTCTCACCTCATTTGAGTATGATTTTTTTCAAAATTGAGTTGAATGATTGCGTATAAATTGATTATGAGTCGAGTTGGGTCGGGTATGAGTTATTGAAGTTATATTACATGTAAATGGGTCAATTTTGATTGGATTAATTTCGATCTGACTCGACTCCACCCATTTGATAGGTGTAAGTCAAGGAGATCGAAGAGCAAGAGAGATGCCGCATGATGACAGGATTGCCTAACGTGAAAGGCTGAAGGTGGAAGAAGACGCGGCGACGACGGCGGCCCTTCATAAAGAAAGACTCGCTTTATTTTCAATGATCTTCAGGTGGGAAAACGAAGCCCACCCTCTGGTTTTTGATCATATCCACAATTAAGTATTTGAACTCATCCTCTAAGTTTCGCAACAACTTTAACTTTAATTTATGACTCAAAAGGACCTCATCATGCAATGTACCTATAGTTAAGGTTCTTCCTCAACTTTTCTATGTAAAGTGCACGGGATGGTTTACAACTTCACTTAATTTAGTCGAACAATTTTTTCAATATCAGTTGTGAAGACTTATGATAAAATATCTTCATCTACTTACCTTTTTACCTTTTTCACCACTATGGTAAACTCTTTACTGGCTCTTTTCCTCCTTCTGAGATCAACCTAAAGATTTGGATCCATTGCGCTGTGATAGTAAACATGATATATTTTCATAAATCAACAAAAGAAATTGTTAAACTCACTTTTAGGACAAAGTGCTTTTAGGCTGCGTTTGGCAGTCGAGATAAAATTCGGGATATGATATTAGTTATCCTATCCTATGTTTGGTGGTCGCTCATGATATGATAAAGTCGGATATAACGGGGATTTAGGCATAATAAAATTATCACATGGAAGAAGTGGGATAAAAGTAGATAGGATTTCTAATATCCATAATAGGAAAATTATTCTTCTAGAATAACAAACTTATTGAATTAACAAAACTGAATTATATTTCAATATATACAATATTTGAATTCTAATTTAATAAATTAAAAATTAAAAATAATTTTTTTAATTAATCTTATTTTAATTTATATATTCAACTTTAATTCTATCTTATATTAAATATTCAATCTATAAATTAAATATTTATATTTATTATATATTTTAGGTATTTTTGTATTTTAGGTATGTTAGTAAAGTTTACTATTTGATAAAAATTTATTAAAGAATGATGAAAGGGAAAAAAAGAAATAATAAAGAAAACAATATAAAAAGAGGAAAAATAAAATAAAAATAAATTAATAAATAATGTTAAGAGAGATTTTCACCATATCCGTATATGAACATTTATGTTCATTTATAATGATATGACGTTTAAATAAATAAAAAACTGTATATGATATAATGTGAATATATCCAATTTTAATACTGCAATTTACCAAACAATAAACATGATATAATTTTTTTTTACGATTTCATATCATATTCTATCTAGTCCTATCCCAATTAGAAATTCGAACGACCAAACGTAGCCTTAGATGATAGTATAACCCAATTACTCTACCTATTGCCAATGTGAGAAAATATCACTATAAGCGAATTAGAATTTCTATAGCAATATGCAAACTATTGAAATTCCACAAACCATACAATAACTTATGAAACACGAAACTAGAGTCACCAATACTACTTGCCTTTTGCGATCGCACTTTGCTTTGTTTTAGGGTTTATCTCGACCTTCTTTACGCGTTTTGTGCGCTTTGGTTGCCTTGACCTATAGGCTCTTGAATCGGATTCACGCGGGACTTTCCTTCAAATCTAAGTTTGGAATATGCACCAAGAAAAAACCCCCACAAAGAAGCGTCCGAGGTTGTGATGAATGACTCAAAAGCTTCCTTTATTCTTGGTAGCTTTGAGTACATGTTGCTAAACAATGGTCCGGCAGGAACATGGTCACGTGGGACCCAGGATTAAAGCAAGAAAGCAAAGTAATGGAGACGAAGTAGCATAACCTGAAAAGGTAAAAGGGACTCCTTGAAAATGTGAAAAAGTAATGGGGTGCTTTTTTTTTGGGGGGGGGGGGGGGGTGGTAGGGGGCATTTTTATGGTAAATGATCATAATGCACTAAATAAGACAAAAGAATTATCTGCCTCATGTTCACGCTTTTTGGGTTTTCCATCCAAGCATCACTTTGCACGGGGGAAATGAGATCATCTCTTGCCACCGGCCTTTCCTACGTAAAGATTTCCATGGCAAATACTCATCTAGATTTAGAATAACATGGACTGACTCAATTATATCTGCCGACCCTATGTGTTCCACGTGAATTTCATAAAAAAAAAAAATCAAATGCTTGTGGTTGCCGGGGCAGGCCCGACCACGATCCGGGCAAGCATATTTCCACGACCGACGGTGCAAAGTCAGGTGATAAAGATGGGACGCGAAAAGGAGAACTAATGACGCCAGAAAGGTATCGAATCCACTGTGGAAAGGGAAAGAAGCAGAGCGACGTTGAGGGGGACGAGAGGAGAGGATTAAGTAATGCAGACTTGCTCTTTAACACACGTATGATGGAGGTTTCACCAAGCAAAAAAAAAAAAAAAAAAAAATGGTGGCGTCCCTGGGCATTTGAGCCTTCTTCAGTCTTCAGTACACTTTTCAGTGCTACTAAAGCAACTTTCTTTGCACGTATCAGAGTCAATCCACCTGAGAAATTTTATTATTTTTCTAGATAATCCTAAACACATTGAATGACGCTCCAGAGAAAACCTAGTATAGAAATGATTTGAAGTGAAAAGAGTTGCCAATGTACAGCTCCTCTAAGTGTAAAAATCGTTGGTATTCCCCTTATTATAGGGAAGAAAGATATACACATACAATTAGAGGGAATAGGACGTGCAGGTACTGATATGTTAAAATAAGAAATGCAGTCTTGAAGGGCACTCCACAAGGAGACTATTGGAGATGGCCGCGTAGGTGGTGAAACCCCACCCCCTCCCTTCCCGCCATAGGCTCCTTAACCAGCTTGGGAAGAAAGAGGCCCTCGGTTGAGGAGCAATCTTAAGTATATTAAAACTAACATAAAGTGATAAAGATAAATTCGTAACAATGATGAAATACAATTTATTTATTCAAGTATCCACTTCTCATTGTATGGACCGGTTTCGTATGTTATCCTGTTCTACCTGTCATTCTAAAACAATATTGGATGAGAAACCGTTATTTGACATACAATGATTGACTTGTGCGGACCACGCAAGGCGAATATGGCACCTAGAAATTCATTCGAAAGATATATTGATTGAAACGTGGGTTTCAAAGTGCTTATTTTGGAAGGAGAATGATGGGGGACGAACACGTTTTGTGGTTACATTGTTCTCAAATTTACTGCATTTGACATTAACCATAGGAAGAACTTCGGTAATGGCACAAGGTTTCACCGAATCCTGTGGCGAGTACCAACAAGAGCGGCAATGGCAATTTCTGAGAAGGTGGAGCTATATGAAGTGGAAATATAAGATGAATTGCCCAAATATGATACTGCATCTAAAGGCAAAATTCTCATCAAAGAACCCATTTGTGTCTGGAAAGACTTCTTTCAAAAAGATTTGGCGAACTTTCCCGCGAACTTCCTGCAGAACTTTCATACTCCTTCGCACTATATATATTGCAATGACAACCTATCCAAATCAACCAAGCCAAACCCCTCCATTCAACCCCAGTCAATCAGAGTTTTGACTCCCTAAGAAACGTCTTTGAACCTCTCTTTTTGCAAATCCCAGCAGACACTTTTGTCCTCTCTTCCTGTTCATCCATGTCGTCTTTGAGGTTTCGAAAACCCAGTGAGGCAGGAACCAATGCCTTGCTCGACCGCTGCAATAGCCTGAGGAAGATCATCCACAGGCGAAGGTGGCGCCGGGCTTTCACGGTCATATACTTCACGAGGGCTCTCGAGTCTATGTCAAAACCAGTCCTCGGGAAGAAGACTGACCTGTTGCGGTCGCTCTCGTATGTCGCCATGGATGTCGACCTTGAAAGCAATGATTCCCCACGTGTAGGGGATTGCTCTTCACTCCGAGATGTTGACCCGAAGATCCTGAGTAACATGGTGAGAGAGAGAAGTTTTGAATCTCTGGCTCAACTTGGTGGCATAAAACAACTCGCTTTGATTCTCATCACAAATCCTGACAATGGCTTGAGCGGGGATGCAACCGACCTCATGCAGCGAACCGATGTTTTTGGTATGAATAAGTACGATAAACCTCCAGCAAAGAACTTTCTGAGTTTTGTGCTTGATGCATTTAAAGACATGACCATAATCATTCTCATTGCGTGCGCTGTCCTCTCATTAGTATTTGGTATCAAACAAGATGGCCTTAAAGAAGGCTGGTATAATGGTGGGAGTATAATCCTTGCCATCATTCTAGTCGTCATTGTCTCTGCTCTCAGCAACTACAAGCAAGGAAGGCAGTTCCAGAAACTTTCAAAAGAGTGCAGCAACATAAGAGTGGATGTCGTGAGAGATGGCAGGAGGCAACCGATTTCCATATTCGATATTGTCGTAGGCGATGTCGTGTGTCTGAAGATTGGTGACCAGATTCCAGCTGACGGGTTGTTTGTGGATGGCCATTCCCTGAAGGTTGATGAGTCTAGCATGACTGGGGAAAGCGATCACATTGAAATCCACAGCGAGAATCCTTTCTTGCTCTCAGGCACCAAAGTGATAGATGGCTACGGGCGCATGATGGTCGCTTCTGTCGGCACGAACACTGCATGGGGCGAGATGATGAGTTCCGTGAGCCGCGACTTAGATGAAGAGACCCCGCTCCAAGCTCGTCTAAACAAGTTGACTTCCTTCATTGGGAAAATTGGGCTGTTGGTGGCTGCATTGGTACTTCTCATCTTGATGATCCGCTACTTCACCGGAAACACCCAAGACGAGGCTGGACACAGAGAATTCACCAGCGGAAAGACCAAGTCTGCGGACGTGATGGACGTGGTGGTGCGCATAGTTGCTGCAGCAGTGACCATTGTGGTGGTGGCTATACCTGAGGGCTTGCCTTTGGCCGTCACCTTGACACTGGCCTACTCCATGAAGCGCATGATGGGTGACAATGCCATGGTCCGGAAGCTCTCTGCCTGTGAAACCATGGGTTCTGCCACAACAATCTGCACAGATAAAACTGGGACTCTCACGTTAAACGAGATGAGGGTCACGGAGTTCTGGATGGGAAAAGAGCATGTGAATAGAGATGCATCCAGAGAAATAGCAGCCAACGTCCTTGAAGTCCTACTACAAGGAACTGGTTTGAACACCACAGGTACTGTCCACAAGCGACCTTCTGTTTCTGTTCCTGAAATTTTAGGAAGTCCAACTGAGAAAGCAATACTTTCTTGGGGTGTGCTCGAATTGGGTATGACGATGGATGAACTGAAGCAAGACTGGGAGATAATCCAAGTCGAGGCATTCAATTCTGAGAAAAAGAGAAGCGGGGTTGCAGTGAGGAGGAGAGGAGAGCAGGTCATTCACATACACTGGAAGGGAGCTGCTGAGATGATCTTGGCATTGTGTTCAGATTATTATAGCCAGAATGGGATGGTCAATGTCATGAATGATGAAGTGAGGTCTGAGTTCAGGACAATCATAAAAAATATGGCGGACAAAAGCCTGCGCTGCATTGCATTCGCCTACAAAAAAATCAATGGTTCACTGTCTCAGGTTCATGGGAGAGTTGAGGAAGATGGACTTACGTTGTTAGGGATAGTGGGGATAAAGGATCCATGCAGACCGGGTGTGAGAGATGCAGTGGCATCTTGTAGAATTGCTGGAGTGAACATCAAAATGATCACAGGTGACAATGTGCACACTGCAAGAGCTATAGCGTTGGAATGTGGGATACTCAATCCCGACAAAGATCTTGAACATGAAGCCATAGTAGAGGGTGCCCAGTTCCGCAACTACTCGCCCGAACAGAGAATGGCAGCAATCGAGAAAATCCAGGTAATGGCTAGATCGTCCCCATTTGATAAGCTTTTGATGGTGCAGTGCTTGAAGCAGAAAGGGCATGTGGTGGCAGTCACTGGTGATGGCACGAATGATGCACCAGCCCTAAAAGAAGCGGATATCGGCCTTTCCATGGGCATCCAAGGCACCGAGGTTGCAAAGGAGAGCTCAGATATCATCATCCTGGATGACAATTTCGCCTCTGTGGTGACTGTGTTGAAATGGGGGCGGTGTGTCTACAACAACATTCAAAAGTTCATCCAGTTTCAGCTCACAGTGAATGTGGCCGCCCTTGTCATCAACTTCATAGCTGCAGTCTCTTCTGGCGATGTCCCTTTGACAGCAGTCCAGCTTCTTTGGGTGAACTTGATTATGGATACCCTGGGAGCTTTGGCATTGGCGACAGATCAACCCACTAATGATCTCATGCTAAAACCACCAGTTGGACGAACCGAGCCTCTTATCAACAGAGTCATGTGGAGGAATCTCACCTCTCAGGCCTTGTACCAAGTTATCATCCTCCTGACCCTGCAATTCAAGGGGAGTTCCATTTTTGGAGTGGATGAAAAAGTGAGGGACACAATTATTTTCAACTGCTTCGTCCTGTGCCAGGTCTTCAACGAATTTAACGCTAGGAAGCTGGAGGACAAAAATGTATTCAAAGGGATACATAGGAACAAGTTGTTCTTGGGCATCGTTAGCATGACAATAATTCTTCAAGTGGTGATGGTGGAGTTTCTAAAGAGATTTGCCAACACCGAAAGGCTGGACTGGGGACAATGGGGCGCTTGCATCGGACTCGCAGCCTTGTCTTGGCCGATTGGTTGGCTTGTTAAGTGCATTCCCGTCTCCGACAAGAAGTTCAACTTTCTTCTGCGCTGAAGATATGTCCTGAACCAAGCACAACGAAACTCCAAGAAAATAATCTCTTCTTATTATATCTAAATTTCAGCTGTTAGGAACGTAGGGCTTTGGAAACTGTTTTGTAATTCTAAACTTATGCATTATAAAGGATGTCAGTTTACGATTTGCTACAGGATCAAATCAACAGTTTATTGTCATCCATAGTTTCAACCTGAATACTATGGTCTTTCCTGCTACACTACTGTTGAGTTCGAATAATCTTGCAGATGAAGTTATTAATCAGGTGATCATGCTAGATGCCTGCTTTAACATCCATCTCTGATTTAGCATTCAAAAAGTCATCCTACAGGATAGCTAAAAAGAAAGATTTTGCTAGTTCTCACCAAAACTTCGTTAAGGTCCAGCAAAAGCTAAAAAGTTCACTCAAGGGTTTCCTTTCGGTTTGTACTCTTATCATCTCTCTCCTTAAATATTTTAACAAAAAGGACATGGGCCCACGTGACGGAACAAATTTTATCTGAGATGCTTAAGATTGCTTGCTTCTCACTAAAGGAGAGATGCTATCTTCTCATAACCTTTTTAGATATCTTCAACTACATCTTCCATAGCCTTAAAAAAGCATGACCACATATGCTAGCGAACAACTCAAAACAAAAGGTTTTATATAAGCAATAAAACGGCATCTTCGCATGATGGAGCTTGATTTGCATGAATAGGATCAAAGTTTTAATGAAAATGTATTATCTTTAGAGGCAAATGTTCTAAGGATTTGTCTCCACAAATTAAAAGATGGCCATATCTGTCTAATAGGTGCACAAATCTAATTGCCTACAAGCAGCATGACAGCACCACTTCCAACAAGGAAAAGAATAATATGACATGATTCTTTGGATGGAAGGAGGAAAAGAAATTTTCATAGGAGGATCCCAACTTGAAGGCCAAATTCACCTATCAACGCAAAAACCTATCTTTAATGAACATCACAACTCGTCTGCACATATCCTAAGGACCAATCCTTCTCCTCCACATTTGTGGGCAAAACACTCATAGATTATATTACATTCATATGACCATGTTGACAATAGCAATAGCAAGACTCGCAAAAAGAAACTTACGAAAGCTAATCAATTTCCAATACTTAATACCTAAGCATCATCGATGCTAGCTGACTCTTTCCATGTCACAAAGGCAACAGCCAGAAAAGAGGAACAAACAATTGAAGAAAGATGGAGTAAAAAGATAAACATGGTGTTCGGTCGACAAGTTGAGAACAAATTTCAAACCTTGATCTCTCTTGACTATATGGGTGAGTAGTTCCAAGTTCCTTCAAGTATCTACTTGGAACTAGAAACCTACCCGCTAGAACAAGTTCACAACAGCCAAAAACAATTGAAGAAAGATGGAGTAAAAAGATAAACATGGTGTTCGGTTGACAAGTAGAGAACAGATTTTGAACCTTGATCTAACCTGATTTTATGGGTGAGTGGTTCCAAGTTCCGTCTAGTATCTACTTGGAACTAAAAACTTATCCGCTAGAACAAGTTCTTTAAATTAGAGAACTTGGAACCTACTTTGTATATCCAAAAACCTGGAACCTACCCTATTTTAGGTTCTAGGATCAGTTCCAATGTCTATTCAAGTTTCACCCGTTCTCTTAATTGAACGATTGCAGTAAATAATCACATCTAATCATAACCATTTGCTACGATCCATTGATCACCTTATATTTAGACACATGAAAATTGTGAAATATTAATAAAATAAAAATCTCAGTTATGGATATCACCATAAATGAAAACTCAAACTAGTAGTTTCAAATTACAAACTCATTATTGGATGTCATAGAATGCCACAGAATCACTCGAAAACATAGAATGAGAAAAACACAAAGACTTATTAAGTTTCCCAATTCTACTAACCTACCCGTCATAATATGTTTCCTTCATTTTTGGAACTTGGAACCTACTTTGCATGTCCTAGAACTTCCAGATTCTCAGTTCTACCTGAAACCATGTTTACCCTTACTAGCCAAAATGAGACATGATCAAGGGCAAGGCAATGAAGCATTGCCAATGTCAAATAACAATGATCAAATCCTGATATGTTTGACTCATTTAGACTACCCTAGAGATGTTTTCCTAGCTTTTCACTTTCCCAAAGAGGGGTTTTAAGATGGCTGGGGTACTTTAAGCTCATTGATTCCCACAATTTATCAGCAACACAGCACATGCAAAGTATTCAAACAGCAGTACTTCCATGGATAAACAAATGGGGCAAAAAGAAAACCCCCCCCCCCCCCCCCCCAAAAAAAAAAAAAAAAAAAAAAAAAAAGATTCTGTTTATAAAAGGTCAGAGCCAAGACAACACAGGGTCCGATAAACCGTAAAAAGCAAAAAAAATTGAAATTTGCAACGATGAATGTCAATGTGGGGCTCCATTAATAAATCGACCATACTTCGCCGATTTGAGCTTCTATTCCGCCATTATCTCTCGCACCAACTAACAAAGCACAAGTGGGGAGAGAAAGAGAGAGGAACCCAAGCCGTCTTCTAGAACAATGAACATCGGAATATAGTTAACAAAAAGCAAGAACCCATCTCGTCTTCTAACACAATTAACATCGGAAGACGAGAAGAAAGGCAAATTTTGTCCGATTCAGCGAACAACAAGCAATCCGCACGTACCATCGAAGAGAGAGAGACGCTGACCTTTCCTCCGTCGTTTCAACGTCAAAGGTGCATTGATTCCGGCTTTGGGGTTGGCGAGAGAGGGACCCAATTCTTCCTTTCCGCCTTTTTTTCTTGCCCTGCGTTGTGGAGCTGAAGCGCTGGGGAATACGGCGCACACCTGCGCGTCTGCGCTTTTCCACGGAGCGTCTGCTTCGAACGCAAGGGATTTGGGCCTTTGGCCCATTAGCCGATATGGGCATTAGGATTTGGGCTTTGGGGCTTGGGCCTGTTCACGTGTGGTGCTATTGATTGGCAAAATTGGACCGGTTTGGGATGGCGGAGCACGTTCACGAACCCGGTCCCTAAGGGCACGTTTCGCCGAACGGAAACATGGGGAGCGAGATGGAAATGGAACAGAAGAATGGAACGGAACGGAATGGGACAATTGAATTCCTTCATCGGGTTGTGTCAGAAAAACAAGGGGCGAATCCAGTAACATGAGTGTGGAATGTCGAATCCATTCCTAAAGAATATGTGGGGAAGAGAAAGGGTGAGAGTACCTTAGAAGGTAAAGTATCTAGCCTGAAAATCCTCATCAAGGTTCTTTCATGGTGGAGAAAATATCAAATTTCTTACGTACGAGATAATCGAGTTCGAATGGGCCTAACTAGACAGGTGCTGGCCTAAGAAAGAAAATCGGTTTCCTGAGGACCTTGATATATCTTTTGGTTACCTTAGAATAAACAAATTGCCAGTATGATGCGACACGAGATCATTCAAGGAAAAGCTTAGTTGATTAGTTTCATAAATGTTGTCTAGAATTTTTGTATATTTGACATGATTTATTTGTTTATTTTGATATTATTAGGGCTGTGCAATCAATTTGGTTCTACATGGGAATCACACCAGAAAAAGTTCCAGTTTTCAATTCCGATGGAAATAGGTCTAACTGTGCAAGTGAACCTCCCCCCTATTTAGGAATCAATTAGAACTTGTTTTTTGAATTTGGAAGAATATTTATTATTCTTAAATGAGCTTAACTTCCATATTGCTTTATATTAATATATGTTTTGTATCAATATTTTCTTTTGAGCCATTTTTATTGTTCACACTATTTTGCTATAATTGTTATTTGTCCTGGGTTTAAAAAAAAAAGAGGAGAAAAAAAAAAAACCATTTCCCAAGTAGACTTTAGGGTCAAACCAGACAAATAGGATAGGGGTGGCCATCCCCCACTTGAGAAAATATTGGTGGGCCGGGCACTCCATGTCACCGTGCGCCCGCCCAATTAGGATGCGACACGTGTTGCCACCTGGAGCCTGGGTCCCGCTTTTTTTAGCCAAATTTTTGCCTTCTCCTTCTCTCTCTTCATTAATCGATGCATCCTTTTCCGTCTTCTCCCGCCCTTTGCATTTGAAGTGCCCTCACTCTTCTTTGTCTTCTCCATCAAGATGCATGAAGTCACTCTCCCTCCCTCTCTCTCCTCTCTCTAAAAAATCTCTCCTTCCCAATAGCCTGATGATCGCATCCGACACGACGCCCCCGCTGTCCTAGAGACACCCCCTTAGGCTACATGAGGCCCTATTTCAAATATCTCTTGGGAGCTTGCCCATCATATCTCGAGCTCTGGTCCGTCGCCTACGTCTCTGCCTCTGCCATCGCCACTCCCTCAAGCAACAAAGCCCTCTTTAAAAATCCTAGAGACACCCCTCGGATTCGCCTTTGGCACATCGCCTCCGGCTGCATGAGGCCCTCTTTCAAATATCTCTTGGGAGCTTGCTTGTCACATCTCGAGCTTCGGTCCGTCGCCTGCATCTCCGCCTCCGCCATCACCACTCCCTCAAGCAATGAAGCCCTCTTTAAAAAGATTCCTACGACTCTCCAATGTGTCGAAAATGCACTTTGTGGCTTGAAAATAATCAACCACATGTCAATTGCACAGAGAAGCCCACTCATTGCATCCGAGCTCATTTTAGGAATGTCGACTCATCTCCAGAAGATTTTTCTACAAATCGAGATTTTTGGCAGAAAAGCAAAGTAAGGCCGTTTATGTTCGAGATTGTCAGAGGGCCGTTTTTAATCGAATCTTCGGGATGCAAGTTGGATCATTTGATAGGGAAATGTCATGAGAAGGCCGAGGACACATGGGTTAATTTAATTAAGCTTCAATTGAATGGAATTGATTGAGAATTGATTGAATTAAGTGTACAAGATTTTATGCCACGGCGGAAAATGAAATTGAACCCATTGGAATAAGGTTGTGGGAGATAGTGGGGTGTGACATCATCCATGATGTCATGGTGGGGCCAAAGAGAGAGAGAGAAAGAGAAAGAGAAAGAGAAAGAGAGACAGAGAGAGAGAGAGAGAACCGGTTTTCCTTCTTCTCTCTCCCTCTCCCGTCACTGCCTCTCTCCCCCTTATGTTCTTGATGTGCGAAGGACCAGCAAGCCAAAGAAGCTGAAGACCAGCGAAGCCAAAGCTCCCATCACCGCCTTTCACCGCCGTCGTCACTCACCGAAGCCGGAGGCCGTCGCTCGTTTAGCCCGCACGCCTCTGTTTCCCGTCTCCCTTTCCCGTCGCTGCCTTTCTCCCCCATCTCCTTATTGCTCGAAGGACCCAGCAGCAAACCAGAGAAGCCTCGTCCGTCGCCGTTCGTCGTCCTGTCCCCGGAGCGGCCGAAGTTGCCGTCGCAAGCAGACGAAGACAACAACCGTGCGCCTGCTCGTCCCTGCTGTTCCGCAAGTCCAGCAGCGATTCCAGATCTAGGGAAGCTCAGCCGGAGCCGTCCAGCTCACCTCTGGCCATCGTGAGGCCCTGCCGTTGGCCGTACAACACTGCCACAGCTCCTCCACCCGTTTTCGACCTAAGCCGTCCCCGGATCCGCCCTTCCTCGGCCTCAAATCGCAGTGGGCAGTAGCCAAGAAAATGGGTATGGCAGCGGACGTTTGGCCACCTTTTGCCATCTTGGCACATCGCTTGGCCGTCTTCGCCTCCACCCCCGCCTCTTTGTCCGCCACTCGCTAATCCAGTGAGTTTAACTCACTAAACCTCGATTAGAGGGTTAATGATGCTTTATGTGTGCTTAGCTTAAGTTAATTAAGCTTAGGTGGTTAGTTTAATTTATTTAATTGTGAATTAGATTAAGATGTTTGTTTCATTTAAAATATGCTTAATTAAAGGCTAAGAGAGTTTGATAAACCTTGATGGGACATAATAGGATTTTAATTTTGAATTATTTAATTGCTTCGAAATTCTGGAAATTATAATATTATATTATAATCCGAATTATTAAAATATTATTATATAAAAAAAAGGGAAATTTTATTTTTGACCCCGATTGCTCGAAATTTCGTGCCGATCACTGCTGTGTATTCGGATTTTGAAATTGATTGTTGGATATTATAAATTGAATATGGATTGCAAAAAATATGGATATTATTATTTAATGAATTTTCGGAATAAATTTAATTATTTATTAAATTCCGAAAATTTCGTCGGAATCTTGTTCTCTTAGAATTTCGTGCTGATCGCCGCTATGCATGTAGAATTTGAGTTTGATGATTAATTGTGGTAAATTGAGTGTGATTGCGATAGATAAAGATTTTTTTATAAAATCTCAAGTGTCGAAATTGATGGGAGATTGGCTGTGATGAACCACCTATGAGAGGTCGTGCTTAATAGAGCCGTGATTGACCACCTATTAGAGGTCGTGCCCAGTGAGGCCGTGATGGACCACCTATGAGAGGTCGTGCCCAGTGAGGCCGTGATGGACCACCTAAATAATGGTCGTCCCTCAAGCCACATGAAGCCCTCTTTCAAAAAATGATTGATTTGCTGAATTGACTCCCTTCCAAGAGCATGCTCGTTGTTTGGTTATCATAATTGTACGTGGTTGAATTATATAAATTGTGCTAACCTGGAGATGAAGCTCAATGTGGCTAGGCCACTCGGGGCGTATTTTATTTCTAATAGGGGTTTAGGGGTTGAACTGCCATCGCTCATCCAATTAAACATCATAGCTTTGGTTGAACTTGAGGAGTTGGAGAGGTGAAGTCATGTGCTTCATCATCTCACCCTGCATTCATTGTTGGTGCTTCTATTCTAGGTCTATAGTGTACTCATCCAACACTATGGCCGTGAGCAAATAGGTTGTGCTCACACATGGTAATTTCATCGCCATGTGCGAGCTCTTCGCAAGGTTTGAAGTTTCTTAGTAAGATTACCCGAACTTCGAGAATGCGTATTTCATTGTCCTGCCAATTTTTCACATATATGGCCCATTGCTTTGTCTTGGGATCATTGTCATTAAGGTGTACACTATGGTTGTGATGATGAGGTTCGATCCCAACGTGGTGGTTAAGGCCATCGATAGGTATGGAGCCACCCATTTCCACATAGTTGTGATGAGGTTTGATCCCAATGAGGTTAGATCCTCATTTTATTATGATCTCTGAAATATCAAGTATCTGAGCAAATTTAAGTAGGATGAACTTGCAAAGTTGAGCCTGCACTTTTTAGCAATTCAAACCCGTTGTCCGTGGCCTATGTTTAGATTTATCATGGTAGGACGTATTTCATTGTGGGAAACTTAGTCCTAGTTTAGGGACATGATGTACCTTTTCCTTGCAGTCAATAGGAAAACTTTGAACTTGATTAATATAACATGTGCCATTAAGCATGTCAAAGATAGAGAGATGCAAAGAGAAGCCAATGAATATGGATTTATCCCAACAAATCTTGATGTGAATCTTTAATGGTAAAAATTTTGGCTCAAGAAAAATGAGTTGATCATTCATACTACATTGATTGATAGGTTGCTCTCACAAAGACATATCGGATTGTCTCCCATGATCTACTAGGGTGAGTAGCTCGTGCTCTTTAGGGATTATCAGTTTCAGAAGCCTATACGTAGTCTCATATTTCTAAATTGGATATATAATTGTGCACGTGTGTGAAAATGCACTGTTAAGTTCCTATGCCTGCCTTCATGCATCTTAAGGAATTAGATAGCATATGGTTCGATGCATTCTGAAATTGCTTTGAATATAGATTTTGGCATGATGTGCCTTGCATCTAGCAATAAATTGACATGCCCATACTTTTGATGCGAGCATGATATAGTGAAATGTATCTATTAAATGTGGATGAATGGGTCAATTTGTTGGGTTAACTAATCAAACCGACTAGGAACTCTTCGAATGTCAAATTCCAGGTACCTATGACAATATTGCAGAGACCTTATAGAGTTTCGACGGTTTAAGCCTTTAGGACATTTTGAATATTCAAACCCGTCTCAATAATTGTTATATTAACAAAGTAACATTGTTTAATGGTAATTCGTCAAATTTCTAGGATTTGGAGCATTTGAATGAGTTCGTATCCCTTTCAAGAAAAGAAATGCCAAAATTTCGACTATAGGGTGGGTTTTTGGGAGATAGTCAGAACCCCATTTTCTCTCTAGGGTTGGGTTTGGTCCCAAGACTTGCTACCTTAATTAGGTTGTTATGTTTGAGACCTAGTGGATTCTAGTTTGGGACCAATCTTCATTGATGTAAACTCATCATGTTGCTATCCCCACTACTAAGAAATGATTGAGACAAGAAAAAAGATCATATCTCAGCTTTTTGAAATAGTCCTGAAGCAAAGTGTCATTATAGGGGTTAAGACTTGGTTCAATACAATTTATCCAACATTTAATCGAAGCTCGAAACCTCAAAATATGACATGGATATTTCTGTGCCAAAAGAAAAGAGATTTAAGGGATATATGTTGATGATGTTGCCAATGAGATTAAGCATAGATAAGTTTTACTGTAAGACTCATATGCATTAATTTGATACCCATATACATGGTTTCTGTTGTTTGTGAATTAGCTTATGTCATAACACTAGATGCATAGGAAAACACAGTTTTGCTTGAGTTAGATATTGTTAATGCTCCATCGTTATATATAGTATGACATAAATTATTCATTATAACTTCCATAGTATTTAATTAATAATTTTCTCTTTTGCACGATGTGTCTTCCCTTAGTAGTTTATTGGAGTGTGTCTAGATTGTTGCTCAGTGTCTATGATTTTTGCATGAAATATGTGCTTTTGTTTTGTGTGATATTAACCCTCAAACTTTTTTGATAGTGTTGCTATTGTGATAGAAAGTGGTGTTGCTCCTCTGATTGCTCTCGCTAACTCTATTTATCACGTAAGTCTTTGACCATGTATGCCTGCAATTTAATTTAGCTTTTGTGGGCTGCACATATTGGCTTTTCTTATGCCATGATTTTATCATGGCCATGTCTCTATATATGTATCATGATTTATCTTCCAATGTACATGAAAGCAAATAAATTGAATATGATTCACAATGTTATTTTCAATATATTCGTGGCTCTGCCTCTATGTAATGTCGCTTTCATACTTGGTAATGCTCTTCGCATATTGAAGGAAGGGGGAGTTCCTACACTTGTTCATCTTTGTTCTTCATCACCCTCTAAAATGATACGTTTCATGATTGCATTAGGTTTGACATGATGTTTGATGGTAAGTATCTTTTTCCAACTTACAGCATAGTATACTATGATCTTTTTTGGTGTACGAGCCTTATTTATTTATTTATTTATTTATTTATTTTCTTTAATGATATTTGGCCAAGGACGGAAATGTGACGTAGATTTGAAAATGGACAACTAAATACCTTCTAATTTTCGCTATGATGGAAGTACTTGTCCGGCCGTGAGCTATGTGGCATTTCATTTGGTCAATGCATTTATCTGTTTCCTCTCAACAAAAAGACACTTTTATTTTTTTGCACATATCCTCATGTTGGAAGAGTTCTTATTATTTTAGCAAGATGAAAGTGATATGCTGAAGCTTACTTGATCTATCTTGCACTTGGATGAATATGCATTGGTTGGGATTGTGAACTTAGATGAATCTAGAAGGATGGTTTGGAGAACGTTGAAAATTATATCCTCACGTTATCTTATCAGCAAGATTTCACTGCCGCAATTGCATTGTTTGCTTATGCAACATTAGCAAAATTGATAGAAAGAGCTTGTGTTCCAGTTTCAGGAAATTTCAGATGTAGGTCCCACCATCTTCCTTCATATCCAATCGAATTCCACTACCGCAAATATGTAGATGTTCTTACCTAAAATTTTATCTTTGAATTTTCTATCCGTTCCTTTTTATCTTCATTTGATTCATTTTCTCTTTTAAACATTTTTACTGCATTCATTTCTACTAATGAGAAATCAGAGGTAGGTAGTTTGATATATAAAATGTGTAATCCATTGGAATCACTACAAACAACTTCATTTCTAAAAGATGTGGAATGATTATCAAAAAGCTATATTACTGGTTCAATATTGTTCATGTGAGCACTAGGCAAAACAGGAAACATTTGCCAATTAGCTGTTTCAATAGACAAACAAGTGGCCACTTGCTTTGTTTGTTTTCTTTTTTAGCTGCTCTTTTCACACTAATCTTCTCCCTCCAATTATTTCTCAGCAAAGCTAAAATGGACAGATTAATGTCCATGTTAAAGAATCCTTCTGAACTTTGGGCATTCGCAACATTTGCCCCTTGTCCAGGTATGGCCTCCTACATAAGTTTTGTTAGATGATTACCTAAGATATATACAGATAAAACTAAATACAAACTCCAAGGAGTATATTATCCTTAAGTCAAATCTAGAACTATTTCATTTTTGAGCTCTACGCCTAATTTTAATTACATGAATCTAAGTCCCAAGAGAGTTTCTTTCTCGCGATAACAAATATGGAATTGAATTAAATTATTTAATCCATTTAAATTCGTTTACTGTCCCAAAGACAATAGTCATTGTTGGAATTGAAAAGAAAATTGCATGTCATTTTTTCATTGATACCTAATTAATAATGTGGGTAGGTCGTAAGTGGAATGGTGGAAAATGCATTTCAAAACCATTATTTTATGAGAAAATGAGATAGAGCTACCACTCACTAACTCTTTTGGTTCAAATGAATCATATATTCAAATCTTGAGCTAGACATATGGGATAATTCTCTAATGCTATGTTTGGGGGAAGAGCGGGAAGAAAATTGTGAGAGAAACAAACACAAATTTCAAAAAATTTCTTGCAAACAAAAATTTAAAATTTTTCTCCATTTTGCACCCAAATTTTCATTCACTTCATTTTACTTCGTTTCCCAAACGTGACGTAATTGTTTGTGGCATATTATATTGTAATTTGCAATTCCTAGTGTTGGCCAAACTTCATTCCATGTGAAACTTATGTAAAAAGCTGGAATTGCTAGATTTCTGTGTGCAACAGTTGATGATGTGACCACACCATTTAAGGCCAAGATATTTGCAAGAATTGTACTTCGTAATCTAGAGCACAACCATGTAGAATGTTTAAAAGGGATTTGAAATATTTTTATATTTGAAGAATGATTTTCGAGTAAGATTTTGCTTCATTGTCTACATCTTAATGTCATTCTCAAGATCAGCGCAGCACTAAACTAGGTCTTGAAAGCATCACTTAGACACATACTTATATGACAAACTGCAACTACAATCCTGATAGTTTGTTGCCTAATTGTTTTGAAGAGTGGTTAGCTTTTGAAAGTTTCGTCTTGATGAAATTGATGAAACATGTAAATGGACGATACGTTATTCCGTGCACAAGTATGATAATGTGCTGTAAATGTAAAGAAAAATCGGCAGGAAAATCAAAAGATTTTCTTAATGGCTCTTATATGAAGCAACATGCTAAAAAATTCTGAATAAAATGGAAATTGACCTTTTAACCACAATATCCCGCCGTCGCTTATGTACATTCTTATTAGCATTGTCAGTGAAGATAGACCTTCATCATTTTCTTTTATAATTTTTTTTCTTTTACTATTTTTTTTATTCTGTGGGTTTTAGGGGTTGGGTGGTTGCTTTCTTTATCCCAATATTGCTAAATACAAAGGTGGATGATAGTGAGAAGATTTACCCCCATCCCCTCTTCTACTTTGTATAAACATGCAATTTTTACCTGCGCATGCATTTATTTGATCATTCTCTAGTTTTCATACATGAATATTGACTATACAGTTATCTTTGTAAATATTATTATAAGGAGAAATGTATGTGCCAAGACATAATTTGCTACTATAATCACAAATAGAGTTTGATCTTCTCATTTTTTTGAACAAAAAATTATAAAATAATTAATTGTCGAATCCTTTTTGACTTTTCTGCATAAGCTTGATAAATAAAAGAAATGTTCTCATAGTATTATCTAGGAATTATAAATGATGCTCACTAAAATCCTCATTTCCGCTTTGGAATGTATAATTCCAATGCACATGCTGTGTTAATTGACATACTTGAAAAAATCTTATGTGGGGAGTTTGCACCTTTTGCAGTATCTCATCGCAGCTCTTCCTTAATTTATGGCATGGCTTTATCTTTTGTGTTAATAATAAGTAAAGAATCAATGTTCCAATTTTTTACTACTTATGAGGTGGACTAAGGTTAGATGATATTTTTACCTATTGTCATTTTTTTTTATTTGGCTATTTGGTTGGTGTTTTGCTTAATTGTTGATGAGGCACCAAACAAGGGGAAAAGTTTGAGTTGAAATGGTCATTTACTATCCATAAAGATAGTGAACCAGGGAATGATCAACTGCAAAGATCGACCAAACATGCAGAGTCGTAGAATTCTAACTAGGGAATAACAACCTTGCCCTTTCTCATAGAGCGTGCAAAAAACATGTTTGACTATCTTCATGGATAGTGAAGGACCATTTCAACTCAAACTTTTCCCCCATGTTTGGTGCCCCATTGACAATTAAGCAAAACACCAACCAAATAGCAAAAAAAAAAAAAAAAAAATGACAATAGGTAAAAATATCATCTAACCTTAGTCCACCTTATAAGTGGTAAGAAATTGGAACATTGATTCTTTACTTGTCATTAACACAAAAAAATGAAGCCAATAAATTAGGGAAGAGCCGAGATGAGATACTACAAAAGGTGCAAACTCCCCACATAAGAGTTTTTCAAGTACGTCAATTAATGTAGCATGTGTATTGGAATTATACATTTCAAAGTGGAAATGGGATTTTAGTGAGCACCATTTACAATTCCTAGATAATACTGTGAGAGCATTTCTTTTATTTATCAAGTTTATGCAGAAAAGTCAAAAAGAATTCGACAATTAATTATTTTATAATCTTTTGTTCAAAGAAATGAGAGGGTCAGACTCTATTCGTGATTGCAGCAACAAATCGTGTCTTGGCACGGACATTTCTCCTTATAATAATATTTACAAAGACATAACTGTGCAATCACGATTCCTATATGAAGAACTAGAGAGTGACCAAATAAATACATGTGCATGCAAAGATTGCATGTTTATACAAAGTAGAATGGGGGAGGGGGTAAATCTTCTTCCTATCGTCCACCTTTGTATTTAATAATGTTAGAGTAAATAAATCAACCACACAACCCCCAAAACTCACAGAACAAAAAAAAAAAAAAGTTAAATAAAAGGATGAAAGTCTATTTTTACTGCAAGCACATCTAGAAGCATTATGCACAAGGATGCCTGACACGTATCGAAGGAATACATATGACGGCTGGACAAAGTACAATGCTAATAAGAATGTCCACAAGCAACAGCATGATATTGTGGTTAAAAGGTCCATTTCCTTTTTATTCAGAACTTTTTAGCATGTTGCTTCATATAAGAGCCACTAAGAAAATCTTTTGATTCTTTCCTACCAATTTTTCTTCACATTCACAGCACATTATCATACTTGTGCACGGAATAATGTATTGTCCCTTTACATGTTTCATCAATTTCATCAGAAGAAACCTTCAAAATTGACCACTCTTCAAAACAATTATGCAACAAACTATCAGGGTTGTAGTTGCAATTTGTCATATAAGTATGTGTCTAAGTGATGCTCAAGCCCTAGTTCAGTGTTGCACTGATCCTGAGAATGACATTAAGATGTAGATGATGAAGCAGAATCTTACTCGAAAATCATTCTTCAAAGACAGAAATACTTCAAATCCCCTTTGAAGATTCTCCCTAGTTGTGCTCCAGATTACGAAGTACAATTCTTGCAAATATCTTGGCCTTGAATGGTGTGGTCGCATCATCACTTGTTGCACACAGAAATTTAGCAGCTCCAGCCTTTTGCATAAGTTTCACATGGTATGAAGTTTGGCCAACATTGGGAATTGCAAACTGTAATATGATATGCCACAAACAATTATGTCATGTTTGGGAAACGAAGTAAAATGAAGTGAAAGAAAATTTGGCTGCAAAATGGAAAAAAAAAATTAAATTTTTGTTTATAATAATTTTTTGAAATTTGTGTTTGTTTCTCTCACAATTTCTTTCCCGCTCTTCTCCCAAACACAGCATTAGAGAATTTTCCCATTTGTTTAGCTCAATATTTGAATATATGATTAATTTGAATTAGAAGAGTCAATGAGTGGTAGCTCTATCCCATTTTCTCAAAAAATAATGATTTTGAAATGCATTTTCCACCCTTCCACTTACGACCTACCCACATTATCAATTAGATCTCAATGAAAAAATGACATGCAATTTTCTTTTCAATTCCAACGACTATTGTCTTTGGAACAGTAAACGAATCTAAATTGATGAAATAATTTAATTCAATTCCATATTTGTTATTGCGATAAATAAACTCTCTTGGGACTTAGATTCATGCAATTAAAATTAGGCGTAGAGCTCAAAGATGAAATAATTCTAGATTAGACTCAAGGATAATATACCCCTTGGAGTTTGTATTTAGTTTTATTTGTATATATCTTAGGTAATCATCCAACAAAACTTATGTAGGAAACCATACCTGGACAATGGCAAATACTGCGAATGCCCAGAGTTCAGAAGGATTCTTTAACATTGATATTAATCTGTCCGTTTTAGCTTCTCTGAGAAATAATTGGAGGGAGAAGATAAGAGGAAATAAAAAACAATAGTGTGAAAAGAGCAGCTAAAAAAGCAAACAAACAAAGCAAGTGGCCACTTGTTTATTTGCTGAAACAGCTAACCGGCAAAAGTTCCCTGCTTTGCCTAGTGCTCACATGAACAATATTGAACCAGTAATATAGTTTCTTTGATAATCATTCCACATCTTTTAGAAAGGAAGTTGTTTGTAGTGATTCCAATGGATTACACATTTTATATATCAAACTACCTACTTATGATTTCTCATTAGCAAAGATAAATACAGTAAATATGTTTGAAAGAGCAAATTAATGAAATGAAGATAAAAAGAGGAACAAATGGAAAATTCAAAGATAAAATTTCAGGCAAGAATATCTACATATTTGTGGCAGTGGAATTCAATTGGATATGAGGGAAGATGGTAGGACCTGCATCTGAAATTCCCTAAAACTGGAACACAAGCTCTTTCTGTTAATTTTGTTAATGCTACAAAAGCAGACGATGCAGTTGCGGAAGTGAAATCTTGCTGATCAAATAACGTAAGGATATAATTTCCAATATTCTCCAAAGCCATCATTCTAGATTTATCTAAGTTCACAATCCCAACCAATGCATGTTCATCCATACTGAAAGATAAATCAAGTAAGCCTTAGCGTATCACTTTCATCTTGCTAAAATAATAAGAACCCTTCCAATATAAAGTTACACGTAAAAAAATAAAAGTGTATTTTTGTTGAGAGGAAACAGACAAATGCACTGACCAAATGAAATGCCACACAGCTCATGGCTAGACAAGTACTTCCATCATAACGAAATTAAAAGGTATTTAGCTGTCCATTTTTAGATCTACATCACATTTCTGTCCTTGGCCAAATATCATTAAAGAAAATAAATAAATAAGGCTCGTACGCCAAAAAAGATCATAGTATACTATGTTGTGGGTTGGAAAAAGGTACCTACCATCAAACTTCATGCCAAACCTAATGCAGCCATGAAACATATCATTTTGGAAGACGATGAAGAACCAAAATGAACAAGTGTAGGAACTCCCTCTTCCTTCAATATGCGAAGAGCATTACCAGGCATGAAAGCGACATTGAAAATGACATTACATAGAGGCAGAGCCATGAACATTTTGAAAATAATATTGTGAATCATATTCAAGTTATTTGCTTTCATGTACATTGGAAGATAAATCAAGGTACATATATAGAAACATGGCCATGATAAAATCAAGGCATAAGAAAAGACAGTTTGCGTAGCCCACAAAAGCTAAATTAAATTGCAAGTATACATGGTCAAAGATTTACGTGATAATCAAAGTTAACGAGAGCAATTAGAGGAGCAACACCACCTTATAACACAATAGCAACACTACCAAAAAAGTCTGTGGTTAATATTACATAAAACAAAAGCAAATATTTCATGCAAAAAACATAGACATTGAGCAACAATCTGGACACATTCCAATAAACTACTAAGGGAAGACACATCGTGCAAAAGAACGAATTATTAATTACATACTGTGGAAGTTAGAATGAATAATTTTCGTCATACTATATATAACGATGGAGCATTAACAATATCTAGCTTAAGCAAAACTGTGTTTTCCTATGCATCAAGTGTTATGACATAAGCTAATTCACAGAACAACAAAACCATGTATATGAGTATCAAATTAATGTATATGAGTTTTGTAATAAAACTTATCCATGCTTAATCTTGTTGGCAACATCATTAACATATATATCCCTTAAATCTCTTTTCTTCTGGCATAGAAACATCCATGTCATATTTTGATGTTTCAAGTTTCAATTAAATGTTGGATAAATTGTATTGAACCAAGTCTTGACCCCTATAATGACACTTTGTTTTAAGACTATTTCAAAAAGCTGAGATAAGATCTTTTTTTTCTCATCTCAATCATTTATTAGTAGTGGGGATGGTAGCAGGATGAGTTTACATCAATGAAGATTGGTCCTAAACTAGAATCCACTAGGTCCCAAACATAACAACCCGATTAAGGTAACAACTCTTGGGACCAAACCTAACCCTAGATAGAAAACAAGATTCTTACTATCTCCCAAAAACCCACCCTATAGTCGAAATTTTGACATTTCCTTTCCTAAAAGGGATACGAACTCATTCAAATGCTCAAAATCCTAGAAATTTAACAAATTACCATTAAACAATGTCACTTTGTTAATATGACAATTATTGAGACCAGTTTGAATATTCAAAATGTTCTAAAGGCTTAAATCGTCCAAACTCTATAGGGTCTCTACAATATTGTCACAAGTACTTGGAATTTGACATTCGAAGAGTTCCTAGTCGGTTTGATTAGTTAACCCAACAAATTGACCCATTATCATCTGCATTTAATACATACATTTCGCTAAATCATGCTTGCATAAAAAGTATGGGCATATCAATTTCTTGCTAGATGCAAGACACGGCATGCCAAAATCCATATTCAAAGCAATTTCAAAATGCATCCAACCATATGCTATCTAATCCTTAAGATGCATGAAGGTTGGCATAGGAACTTAACAGTGCATTTTCACACACGTGCACAGTTATATATCCAATTTAGAAATATGAGACTACCTATAGGCTTCTGAAACTGATAATCCCCAAAGAGCATGAGCTACTTGCCCTTGTAGATCATGGGAGGCATTCCGATATGTCTTTGTGAGAGTAACCTATCAATCAATGTAGTATGAATGATCAACTCATTTTTCTTGAGACAAAATTTTGACCATTAAAGATTCACATCAAGATTTGTTGGGATAAATCCATATTCATTGGCTTCTCCCTGCATTTCTCTGTCTTTGACATGCTTAATGGCACATGTTATATTAATCAAGTTGAAAGTTTTCCTATTGACTACAAGGAAAAGGTACATCATGTCTCTAAACTAGGACTAAGTTTCCCACAATGAAATATGTCCTACCATGATAAATCTAAACATAGGCCACAGACAACGGGTTTGAATTGCTAAAAAATCATCCTACTTAAGTTTGCTCAGATACTTGATATTCCAGAGATCATAATAAAATGAGGATCCAACCTCATTGGGATCAAACCTCATCACAACCATGGGGAAATGGGTGGCTCCATACCTATCGATGGCCTTAACCACCATGTTGGGATCGAACCTCATCATCAAAACCACAGTGTAAACCTTAATGACAACAGTCCCAAGACAAAGCGGGCCATATATGTGAAAAATTGGCTGGACAACGAAATACACATTCTCGAAGTTCAGTAATCGTACTAAGAAACTTCGAACCTTGCAAAGAGCTCGCACATGGCAATGAAATTACCATGTGTGAGCACAACATGTTTGTTGTTCACAGCTATAGTGTTGGTTGAGTACACTATAGAGCCAGCATAGAAGCACCAACAATGAATGCAGGGTGAGATGATGAAGCACCAGTGATGTGCTGGAGGCGGCGGATTTGAGCTCGATTGTGACGAGCACACTCTTGGAAGGGAGAGATTTTCAAAAGAGGGCTTCATGCGGCTTGAGGGAGTGGCGACAATAGAGGTGGGGGTGGAGGCGGAGATGGAGGCGATGTGCCAAAGGCGGCAGATCTAAGTTCGGATGCGACGAGCGGGCTTCTAAGAGGGAGAGGCTTTGTTGCTTGAGGGAGTGGCGAGGGCGGAGGCGGAGACACAAGCGACGGACTGGAGCACGAGATGTGATAGGTAGGCTCCCGAGAGATATTTGAAAGAGGGCCTCGTGTAGCTTGAGGGGGTGTCTCTAGGACAGTGGAGGCGTCGTGCCGAATGCGATCGGCGGGTTATTGGGAAGGAGAGATTTTTTTAGAGGGAGAGAGAGAGGGAGAGTAACTTCGTGCAGCTTGATGGAGAAGACAAAGAAGAGAGAGGACGCTTCAAATGCAAAGGGCTGGAGAAGACAGAAAAGGATGCAGCGATTAATGAAGAGAGAGAAGGAGAAGGCAAAATTTTGGCTAAAAAAAAGCGAGACCCAGGCTCCAGGTGGCGACACATGTTGCATCCTGATTAGGTGAGCACATGGTGACATGGAGCGCCCGGCCCACCCAATATTTTCTCCCCACCATTTCTAGCCCTTCATGGCAATGGTGGGGTGACATTGGCGATAGCAAGGGCTTGCAAAGCCCTTGCCGTTTTCCTTCCCTTCCATAATTTTTTTAAATTAATTTTTTATCTAATACTAAAAAAGAATATATTCAAAAATGTAAAGGATGAAAATGCTCTTATTAATTGATGAGTTAGGCCATTCTTTAAGATTAAGATGGCAACTTTAGGCACTTAATTGAAATAATATTCATTTCAAGCCTTTATTGTAAAAAAATAGTGGCACTTTAGGTTTTTATTTGAAATAAAGTTAATTTCAGACCCTTATTTGAGAAAATAAATGCATTTCAGACTCTTATTTGGAATTTCCAACTTTGATGAAGGAAAGTTTGACTTGCCGTTGGTATCGGTCACTCGTTATCAAGGGGCCATATCTTTTTGAGTGATTCTCATAGTGAAAAAGTTGGTGTTTAGACTTAGAAGCCTTTCAATGAACACATCTTGAAAGCCTTGACTTTAGATTTTGTTTGATCTATTGTGTTGAGAAAGCCGGAATGCTCCAAAGGACAAATCTTTGGGTGATCGAGCACCAAATTGTTTTATTTACCCAAATCAATCAAGGAAAATAGTCCAAAAAATCATTGACTTTTTGCAATTTTATCAATTATGTTATAATTTTTTTTTACTTTTTGTCAATTGAGTCCATTTAATCAATTTTGACCGGAAGTCATTAACATGGACACTTGCGATGTCATGTAGGATGGTTGGTACCGATGTATATAATTTTTAATGATATTTTAATATTTTAATATTTTTTAAATTTTTATCTAATATTTTTTTTTCTTTCTTCTTTCTCTTACCGGTCACCAATTGGCCTTGCTTGCCATAAGTAAGGCGTGGTTGAGCAAGGGCAAGCCTCGCCCATGCTAAATTTGGTGAAGATCGGCTCTTGCCTAGGCCAAGGCAGTCATGTTTCATGTTGGTTAGGCTATTGGCTAGGCGAAGGCAAAGCACGGTGGCACTGACCCTTGCCCAAACTAGGATGCCTTTGCTTGGGCAAGGGCGTGAGCAAGACCCGGTGAAGGTGGCCTCATTTGGGCTAATGCTCCCTTCACCCGACAAGGCCTCACCTGTGGAGGACAAGGCCAACTTGCTTGGCCATGGCAGGTGGTTGGGCCATCAGCAAACGAAAAAAAATGGGAAAAAAAAATAAAAAAAAAAAAAAAATTCGAAATATATTAAAATATTATTAAAAATTGTTCACGTCAACATTAATTATGCCATGTACAATGGTTAACATCCATGTTAAAAAAGATGGATCCAAATGGAAAAATGTGAAAAGTTTTATAACTGAAATGACAAAATTAAAAGGTTTACAATTGAATTAGCAAAAATATAATATGTTTAAGATTTTTTGGATAAATTTTCCAATCAATCATCAAATATCAAGATTATGAATTTCGTTATTTACTTTTTTTTTGGGGATTGTAATGCTTCTCTCATTTAAAGCATTGTGCTCCCAAAAACACATGAAAATTTTTCTTTCATCATGATTTGTACAATTTGCATTATTTTCATTCTCATAACATGTCTATTGATATGTTTTTTTTTTGGTCAAAAGAAAAATAAATTCATATATTAGAATAATACTTTCGAAGCACATAGAAAGCTTTCAAGCTTAATAAATCCCAAATAACCGTGGAACAAATTAAAAGCCAAAAAGCAAATAATAAAGCATAGTTTTGCAGTTGGATACACACTCTCATCCCTCAAGAATAGATATGACATCATAAATGATCGACGGCCAATTACCAAATTCAATGATGAGCTCTCACCGAGATCTCCCATTTCATTTGCAACTGCATAGTGCACATTTAAGTTTAACATCCTCATCACGGTCATCATGCAAAGACATTGACATCAAAATGTTGAAAAAACACAGATCAAATACTTATAAGGAGCTCCCATATCTATATTTAGATTTAATTCGAGAGAGTAAAAACCTTCAAAACTTGACCTAAATCTAAATGAAATATGAGAGCGATCTAATGTCGAAAAGGTTGTCGAGGCAAGTTACGAGCATCTTTTTCGATGGCTATTGACTACACGGATGGCTGAAATGATTTTCACATTCACCTACGATCAGCTGTAGAAATTTATTCACGTACAAACTCTCAAAATAGATGAGAAGAAAAAAGAAAGACCAGATAGTTTCAAAAGAGGGAAGACGGAGACAGAGAGGCAGATGGGGTACGGAGGGGGAGGGGGGCGAGCAGGTCCCTCTCTTCCTGTCAATATATATTACACAATTTTTTTTTTTTTGTCTTTTTGACCAAAGGCAGCAAGCTTTTACACTGCTCGTCTCCAAAATAAAAAAGTAAGGGGATTTGCCATTAGTGGAGAATTAGATACCATATGTTCCATTGAGACTAACCATCTTTGCGGGATTTAATAGTTTCATCCATTGTATTTGCTAACTACGGGAGACAGGACAATTTTACTTTTGCAAGATTTGGTTGGTGCCTTCCCAACATCACTCTTTCCTACTTGGGAGTCATTATAAAAGCCATCGTACATCCTATGAGAAAGCAGTCTCGTTTTGTGTTAAATTTGGACATTACCGATTTTCAGTCATGTCCTTATGTGATGATTTACCTTTTATGTTACTTATTACATAAAGGTTCTAATTTACCAGTTTTTACCCAAATATGTAATTCGCATTCAAGACACCCAATTGCAACCTGGCACAAATCCAATATGTTCTAAACTAAAATTGTTGTTTTCTTTGAGCATAGACATTTCGATGGACATGAAAAACTCCTCAAACCTTTACCAAAGTTGAAGCCGCATTTCACCTTTTCTGTGTGTGTATATATGTATGTCATTTGGTTGGTAAATCATACAATTCCTAAATCAAATTCGGCTTAAACTCGAGCAGTTTATTGACGACTAGCTTCATATATGGATTCAACCTAAGATCTCTTGTTCGATGGCTTAGGTCAATTGACAAACTGAAGGAGAAACCCTAATCCATCGTATCAATAGACAGGAGCTGTAGATGTATGATTCGACTACTGAGACGATAGGGGACTTTGGAAATTAAAAATAGAGTCCGATTATAAATTAAGAGGTACCCATGTGATAGATTTAGGATTTATATGGTTGTATCTTTATGCAAAATGTGTCGTGCATAAAATCCCGTGTGAGCTCGCGTGCCTTTCAAAAAAAAAAAGAAAATTCCAAGAGCAATAAGACAAAAATGAAATTAAATATCAACACTGATATGAGATTTGTCCTCGGAGGAACACACATTGGGTGGTCACAAGTACACCGTATATAGAAAGATAGGGTTTTAAATATTTTCGTAGGGAAATAAACTATTCACTTGATACTGCAGCCAAACGTTATTTTAGGTATCTTTTAGCCCGAGATTGGGATGCACTTAAAAAGCCAACCAATCGGCCAAGACAAAGCTGCGAGACAGATGCAAGCACCCCATTGTCCCCAGCCCAGCCTATGGGTGTTGGCAAACCTCTTCAGAAACTCCACCATTACCACCTGAAGAAATATGGTCATGCTAACGATCCCCAAGAGCAACTTGTTCTTATGTATCCCTTCGCACGACAACTTGGTACAAGTCGCTCTGTGGCGAACGCCAAAACTCCCAGGGTGTCCATGATCAAGTTCACCCAAAGAAGCTGGACTGCCGTAAAAGGGACCTCACCGGAAGAGACCACAGCAACGAAGTTGATGATGAGGGCAGCCACATTCAATGCGAGCTGAAACTGGATGAACTTTTGAATGTTGTAGTAGACGCACCGCCCCCACCTCAGCAGAGTCACCACAGAGGCGAAATTATCATCCAGGATGACGATATCTGAGCTCTCCTTTGCCACCTCAGTGCCTTGGATGCCCATGAAGAGGCCGATATCCGCTTCTTTTAGGGCTGGCGCGTCATTCGTGCCATCACCAGTGACTGCCACCACATGCCCTTTCTGCTTCAAGCACTGCACCATCAAAAGCTTATCAAATGGGGACGATCTAGCCATTACATGGATTTTCTCGATTGCTGCCATTCTCTGTTCAGGCGAGAAGTTGCGGAACTGAACGCCCTCTACTATGTCTTCTTCTTCAAGATCTTTGTCGGGATTGAGTATCCCACATTCCAAGGCTATAGCTCTTGCAGTGTGCATGTTGTCTCCTGTGATCATCTTGATGTTCACTCCGGCACTTCTACAAGATGCCACTGCGTTTCTCATGCCTGGTCTGCATGGATCCTTTATCCCCACTATCCTAACAATGTAAGTCCATCTTCCTCAACTCTCTCATGATTTTGAGCAAGTGAACCATTGATTTTTTTGTAGGCAAATGCGATGCAGCGCAGGCTCTTGTCCGCCATATTTTTTATGGTTGTGCTGAACTCAGACCTCCCTTCATCATTCATGACATTCACTATCCCATTCTGGCTATAATAATCTGAACACAATGCCAAGATCATCTCAGCAGCTCCCTTCCAGTGTATGTGAATGACCTGCTCTCCTCTCCTCCTCACTGCAACCCCGCTTCTCTTTTTCTCAGAATTGAATGCCTCGACTTGGATTATCTCCCATTCTTGCTTCAGTTCATCCATTGTCATACCCAATTCGAGCATACCCCATGAAAGTATTGCTTTCTCAGTTGGACTGCCTAAAATTTCAGGAACAGATATAGAAGGTCGCTTTTGGACAGTACCGGTTGTGTTCAGACTGATTCCTTGCAGTAGGACTTCAAGGATGCTGGCTGCCATTTTTCTGGATGCATCTACACTCACTTGTTCTTTCCCCATCCAGAACTCCGTGACCCTCATCTTGTTCATTGTGAGAGTCCCAGTTTTATCTGTGCAGATCGTTGTGGCAGAACCCATGGTTTCACAGGCAGAGAGCTTCCGGACCATGGAATTGTCGCCCATCATGTGCTTTAAGGAGTAGGTCAGCGTCAAAGTGCCGGCCAAAGGCAAGCCCTCAGGTATAGCCACCACCGCAATGGTCACTGTCGTGGAAACTATGTGCACGACCGCTTTTATCACGTCCCCCGGCTTGGTCTTCCCACTGGTGAATTCTCTGTGTCCAGCCTTGTCTTGGGCGTGTCCAGTGAAGTGGCGTACCATCAAGATGAGAAGTACCAATGCAGCCACCAACAGTCCAACCTTCCCGATGAAGGAAGTCAATCTGTTCAGACGGGCTTGGAGCGGGGTCTCCTCATCTAAGTCGCGGCTCACGGAACTCATCATTTTGCCCCATGCAGTGTTCATGCCAACAGAAGCGACCATCATGCGCCCATAGCCGTCTATCACTTTGGTGCCTAAGAGTAAGAAAGGATTCTCGCTGCAGACTTCAATGTGGTCGCTTTCGCCAGTCATGCTAGAGTCGTCAACCTTCAGGGAATGGCCATCCACAAACAACCCATCACCCGGAACCTGGTCGCCAATCTTCAGACACACAACATCCCCTATGTTGGGAATAACGGATCCCTAAAAACCGGATTCGACACTAAATCGAACCCCTAAATCAATGCGGAAGACAAAGCCCAGGAAAACACGCATCACCGATCGTAAAGCACACCACGGATTCGAGCGTACCTTGTTAGCCACAGATTAAACACCAACGCCGAAGAAGAGGAAGAAATTCTGGCCTGTTCGATCCGATTAAGCAATGAAGGGAAGAAGAAATTGCCGAAGCCTTACTGTTTCTTCTTTTTCTTTTTCTTTTTTGAGAGAGAGAGAGTGCGCGGGAGAAAGGAAGCGTACGTACTGATTGTTCCAACGGGTGTTATGTCTCTCTCTCTCCTCCCTTTTATACCTATCTCCTTCCACGGGCCCTATTCCCGTGGGCCGGGCTTTCTGGGCCCAACTTGGGCGGATGGGCCTTAAGCCCAATACCAATAAAGCCTTCATCTCCCACTCGCACATGGTGGGCCGAACATGATTCTCTTTACCTCTCTTCAACATTCATACTGGTGAATAATTCGTGCGACCAGCATACTTTGAGAGCTCGTTGCTATACATCTGTTAGGAATATATAGCAGCTCATAATGGGCGTCACACTCTGAGTAGATATAGTATGCAGTACCCTAGATCAATCGATCACATTTATATCTCTCTTGATCTCTTTTAAACAATGATATATATATATTGTATTCACAATTATGATTATCACAAAGACAGTCATAATTGGTTAACCGGTGAATACAAAACTACAATGTAATTCTCCAAAATCGATCTTCCTCTTTCCTTCAAACTCTCAATTTCAGTCCAGCTTGCTTTTCTAGAAATGCCCCATTAGATCGAATCAAACTCATGACCATTGGCAACATCCTAAGATAGCAAACACTAAATAGAAATCTTGAGAATAAGTAAGAGTCATGAGGGGACTAAGAAATTGAGGAACTCTCTTCCTCAAGAGTCTCACACGACATAAAAGTTGAGATCAAACTTTTGCCACTCTTATTGGTCGTCTCATGCATACGTAGTATGAAATACGTATTACGGTATTAACTCCTTTCCCATGGAGCGTATGTCTACACCTTTCAATACCGTACAGATGATAGTTCAGACATACCCAATGTCTAACTTGAGTTCACGTATCTACTCATTCACAAAATTCATCAGAACTCACATCTGGCATCTTAGACAGATAAAGTAAAACATGTGGGGTATTTTACTTTCGGACATAGTAAGTATTATGTCCTCATATTAACACTCAGTTAAGGCGACATACATGTTTTAAGCTTGAGCTCTCGATTATCACCTAGATAATAAGCTTATAAACAGTCTCATCTCTATTTATCACACAAGAAATGTAGGCGATTACCCGTGTGAGTGGGCTAATCTTATATCTGTCCGACATACTTCTCAACTTAAAGTAATGCACTAAGCATTAAGATGCATAAAGATCAAACAAAGATTCATAGGCATTAATGATGAAAACACAAATTCATCAAATTGTGAACACTTAGGGAAAATACAATATTCAGTACAGCAGTCTCTACGCAATCCTAGCGATTTCATATGGCAACAAAACACATCTCTAGGTATTGTCTTTGTCATAGGATCTGCTACCATTCCATGCGTATTATGTACTCTAAGTTCACATCTTTTCGTGCAACCATATCCTTGACAAGATTATACTTGGTATCTATATGTTTGGTCTTGCCATGATATTTTGGATCTTTGGTATATGCTTTTGCTGCTTGGCTATCACAGTTAACCAACAATTAATCTACAGCACTTCCAATAACACCTAAATGATCCAAAAATCTCTTAAGCCAAACACTTTCTTACACTGCTGCTGATAATGCCACGAACTCAACTTACATCGTGGACAAGGCTATACACTTTTGTTTCTTACTGCTCCAACATATGGTGCCATTATTCGGTAAGAAAACAAACCCAGAGATAGATTTTCTTTCATCTAAATCTCCTCCCCAATCAATATTAGAATAGCCTTTGAGTTGCGGATCCTTTCCTTAATAACTCAACGTATGATCAGCAGTCCCCTTTAGATACCTTAGTATTCTCTTAACGGCTTTCCAATGTGCTTGACCTGGATTGGATTGGTATCTGCTCACCATTCCGACTGCAAAGCATATGTCGGGTGTTGTACACATCATAGCATACATCAAGCTCCCACAACACTAGCATAAGGAACATGTTTCATTTGTTCCTTCTCTTGTGGAGTCCTTGGACACAGACTATGGCTCTCAATCCTTCACCTTTTTGCAATAGGAGTGTCTATGGGTTTACAGTCTTGCATACGAAATCGTTCAAGAACCTTATTTATATAGGTTTCTTGTGAAAGAGACAACGATCTCTTCAAAACGATCTCTTGAAGTCTTAATTCCAAGAATGTATGCAGCCTCACCCATATCTTTCATCTCAAAGTTAGAAGACAACTATCTCTTGACAGTATTAACCAACTCCATATTGCTTCCGGCAATTAGTATATCATCAACATATAATGATATGATCACAAATTGATCATTGGATCTATTGATATATACACAATGATCCTCGTCAATCATTGTAAAATCATATGCCATTATGGCATTATGAAAACGTATATACCATTGTCTTGATGACTGCTTAAGACCATATATCGACCTCGAAAGTCGACATACTTTTTCTTCTTGGCCTTTTACTATGAAACCAGCAGGTTGTTCCATATATGTTTTCTTCCTCTAATTCTTCATTGAGGAAAGCAGTCTTTACATCCATTTGATGTAACTCAAGATCCATACTAGTCATTATTGCCAGAATAATGCGAATCAAGGTAAATCTCACTACAGGAGAAAAATGTATTTTCATCATCAATTCCTTCATGTTGATTATACCCATTCGCCACAAGGCGAGCCTTATGCCTTTCTATTGAGCCATCAGCCTTTCACTTTATTTTGAGAACCCACTTGTTCCCAATAGCTTTGCGTCCCTTTTTGAAAATCAACCAGTTCCCAGACTTGGTTTGACTTCATTGACTCAATCTCCTCTTTCATTGCATGAATCCATTTTTCCTTATTAGGGCAATTCAGAGCCTCATTAATATTTCTTGGCTCATCCTCATCTTGTGGAGCAACCATAAAAAGTTTCCCCTTCAATGTCAAAACGTCAACGGGGAATACTTTGGCGACTTGTTCACCGTATGGGAGATTGTACACTTAGCACATCATTCCCCATCATGCTCCCACTTGGATTAGGTAATGATGATGTCGTCACATTCAGGTGGTTGTAATTGAGAATGAGTTGAATTCAATTCATTACATCTCATATTACTCCCACTTGGACGAACTCCACTGACATCATTATCTTGATCCAATGTTTCAAATAGGGAGTTATTTTCCCTTATTTCGCCCCTCTTAGAAAATTCATCCACTAAGGATGTGACATCCCGTGATTCAAATTTAGTTATACTCTCACATTCCTGCTCACCTATGAACACATACCCTTTTGAGTGTTCGGAGTATCTCATTAAAATACTCTTCTTTCCTTCGGGACCCAATTTCCCAAACTTGTGAGAGGACTCATGAGTATAGGCAGCACAACCCCAGGGCTTAAGAAAAGTTAAGTCCGATTTTCTAACTGTCCATAACTCATATAAAGTGGAAATAACTGATTTGGAAGGCATCCGGTTAAGTATATTGGCAGCAGTTAACGACGCATCACTCCAAAAAGTGATAGGTAAGTTAGCATGCGCCATCTTAGATCTAACCATTCCAGTAGGGTTCTGTTTATTCTCTCTGCAACAACATTTTGTTGAGGAGTATATGGAATAGATAACTATCTTTCTATTCCTTTTTCATCACGTAATTTTCTGAACTTATCAGATAAATATTCTTAACCTCGATCGGATCTAAATACCTTTATTTTCTTGTCTAATTGATTTTCTGCCAGGTTTATAAACCTTCTGAAATAACTTATGCTTCAGATTAATGAGAAATCAAATAGACATATCCGACTCGAGTTTAATCATCTATAAAAAGTGATGAAATAAACAACCCATTGCCTTCCTCTCACATTCATTGAACCACAGACGTCCAAATAGATTAAATGCAGAGGAAATTTAGCTCTTTTACCTTTTCCAAATGGTTTCCTTGTCATTTTCCCTACTAGGCAATGCTCACATATGAACAAATCGACTTTTTCAATATTGCCCAACAAGCCCTTTTTGGCTAGTCTATTCATATGTTGTTGGCCCATATGACCAAGTCTAGCATGCCACCATATTCACATCATTATCATATAAGGTAGAAGACGTGAAACAATGGAATAACATATTGACATCATCACAGTCAACATTTAGTACAATAAAACCATTCAGTAAGTGACCACAACCATAGTAGTTTGTATCTAAACACAAATCTACACATTTATTATGGAAGTTCATACCAAAACCAAGCTTAACCAACGCTAAGACAGACACTAAATTTCGACGAATCTCCAGAGCATATAGAACATCAAAGGTGCGTCCACCAATCATGTTCAATTGGCCGGTGCCAATTCCTTTACATCAGCTCTAGAGTTGTTTCCCATATGGATCCACTCAGTTCCAGTTGGTATTCGTTGGAATTCCACGGAGGATTCTCTATCCTTCCCTCTATGGTCTGTCGCTTCTGAATCTACAGTCCACAAAGGATTGGATTTAGCCAATAATATTGAACTTGACACATAAGCAAAGTTCTCAAATGTACAAGAAATGTTGACTTTTTTTGGCTCACAACAGTTGCAAGCATAGTGACCTCTCTTGTCACAATTGTAACATCTCACTCTTGACATTTTCTTCACTTGATGACGTTTTCCTCTCTTGTGTTGGTTAACTCTTGATTTCTTGCAATAAGGACTTGATCCTTTGCATTCCCACATATTGAACGAATCAATACGTTTACGCTTAGAACACAAAGCCCTTTCTGAGCTAGAACCAGCATTAAAAATATCTATTTTCGGCTCACATGACGTCAAGCGGTCCTCTACCAGCTCAAGGTGGCGCACAACATCCTCAAGATCTTCCATAACATGGTCAAGAGCTTCTAGTGCTTCTAGCTTTTCCAAGTACATATTGAATCTTCATATTCAATATTTCACGATTGTTGCCGTTCATATCAGCAATTATATTCTTAGTTGCTGAACCATCGTTCGAACACATCGACATACATGCACGAATAATTAATGCCTATCATTTATGCATCCTATTTGCATAGACCCATCATATTAATGAATAATTTCAAGTAAGGTTTCGAATCAAAAGGTCACTATGTTTCCAATCATCCTCCAAAAATCCTAACTCAAAATTATTATTAATATAATTGTCTTATGCAAATCAATTCTATGAAATTATAAAAAACTTTTATTACTACCCACAGCTAATTACCCACAGCAACCAGTAATAGCAGAAAGCAAATAAAATCTTAACATCGAATAAAATAACAATGCTTTCACATGATACAACTAACATATCGGTTGCTACATCAACAACAATCAGGTAGTAAACATTACATAATTAATCATAGAAATAAATAGGGAATGTCCCTTCTAATCTATCAGTCAAATCATTTGAGAAAACTGAAGGCACATTTGCCAACCATGGAAAAACTTTTGGAGAGCTTTCATGTCGCCTCCAAGGCGCATTCACTCGGCGCCATGTGGCGCTCAATCTAAGGGTTGAAGTTTTGGCCAACTCAATCCTATAGTGCTCTCTCACAAAAGCTTCCACCAGCCTCCTGTAACCCGGGACCACGTTGACCTCCCATAGCCGATCCAACACTGCTTGCCATTCAGGTGGAAGAGTGTTCATCAAAGCCAGCACCTTCTGAAAATCCAGCATAAGATAACCATTCCAGATGATTTCTTGTATCATCTGATTGACCCTGACCACATGTGATACTAAATCACTGTCATGCCACCGATAATCAGCTAACTCTGTCATCAGCCTCTTAAGTCTTGCATTTCCCTCGTCCGTTCTCGGGATTGCAGGTATCCTTGCATAACGCATCATAGTTCCCGCAAAAAAATAGATCACTTATAATCCATAATAAATAGAAAATACATAATTTTCTTATAATCCATAATAAATAACAAGGGAAAATACATAATTTTCCAAAATTCATACAACAAATGCAGAATTAAAAATGGATTACTTATAACCCACATAGGCATGACTAAAAAAGAAACAAATTCCTTTTTTTTTTTTTTTTTTCTCCCCATGTGTCAGAAAATGATTTCGGTCAACGCTCGTCAATCGAGTCCGGTTTTCGGAGGAAAATCGAACCGAAAAAACATCAAATTGAGCGTGGGAAAACGTGCGCGGCATGCGCCAGCTAGGCGCTCGATATCGGCAACCGCGTTGGGAATCAATAACGGATCGACCGTTGGGTGACGCGATGACGCTGCCGGATAACGCGGATTCCGCGGACCGCTAAATCGCCGGCCGCGCTGGCGCACGTGCCTACCGGCAATCAATGGGCGGAACGCGCAGCGGCTTCGAATGCGGCCATACGGCGGCGTGCAAAACACACCTTTCTCCCCATGTGTTCAGAAAATGATTTCGACTAACGAAAACTCATAAAAATGGCCGAACAACGCTCGGGTGTCGGGATTTCTTGCCCCGATCAGTACGGCCGAATGTTTTTCGCGAAAAATCAATCAAAAAACATCAAATTGATTGGGAAAACGTGAACTAGGGCTCTGATACCAATGTTGGGAATAACGGATCCCCGAAAACCGGATTCGACACTAAATCGAACCCCTAAATCAATGCGGAAGACGAAGCCCAGGAAAACACACATCACCGATCGTAAAACACACCACGGATTCGAGCGTACCTTGTTAGCCACAGATTAAACACCAACGCCGAAGAAGAGGAAGAAATTCTGGCCTGTTCGATCCGATTAAGCAATGAAGGGAAGAAGAAATTGCCGAAGCCTTACTTTTCTTCTTTTTCTTTTTTTTCTTTTTGAGAGAGAGAGTGCGCGGGAGAAAGGAAGCGTACGTACTGATTGTTCCAACGGGTGTTATGTCTCTCTCTCTCCTCCCTTTTATACCTATCTCCTTTCACGGGCCCTATTCCCGTGGGCCGGGCTTTCTGGGCCCAACTTGGGCGGATGGGCCTTAAGCCCAATACCAATAAAGCCTTCACCCTACAACGATATCGGATGTAGAAATCGTTTGCCTCCTCCCATCTCTCACAACCTCCACTCTTGTGTTGCTGCTTTCATTTGAATGTTTCTGGAACTGCTTTTCTTGCTTGTAGTTGCTGAAAGCAGAGCCGACCATGAATGGAAAGATGGTGATGATTATACTTCCACCATCATACCAACCTTGCTTAAGGCCACGACATTTGATACCAAATATTAAAGACAAAACATCGGATGCCATGGGAATGACCTTGGTCATGTCTTTGAACTCATCAAGCACGAAACTGAGGAAGTTCGTTGCTGGAGGCTCAATGTACTTATTCGCATTAAAAACATCGGTTCGCTGCATGAGGTCAGTTTTATCCCCGCTCAAGCCATTTTCGAGATTTGTCATGAGAATTGAAGGGAGGCGTTTAATGCCACCAAGTTGAGCAAGAGATTCAAAACTTTTCTCTCTTACCAGGTTACTCAGGATCTTCTGGTCGATGTCTTGAAGTGAAGGGCAATCTCCTTCGCCTGGATTATCATTGCTTTCGAGGTCGACGTTGATGGCAACATAAGAGAGTGACTGCAACAGATCTGTCTTCTTCCCAAGGACTTGTTTTGACAGAGACTCGAGAGCCCTCGTGAAGTATATGATTATGAAAGCCACACGCCATCTTCGCCTATGAATGTTCGTCGTCAGGCTATCGCAGCAGTCAAGCACGGCATCAGTTGCTACTTCGCTAGGTTTAGAAAGCCTTAACGACGACATAAATGAAGAACACAAAGAAACGACAGAAGGTTTTGCTTGGGTTAGCAAAATGCGTCGGGTTCTGAGGATGAAGATGAGTCACTGATTGAGTTGGGTTTGAACGGATGGATTTGGTTTTAGTAGGTGATGTTGTCACATTTCTACATATTTAGTGCAGTGTGATGAGAGTTTCCATACTGCCTGAAGTTCATAGGAAAGTTCGCTGCAGCTTCTTGGATAATCTTTCCACGAAGAGGCGTCGGATCTGTAATCGCAATTACCCAAAATAATAGATTAATCCAGGTGATCCACCCGGAATGATCAAAATGAAGTGTATTCAAAAGTGCACTGAAGACTGAAGAGGACTCAATGTCCAGGACCGCACCTCAGGTTACCTCCAGGCTCCTGCGGACGTGTGTTCAAGAGCAGTCTTGGCAGGCTCCTGCGTACGTGTGTTCAAGAGCAGTCTTAGTAATTATCTTATTTTCCCACTTCAATAATTATAATTTACCTTCTCAGAAATAACCACTGCTACCAAAGGATCCGGAAGAATCTGTATTCCTTATAAAATTTTTCAAAACCTTCGTAACAAGACCATTATTCTTATAATAGCCTAAAAACTATCATTGCTAACACAACTCATTTAAAACTAAAGTGCCTAAAAACTGGTTTGTGCAGTATTAATCTCCTTCCAAGTGGGATTAAAGAATGTAATGATGCTAATTGAGTGGGGCCATATGGATGGATTTAGTTTGATTGGCTTTGATAGGTTATGTTATCCCTGTCACGTTTTTATGTGTGTAGGGCGGTGTGATAGAGTTTTCCCACCGCATGAACTTTATGGGAAAGTTCACTGCAGCATCTTCGAAAATCTTTCCTCTAAGACGTATGGGATCTGTAATCACAATGACCCAAAATTTTAATGTGTATTTGCTTTCTCGTGATGTACCGGTTGGAAAGACGTGTCAAGAAAAGATGTTTGTCCAGTAGTAATCTATATCCAAAATAAGCTATTAAATCGATTATTGAGCAATAAATTTATTTGGTGAAGAACTACCACATGACTGGCCGGCAAACAGCCAAGTGGGATTAAAGAATGTAATGATTCCCTTCCCAGATAAAGTAATTGATTTATATGACTGGAACTTTCATACCATATTACGAGGAAAAAAAAGAAAAGAATGATTGGGTGATAATTTTTAATTTACTGTAAAAATGGCAGTATGTTCACGATGACAAAAATTCAGTCCATACAAGTTGATCGTCATATGTCGAATATTAATTTTTCATATAGGTTTGTTTCATAAAATTAGGTTCAATTAAAGATTGTTTATAAAGTAGATGTATAAAACAAGCAATGGATGGTTCGATAAATAAATTATATTGAATTAGCAATGGAAATCTACCCTTATCACTTTTGAAAACAATTTTACTATCTTCTGCGATGGCTCAGTTGGATAAAGCTCCGATTATCCTTTGCGAGGAGGTGAGGAGTTCGAATCCCACTGGACGCACGGGACCTTAAGCGCGACGTCAAGGTAGTGAGTCATCCACTAGCGTTGCTCCAAGGTTTACCCGCCAGCTGCCGGCTGTATGGGTTCCCTGGGTATTAAACAAAATAAAATTCTTATATACTTAGAATTACTTATCAAAATAATGTATTTTTTCGGGTTATTGATTTTGATACAGATTGATAAAATATATTGCTTCCCACTTTCCCGGAAAAGGGTTTTCAAGATTATTCTACCTACAATTTCTTAGCAACACGGTACATTAAAGTAATGGAACATCCGTACTTCCGTGAATAAACAAATTGGGGGCATAAAAACCAAAAAGAAGACGCGAAAGGAACAGAGCCAAGACAACACATGGCCGATTACCCGTAAAATGCAAAAAATATTTCGTTTCCGACGGTGAATGTCAATGTGGGGCTCCATTATTAGATTGACCGGCTTCGTTGATTTGAGCTTTTATTCTATCGTTATCTCTCGTACCAACAGCCGACCACAAGAAGCACAACTGGGGGAGAGAGAGAGAGAGAGAGAGACAACCCTGCTCGTCTTCTAGAACAATGAACATCGGAAGACAAAAATAAACAATAAAATTAAAGCACAAGTAATCGAATCTTTAAGGCTCGGCATACCACCCAAGCTTGATTGAGCCTGATTTTGAGTTAGAAATTAAGTTGAATATGTTTCAAGGAAGGTTGACATTGACTTGATTTGAGTCGACTTAGTCGGTCAATAAGTCTTACTTCGAATTTTGAATTCGAGCTTGATTTTGAGGAAAGAAGCACTATAATTGAGGATATATGATTTAAATCTATGGCATATAATTGCTCGATGAGTTTCACTTGGCTCATCCAACCTGCTATTGCGCCTAATGTACATTTGGTATGCTCTATCTTTCAGCCAAAAGAACACACTAGCTAGCTTCCATGTCCCGGGTTCGCGTGTGACGGTGCAGGGTCTTGAGGCTTAATTTCAACCGGTGAAGACAATTGCATCGATACGATCGTCAACGTCTGTTATTTCTTACCGACGATTCGACTTGTTTTGTGTGTTTCTCCCATCATATTTTCAAGAGCGTACCACGTCGCATGTGAAAGGGAATAGAGTTCACGGAGAAATTTGAGGGGACAAGTGTATAGAATTGGAGAAGCATCTTCTCAGCGGTCCCTGCTTTGAAAAACACTACGAAAACTGACAAAAGTATGAATTTGGTAGAGTTGTATGGTTTAGACCTTGGAATTGGGTCCGCTTTTGTTTGAAGCATTCATGGTTCATATTATGGAGAGCGAGTGATCAAATAATAATATAAACAAAAGAAGACAATATATCGGATACGAGATTTATGTAATTCGATCGTAAAGAATTACATCCACATGGAGAATAGTGACGAATTTCATTATAGATTGTTGAAATATAATGCGCGAAAACGACAGAATCTTGCAATTTAAGTCAACTGAAATCACTAGAGAAATAAATGAAAAATAATAAGAGAAATAATAAGGACACTAAAAACTTACATAATTTGATTTAAGTATCGGTACTTACGTTCACGTGAAGAGTTAGCAACAAATAATCCACTATAATCGGAGAATCAAAGTGTATATAATTTCTCACTTACTCGAGTATTTTCCACATTTAAATTTAATTTCAAATTCAAAGTATTTATAAATAAATAATGTAAACTCACAATACAAAAATTACTATACGTTCAAGCTCAAACAAAACATTCTATATACTTCGCAAACAATAAAAACTCATCTGCTTGTTCTTCTTTCGTATGGCTCCGTTGTTCTTTTTTTTATCTTGTGTGCAGCGCTCCTTGGCTTTTTGTGGCACACCTCCAAGAAAAAACCCTTAGGTTTTATATGTGCACCCAATAAAGTCAACATATTTGACCTGGGCTCACCAACTTTAACTTCAATGTGGACTAGTCTTTTGCAGGGAAAAAAGAAATCCTTGCCTTTCCTTTACACGAATTTTGTTGAAGAAAGATAACTTCTACCTTTGAATACAGATAAATAAAGATAATAAAATATGTGAGACTCTTTTTATCTTATAGCTACACATGATATTTTCCTCACTTATTTTGCACATCGAAAGAAAAGTCCAACAAGAAATTGTTTTTTCATCCGATTTCTAATGCTCGGAAGAAAATCTTTATTAATGAATTCGTTTTGACAAATCATTATCTGAATTTAAACTCGAAACAATAATTTATCATAGATTATACAATATAAGAAGATTTTACACTTAATTCATTCAAATATTTCTGGTGTTTCATAAGCCCCAATACACCCAAAAAAACACACAGTGTTTAGTTCTAAAATTTCTTGAGAAAGAATCTTTTAATCTCATAAAAAAAAATTCACAAATCTTGCCATAAGATTTCACGACTACAAATTTTAATCCTTCTTGGTGTAATTGCATGAACAAACTTCAAGGCCAAGCACCCGTGTGGAAAGGGGCTTCAAGAAACCTTCACGTCAGCCTCCGCTCACGAACAAACCTTGAGAATTGAAATATGGGCCTCCACGCGTGAAGGAAACCGAATCATTCTAGGATTCGGTCAACAAAGTCAACATATGGGCTGTCCTCTTTTTTTTTCTTTTTTTTTTCTTTTATTTCTCTAAAATACGGTGGCCTTATATCTCACGGCCAAAGTCCTTTTCCTTTTCTATCCTCTTCCATGGTCAAAGTCCAATGCTTCTTTGGACACACCGTATAATCGGCTTCACTGCACGACTTCCCCACGGAAGTAAATTTCATATTATGAGATTCAATTTATTTTAACTTTACTCGCAATTCAATTCGAATTGAGTTCGTTCAATGGCTCAAACTTAAGACATATTTTAACCGTTCAAACAAAAATTTATGAGAGCAATACAAGTAGATCTCCTCAATTGATGGGTTGCTAAATCCCACAAGAAAAGAAAAGTGTTGTAATATAGTAATACGTAGAAATAACATAATCTTACAATTTACATCAACGTGAAATTATCAATAAAGACGTCAGAGATTTATGTGATTGGTCCGAATATTAATACCTACATCCATAAAGAGAGCCATCAATAAAAATTGACTATAACTAAAAAAATCGGGGTTTATAGTCATTTATACATTTGAGTATTTTTCATATAATTTATAAATAAATATGTAAATTTACAGCATAAAATGACCACGCGGTTGGAGACTTACACAAAACTCGTTCTTTTATTTTCGTACTGCTTCGCGTTGTTCTATCTTGTGTGGCGTGTAGCTCGTCTCGTCTCAACTGGCGTCGCCCTCACTGAAGAGAAACTCTCGTGTTTTATATTTGTGCCCAAGTCAACAAATTTGACCCTGTGCCCCTGCTTCAATAAATCAAACTACCATTCGAGTACAGCAAAGGGAGAAAAGTATTTGCCGTCGAAAGTTAAATATTAAAGGAAAGCGTGCCCATCCTTTGTCCTTTAGCGGGAGGCTTTTGCACGTCAACGGTGGAGTCCTATACGCCAATCCACTCTTGGACTGTTTCGAAGAGCTAACGCCCAAGAATAACAAATCTGAACAAATCTTATTCGGATAGGAAATAACATATTTTGATTAAATCAATTTTTTTGACTAATCGAGTTCCATAAAACTTCAAATTCAATATATAATTTAACAAAAAGTGTATGAGAGATAGAGATCATAAGTTATTATTGACATTGGCATATTATTTTAAATGATACAAATATTTATTTTTTAAAAAATATTTTTAAAATTATTTATTTTTTACTAAACAAACGAAACTTTAAGTGAGATTTTTCTAAGGAATTAAGCCTGTCTTCTTGGACCAATAGTTAGACCAAAAAAATAAAAAAATAAAAAAGAAAGTTATCCGAATTAGTGGACAAGAAACAATCCTGACGTACAATCGGAGAGAGATAGAGAGGGGAGGTGTGCAAAAGACTCAGGAGCCACCTGAATTGCTCGAAATCAGACTGGACCTCCCAAGAGCCAGTGATTTTTAAGAGAATCGGTTCGGTTCTTAATTCCAATAAACTGGAACTAATGGGTGTCGGTTCTGTTTCTAGTTCCAAGTGTGGAACCGCCCACTCATCTACCCAAACTAGACTAATAATATATAATATATATTTAATTTTTAATTTAAAAAATGAAAAACCCTAAATCCCTAGACCACTTACTAGTTTTTTTTGTTAGATAATTGTTTGTTTTTGCCTACTCATAACAAGTTGGTGAGTGTGCTCTCTTGCTTACACACTTCCTAACATACTAATATTATTGATTCATTGGATCTAATTGGGAGTGTACTTGATGATGTGATTCTGTTGTGTGATTCTTTGTTGTATATTACTGTACTAATGCGTGAAGCTTGATGGGACTAGTTCTATAGACCCACCCTCAATGGGCGATATCCAACTTTAGGGTGGAAACCGCTCACTCAAATTATACTCACCCTAAAATGTACATGAACTTGGTACCCAAAGGCACATTTTGCCAAACTAAAACATGTGGAGTGAGATGGAAATGGAACAAAAGAAGAATGGAACATAATGGAACGAGACAATTGAATTCTTACATTGGATTGTGTCAGAAAAACAATGGGTGTATCTAGTAACATGAGTGTTGGATGTTTAATCCATTCCTAAATAATATGTTGAGGAGACAAAGGATGAAAGTACACTAGAAGGTAAAGTATCTAGCCTAAAAATCCTCATCAAGGTTCTTTTGTGGCTCATAAAATATTGAAATTTTTACGTACGACATAATTGAGTTTGAATAGGCCTTACTAGGCAGGTGCTGGCCTAAGAAAGAAAACCGGTTGCCTGGGGGCCTTGATTTATCTTTCGGTTACCCTAGAATAAACAAAATTGCCAATATGATGCGAGGCGAGATCATTCAAGAAAAAGCTTAGTCGATTAGTTTTGAATATGGTCTAGAATTTTTGTATATTTGTCATGATTCATTTGCTTATTTTGATACTATCCCATCCTAGGAGTTACGAGGAAATTATTAAAAAAAAGTTTTAAACTTACTACACTTGAGTTAATTCAATTCTAAACATTTAAATTTGGCTAATTTAATTCTAAACCTTTTGATGATTTTCTAATGTAATCTTTCTAGTCAATTTTGACTGGAAATCACTAATGTGAATATTGTACGTCCTACGTGACACAGTCGTCACTAATAGGAAACATTTTTTAAAATATTTTTATTATTTTTTGAATATCTATTTAATTTTTATTTAAATTTTCCACTTTTTTTTTCTTTTAGTGTTTTCTTCTTTTTTACTTTGACCAATGAGGGCTGTCGGAGCTCACGAGCCACTAGTAATGGTTGTGGTTCTCACTTGCGGCCACCTTGCCCAAATTTGGGTGATGTTGTCTTCACCTACAGCCACAATGGTCTTGCCTAGATCTAGGCAAATCCTAGCGACCTCACTAGCCATAATGGAAAAAGTAAAAATATGAAAAAATAAATATATAATTCAGACTAATTAAAAAAAATCAAAAAATTGTCCATTAGTCCTAGTTGTGCAATGTAGAATAGTTAGCGTCTATATCAGCGATTTCTTACTAAAATTATTGGAATGATTATATTGATAAATTATTAAAAAGTGTAAAATTAAATTGGATAAATTAAAAAATTATGACCTTTTGATAATATTTCCTCGGAGTTACTCTATGTATAGAGTAATAGATTAACACGATGGTCATTTTCTCCGACACGATGATTGCCCCAACAAATTCATTCCCTGTGGCCAGAGAGTTGCAATTAATCAAAGCAGGTGATCAAGAAATTAGCGATCATTCAGAAATTAAACTCTTGATGAAGGAAAGTTTGGCTTCCACCTCTGACCTCGGTCACTCATTATCAAGTGGCCATTTCAAAAAGTTGGTGTTTAGACTTAGAACCCTCCAATGAACACATGTTGAAAGCCTTCGACCTTGGATTTTGTCTGATCTATTGTGTTAAGAAAGTCGGAATGTCCGAGAGGACAAATCTTCAGGTTATCGAGCACGGAGTTTTTATTTACCAGATAATCATCACACGTCGAGACTATGAACTTTGTTATTCTTTTATATGCGGAAATTATAATACTTACCCTCTTTTATGGTATTGTGCTTCGGAAACACCTGAAAATATTTTTCCCATTATGTTTTGCGCAGTTTGCACCATTTTCATTTTCATAACCTGTCTCTTGAGATTTCTTCTTTGAATTTCTTTTTGTCTTTTGGACATAAGGCAGCATCTAGCTTTCACACTGTTCGTCTCTTTCAAAAACCGTACGTTCAATAGAGACTGACCATCTTCATGGGATTGAATAACATTTATCCGTTGTGTTCGCTAAATCCGGGGGAGAGGACAATTTTTACTTTTGCAAGATGGGGTTGGTGCCTTCCCGACATCAATCATTGTGTTAAATATGAGCACGAACAGTTTTCAGTCATGTCCTTGCGTGAGAATTTTCCTTATAAGTTACTCATCACATAAAGGCTCTAATTTGCCAAATTTACCCAAATATGTAATTTTGCATTCAAGATACCTAATTGCTGATATTGCTAGTACGAGTACCTAGAGGGGGGTGAATAGGTATACAAAGATTTTTCTTGATAATTTCTGTATACTTGCGCAATACTTTAGATAGTTGAAGGATTTGCGAAGAGTAATAATCAACGTAAGACTAAGTAAGGAAAGAGAGAATTAAACACGCGGTTTATAGTGGTTCGGCTTGATTCAAGCCTACGTCCACTCTTCTGCACTGACAGCCAATTTGGCTGGATTCCACTATGAACAAAGAGATGTTACAGTGTTGATCTTCCTTGATTTCTCGGTGTAGATGATCTACCACACTCGCTCAAGGTATCACCAAGTATAGACACTCTCTGTGTATACAATTTCGCTCAGACTGTATCGACTAATAATCAAGGTGCTTCAGACTCTGAAATTTTTCTATCAATCACATTCTCAAACAACTAGAACGTCTTCCTTTTTATACTACTTTATGCCATCATACCGTTGGCACTTACCAAATGAATTCCTCCAATCTACCCGTTGGACGGAATCAATCAAGAAGATCATTCGAGCTATAAAAGGAACCTGACGATAGCCCATCAATCATGTTCGTCCATACAATCAAGATCTTGGTTTCCAAGAATAGAACATTCCAAGAATACTTCGTCGACCATCGAATCTTCAATTGATCTAGATACGAACAAAAGAATCCGTTATATTTATCCAACCAAAAAAGATCTTCTCCAGACGATAGGATTAAATCTTCAACCATATACTTCAGCTCTGGATTTCCTTCGTCACTGGATCAGAAAGACTGTCAATGAGAATAGTCTTGAGTCTCGAATCTTGAGTCTTGAATCTTGAGTCTGGTAGTCAGAAAGTCTTTAGACTTTAAACTAGACGATCTGCAGATACCCAGACTAGACTGAAGGAAACGTTTTGTCAGCTTCAAAATATTCTGGAACGATTTCTCCAACAATCTCCCCTTTTTGATGGTGACAAAACTTTCCTGTAGATTTGAACCACTTTGACCTGCAAAAACATTTCTCAAGCAATATGGCTATCTCATAAAATTTAACAAAACAACCAGACTCTGCATCCACAGAAAATTGGTTAGTCTTTCATGAGTAATACCATATAACAATACTTGAAATAAATGCAAACAGTTAAGCATCTAAATCCACAGCCAATTCAGTCAAGTTCAAGTTTTACACCCAAGTTTACTCAAGTCATAAACAAACATATTCAACAAAAAATAAAGAAAGTTGGTTTGGTTGGTTGGTTGGTTCAAATTGCTTCTCCCCCTTTTTGTCATCATTAAAAAGGTGAGAAAGGAGTCATGTCTGCTTGGGAATGCGCACGATCTGGAAATCTCCCATGGACTGAACTACTCCTTCTAGCCTCTTCAAGTCCTCCCTTAGTTGTGTTACCTCCTCTCCTTTGGCATTGGCTTGAAGTTGTAGAGCGAGGTCTTTCATTTTATCCTCCAAGGTAACTGAAGATGCTTGTCCAGCAGTCTTCATGGCTTGAATTTCACAGTCCAGAGCATAGATTTGGCCACGCATTTCCAGAAGAATATCCATAATACGACGAAAATCTGCAGAATTATCCGTCTGTGTGCTAGCATTTGCTTTCTCAGATGGAGTGAATTCAGACGATGGCGCTTATGTAAAGTCTTGCAGATTTGGTTCTGACGTATCGTGACCTTCTTCAGGCAATTGAGAAGCCTGAACTTCTTCTGGGGCTGCTGGAGATTGTCTTAGATTTTCACTATTGGCAGCATGAGGTGAGGACCTTTCTTGCTCGCCAACTCCCCCTGTCTCTAGGACATCAAGAGGGGAAGAGTGATGATCATGCTCTTATGTATCCTTCTCTCCAGATTCAGCGGCAGACTTTTCTTGCTCTTCTTCTCCTTCTTTTCCAGCTTCTTTCTCCTTCTCTCTCTGCTCTTCTTCTTCTCTGTTCTTGTCTTTTTCTTCTTCTTCTCTCTGTTTCTTCTGTTGTTCTGTTGATTGGGGAACATAACGTCTTGTCCTTATCAAGGCAGTGATTGTGAGATCTTCCTCCTCATCTTCATCCTCCAAGATGAGAGTTCTCTTCTTTTTGGATGGGGCACCAATGGCTTCCTTTCCCTTTCTTTTTGAAGCAGACGGAACTGGAGTCTTCACTCTGAATTTCTCCATTGCCTTAGAAAGTTCTTTCAGACGCATCTTTGTCAACATCTTTAATCCTACCACCATCTTATCGCACGGTCGAACACAAAGAGTGTGGAGGTTCAATATGCATGTGTCTGAAGATCTTGGTCACCAGACCTGGATAAGGCAATTGTCCCTTGTCTTTCAACATTGCTCTATACATGTGAAAGAGAATAGTGTGAGGAAGAGAGAACTTCTTCCCGGAGTTGATTGCGTACATCAATTTTGCTTCGGAATTAGACACATCAGTCTTTGATGTAGACTTCGGCCTAATGCAATTGATAACAATTTTGTGCAACACAATGTTGATGGCACGCATCCTTGAATAGATGATTTTTCCCTCAATATTTCTATCTTCGACAAGGTCCATTGTGGCACGAGCAACTGAGACTTTGACTGGTTGATAACGACTTCGTTCAACTCCAATTATGTCCGCCAACATGTCCACATCCAACACATAATCCTAATCTCGAACACTGAAAGATATTCTATTCGCATCGATAAAGCTAAGATTTGAATAGAAATATGCAGTCAGTTGTGCATATCCGTCCATGGTGTCAGTGCAAAAACGTTCCAGTTGAAGCATCGAACTTCTCTCTCAAGTTCACATTCACAAGATCCAAGAAATCGAAATCGACACTCCTAGGGTTTATCACCCCTCATTTCAGCAGCTTGAAGAACAAATTTTCCTGTTCCTTCGATTTAAATAACTCCATTCTCTTTCCCTTTACCTTCGCAAAGAAACACCCATTCTCGGTTGAAAATCGTGAACATTTTGACATCGTCGTTCCCATCGATCAAATTTGGTCCCGACATACGAGGATCACTGGGAATATTCGCAAGTGCTTCCTCTGCTTTACCTTTGGGAGCAATTCCCAAATCCTCCATTTTCTTCATAAAGATATACTCATTCCCATAGTTCTTTTCTTTAAGAAAATCATCCACATATTTCATCGGAGTCGCAGTACTTTTCAACGCACAATAAAGTTTGTAAATAAACGAGGGTTTTTGGACTCTTACTGGGTCTGCGTCCTCGATTATCTCTTCCTCCGGATGTTGACCCGCATCTTGTGGGGTAGAAGGCGTTGAGTGACGTGGTGGAGAATGAGTCGGGTTCTGATGCTGACTCGATAGTTCTTCCTCTTCTGTGAGATCGAAGTGGGTAGGTCCCCCCTTCATCCTCTGTGGTCCCCTTGTCGCGATTCTTGAAGACTTCCTCGAAGAAGACATCCTTCTTGTCGCTGAGAGATTCCTTTGCTTGCTTTCCCAAGAAAAGATGACAACTTTCTCGAGGATGAATTCGAAGTAGAAACCAGATTGAGAGGAGAATGCTTTTAGGGTTTTGAAGATTGAAAGTGAAAACTGTGTATATATATAACTCAGTTTTGAAAAGGGGAAGTTCAATCGGTACAAGAAAAGTGTACGAATACCTCTTTTCGAAATCAATAACTGCCAAAATTAATCCTTTTGAAAAGACAAGTTTTTCGATTTTCACAGAGACTACAAAATAACTTAACGAAAGATCATACCTTTTCGAGTTTAGATAAAGTAACAACTTACAGTCTATATTCATCAACGTCTGAGTCTGAGAGATTTGAGTCTGAGATATTTGAGTCTGATGGTTATCAACTTTCTGAGTTTGAAGGTTGGAGAGTCTCTAGACTTTAACTTCTTCAAGCTTCAAAATGTTGAGTCTGGAACGGATAAAATCAAATTGATTTTTCTCCAAAGGCTTTGTGAATATATCCGCTAGTTGACTTTTTGAATCAACAAATTGAATCGAGATTTCTCCACTTTGAATATGATCTCTAATAAAGTGATGTCGAATTTCTATATGCTTTGCTCTTGAATGAAGAATTGGATTTTTGGTGAGATTGATTGCGCTGGTGTTGTCACATTTGATTTATGTGCATGAGTCTTCAATCCCAAAGTCTTGTAGCTGTTGTTTTATCCATAGAATTTGTGAACAAAGCAGCTTCCAAGGGCAACATACTCGCTTCGTTGTTGAGAGAGCTACGGTGCATTGTTTTCTTGAAAACCAAGACACTGTCCTGCTTCCAAGCAACTGGCAAGTTCCTGAAGTACTCTTTCTATCTACTCTGCAGCCGGCCAAATCTTCGTCTGAATATCCCAGAAGATTAAAGTCTCCCTTCTTAGGATACCAAAGACCAATGCTTGAAGATGAAGCAACGTATTTAATAATACGTTTTGCAGCACTAAGATGGGATTCTCTAGGATCTGATTGAAACCTAGCACAGATGCAAACACTCAACAAAATGTCAGGTCTAGAAGCAGTAAGATAAAGAAGTGAACCGATGATGCTCCTGTACAGCTTTTGATCAACTTTCTTCCCTTCCTCATCTTTGTCTATCTTCAAAGAACTTGACATTGGTATATCAGTCTTCTTGCAATTTTCCAATCCAAATCTTTTGACAAGATCATTAGCATATTTTTCTTGGTAAATGAAAGTTCCTTCCTTCAATTGCTTTATTTGAAGGCCAAGAAAGAATGTTAATTCTCCCATCATACTCATTTCAAACTCATCCTGCATAGACTTAGAAAATTTCTTGCATAGACTTTCATTAGAGGATCCAAAAATAATGTCATCCACATATATTTGAACGAGTAAAAAGCTTTTGTTTTCCTTTTTGATGAATAGAGTAGTATCTACTTTACCTTTAACAAAGCCGTTCTGTAATAAGAACTTACTTAGTCTGTCGTACCAAGCTCGAGGTGCTTGCTTTAGACCATACAGGGCCTTTTTCAGTTTGAAGACTAAGTCTGGCTTCTTTGGGTCTTCAAATCTAGGCAGTTGTTCCACATAAACTTCCTCTTGGATAAATCCATTTAGGAAAGCACTTTTGACGTCCATTTGGAATAACCTGAAATTTTTGTAACACGCAAACGCAAGTAGTAGACGAATAGCTTCTAACCTTGCTACAGGAGCGTAAGTCTCATCATAGTCTATTCCTTCTTCTTGCGTGTATCCCTTGGCCACGAGTCTTGCTTTATTCCGTACGACTTTTCCTTTTCGTTCATCTTGTTTCGAACACCCATTTGGCTCCAATAACAATGCTTTACCTTTTGGTTTAGATGTCAATTCCCGACATCGTTAATGTTGAACTGTCTCGAGCTCTTCTTGCATAGCTTCGATCCAACTTTCATCGATAAAGCTTCTTCTATGCTTTTTGGTTCAATTTCGTAGATGAGAGCCACAAAGCACTAGACTCTTCACGTCTTTTGGATCTGGTGCGAATTCCTTCATTAATTTCGCCTATTATGAGATCTTTAGGATGACTGGACTTGTGCTTCCAAGCATCGGTTGATTTGTCTTGGATGATGATCTCTTTCTTTATTTGAATCTTCATGAACATCTTGATGCTTTGGTCTTCCGTAGTCCGAGATACTTTTTGAGTTGTAAGCTTAGGAAAGGTCTCTGAGCGGTTCGGACTCTTCATATTGAGTCTGACTGGATTCATCTTGCTTAGAGTCTTGAAATTTGACATTCATTGACTCCTCCACCGTTTGGCTCTTCTTGTTATAGACTTTGTAGGCTTTGCTTGATGTAGAATATCCAAGGAAGATGCCTTCATCTGATCTTTCTTCAAACTTACCAACTCGATCTTTTGCATTTTTCAATATAAAGCATTTGCAACCGAACACATGAAAGTATGAAACAATAGGCTTTTTACCTTTGAATAATTCATAAGGGGTTTTCTCAAGAATAGGTCTTAGGAAGACTTTGTTGATGATATAGCATGCTGTTGAAACAGCTTCAGCCCAAAATCGTGAAGACATTTTACTTTCAATTAAAAGAGTTCTAGCCATTTCTTGAAGAGATCTATTCTTTCTTTCCACGACTCCATTTTGCTGAGGAGTGTATGGAGAGGAGAACACATGCTTAAATCCAGATTCATCGCACAATTTTGTGAAATCTTGATTTTCAAATTCTCCTCCATGATCTGTTCTTATACTTGAGATAACACTTCCTTTTTCATTTTGAACCTTTTTAGCAAATTTTTCAAAATACGAAAAGGTTTCTGACTTACTTGCAAGGAAATATACCCAAGTAAAGCGGAGTAATCATCCACAATTACTAGGCAGTATTTTTTACCTCCAATACTCTGGGTTCTGGTTAGTCCGAAGAGATCCATATGCAGCAACTGTAGTACATGATTAGTAGAGACATGATTTATTGGCTTAAATGAATTTCTTACCTGTTTTTCCCAGAATACAAGGTGTGCATGAATCGGACTTTTGATATGGTAATTTGGGTAGACCTCGAACAAGCTGCTTTGATGAGATTTTGGCTAATTGCTTCATATTGACATGGCCAAGCTTTCTGTGCCATAAGCTTGCTTCATCTTGGATTGAAATTAGGCATTGAGATTCATTCAATTTCATGTCTAAGAGGTAGATGTTTCCATGTCTTCGACCCATGAAAGACCGAGTAGAGTCTTTACTAATTCCATAGCAAATTCCTTCTTGAAAGGAGATCTTGAAACCAAGTATCACACAGCTTGGCTAATGCCGAGGAGGTTATAGTTGAGTCCTTCCACTAGAGAAACATTGCTTATTGTGAGATTTCCAATTTTCACAGCCCAAATCCCACAATGCATCCTTTGCCATTTCCTCCAAATGAAACATTTCCACCGTTTACTTGAACAAGCTTTACGAAGCACTTTGAGTCTCCTGTCATGAGTCTTGAACATCCGCTGTCAAGATACCATTTTATCTTTTTCTTGACGGAGACCTGCATTTAAAAGAGAGTCTCAAGTTTTCTTTGGTACCCAAATTTTCTTGGGTCCTTTGGTGTTAGTAGGATAAACATTGTTAGGCCATATTTTCTTAACAGGCTTCCAAACCATAGGACACTCTTTTTCAAAGTGATCCTTACCGTTACACTTTGAACACCTTAGAGCATTTCGACCAACAGACTTTACAAAAACTTTCTTGAAATGATTTTTGTAAGCCTCTCTCGACGGTCTTTTCTTTATTCTTTCTTTAACTTTAGGAAAATCAATCAAGGGAATTGTTTCCGTTGTCATGCCTAGACCAGACTTATTGAAGTAAGGTCTTTGAACTGAAAGAACTTTTTCAAGCTTTTCGGATCCTATCGAAAACTTCTTTGAAATATTTGATAAGTCCGTTTTTAAGAAAACATTTTCTTTCAAAAGATCATCTTCTTTTTCTTTAAGAGCATAAACATTTAGGTCTAGACTTTTAACTCTTTCTTCTAAAATGACTTCCTTTTGTTTTAGAGCTGAGTTTTCCTTTTTAAGTTCGGAAATCCTTTTGAGAGAAGTCTTAAGACCGAAACACAGCTTCATCAATATATTTAAAGACTTTGCAGGAATTTTAAAATCACTTACCTCAAATTCACTCGTCGAGTCCGATCTAGAATTTGAGTCTGAGTCTGAATGTGCCATCAAACATATGTTGGCATATTCATTATCACTTTCTTCACATTCTGTATCACTCCAGGTTTCGGCTTTGAGAGCTTTTCGAAACTTCTCAGCTTTTCCTCTTTTCTTCTTCAGAAGAGGACAGTTGGGTCTGATGTGTCCCTTCTTCTTACATTCGAAGCAAACTACATCTTTGTTTGGTTCCTCATCATCAACCGACTTGGTCTGCTGTCTCTAGAAACTTTGTTTCTTTGAGTTGAACCTTCTGCATTTTCTATTCAGTTTTCTGAATCTTCTTATCATGAGGGCGAGCTCCTCATCGTCCATATCATCTTCAGAGTCTGCATCATCAGAGTCATCATTTGATTTTAATGCAATAGATTTCTTACCTCTTGGATCTTCTTCTTCATTAATTCGTTCCACTTCATATGATTGAAGAGTTCCAATCAGCTCGTTGACAGATAGAGGCATAATTCTTTGCGTTTCTCTTATTGAAGTCTTTATATGATTCCACTCCTTGGAGAGTCCACGCAGAGCTTGTTCACCTTCATGGGATCAGAAATTTTTTGTCCTTGGTTCTCAAGACCATTGACAATATCTGTAAAACGACTAAACATGTCGCTATAGATTCTCCTAGTTTCATTTTGAAGGCTTCATATTGACCGAGGAGAATGTTAATTCTGGTCTCCTTCACTCGATCCGTCCCTTCATAGGTGATGTGTAATCTATCCCATACTTCTTTTGCTGTAACACAAGAAGATATTCTGTTATATTCAGTTGGAGATAAGGCACAATATAAAGAATAAATTGCTTTTGCATCGAGTGCTTGTCTCTTGTTTATCTCTTCCTGAGTCATTCCGCTAGCATCAACAGCTTTTTTTCCTCTTTCGTAGATTGATGCAGCAAAGAGGAGTAATTCCTCTTTCCACAACGTCCCATTCTAGAGGATCCTTGGATCGTAGGAAAGCTTTCATCTTGTTCTTCCGATGTTGTAATCCTTTCCGTCAAAGTAGGGTGGTCTGGTATTGCTTTGCCCTTCCATCAGCCCCCGGTGCTAGCATACTAGCCATGGATCTTTTACTCAAGTAAAACACTTCAAACAAAGTAAGAACACGGGCTCTGATACCAATTGATATTGCTAGTACGAGTACCTAGAGGGGGTGAATAGGTATACAAAGATTTTTCTTGATAATTTCTGTATACTTGCGCAATACTTTAGATAGTTGAAGGATTTGTGAAGAGTAATAATCAACGTAAGATTAAGTAAGGAAAGAGAGAATTAAACATGCGGTTTATAGTGGTTCAGCTTGATTCAAGCCTACGTCCACTCTTTCGCACCGACGGCAATTTGGCTGGATTCCACTATGAACAAAGAGATGTTACAAGTGTTGATCTTCCTTGATTTCTCGGTGTAGATGATCTACCACACTCGCTCAAGGTATCACCAAGTATAGACACTCTCTGTATACAATTTCGCTCGATCCGTATCGACTAATAATCAAGGTGCTTCAGACTCTAAAATTTTTCTATCAATCACATTCTCAAACAACTAGAACGTCTTCCTTTTTATACTCCTTTATGCCATCATACCGTTGGCACTTACCAAAGGAATTCCTCCAATCTACCCGTTGGACGGAATCAATCAAGAAGATCATTCGAGCTATAAAAGGAACCTGACGATAGCCCATCAATCCCGTTCGCCCATACAATCAGGATCTTGGTTTCCAAGAATAGAACATTCCAAGAATACTTCGTCGACCATCGGATCTTCAATTGATCTAGATACGAACAAAAGAATCCGTTATATTTATCCAACAAAAAAAGATCTTCTCCAGACGATAGGATTAAATCCTCAACCATATACTTCGGCTCTGGATTTCTTTCGTCACTGGATCAGAAAAACTATCAATGAGAATAGTCTTGAGTCTCGAATCTTGAGTCTTGAATCTTGAGTCTGGTAGTCAGAAAGTCTTCAGACTTTAAACTAGACGATCTGCAGATACCCAGACTAGACTGAAGGAAACGTTTTGTCAGCTTCAAAATATTCTGAAACGATTTCTCCAACAATTGCAACCTGGAAAAAATCCAATTTGTTCTCTAAACAAACTAAAATTGTTGTTTTCTTTGAGCATAGACATTTCGATGGACATGAAAACCTTCTCACACCTTAAACAATGTTGAAGCCACATTTCTCCTTTGTGGGTTTGTTTATATATCTATAGGCATATGCCATTTGGTTGGTAAAGGATACAATCGCCAAGAGCGGGTTTGGCCAAAACTTGAGCAGTTTTTTTAAAAACTAGCTTCATATATGGATTCGATCAAGGATCTCTTGTCGGATGGCTCAGGTGAATTGACAAACTAAAGGAAAGAGGCAACCCCAATCGATCAGTATCCATAGGTGGGAGTTGTAGTTGTATGATCTGACTATTGAGACAACAAAGGATCTGAAAAACTCACTCTCGCTATCAATATAAGAATTTCAAAAAATCTTCATATAAGAATTTCACGGGCTTCAAACACTTGGGATGGATTTCATGAGCACAAGCCCCTCTTAGATACTCTTCATTAAGAAAACCAACTTCTTATATAGCATAGAATTGGATTCAAAACAAGAATACCTACCCAAATTAGGTAACCATCTGAATAGAAAACCAACTCTAATTAAGTAAACTGTTCAGATTAGAAAAGTCTTTTTTTTTTAGTTGAAAATCGAGACATTTTTTTTAACAGTCCATACCCATAATGTGGTTTGACGTGGGAACTGTTTTCTTTCAACAAACTTGTATGTGCTAATTATTAGATAAAGATAATTAAATCAGATATACCATAGTCATCCCTCAATTACAAGCGCATAAATCTAAAACCTCATATATAGCTAGCAAAAACAAGCGCAAAAAAAAATCGTGCACGGTCTTCTCACTAACTCTAATGGCCATCCAAGTGATGAAATGAAATTACCAGATTATCTGGATAAGTTAAAAGACTGCAATAAAATGATTAGAAAAGCATTTAGAGTACACACCAAATTCCTTGGCAGTCTCATTCATGTCGCTAGAAAATGATACATATGTGCCTTTTCTCACATATAATACAAAAGAAATATAGGTCAGGCACCAGAATTTTACGGTATTGCTTCTCTCATTTCCTTTTGACCATACTTTTCCAGCTTCACGACCATTTTTCAGCCTAGGGCCATATCTGAATATTCACGGAAACGACAGAGTCAAAGATGTTTGCACAGCAGTATTTTTGACTTTTTTTTATCTTGGCGGTGCACATCGTCCTCCTAAATTCTTCATCTATTAATTTGTCGACAGGAAAGTCAATCTTACGCTTTAATTTAAGCAAGAAGGGCGAAATATTTAAGTCTTCCGCATCATTGTTATCATTATAGTTAGCTTTCAACATAGACATATAACAGTTCAAACTGTTGCTACATCGGAAACGATTTGTATCATATTTATGAAAATTGTTGGTAGATATCAACCGTGTTTGCAATGAATTTTAGATGCTTTCGTCTAATAAATTACTGGAGTCGTCCCAGTCGAGAAAGTTCATGTCTTCCCGTGAATTATCAAACCCGTTTTAAGTCTCACTTTCCGCTGCGTTGTCGAAGTCACGTTTGGTGGGTGAAAAAGAGCACAGAAGATTGCTTGAAAATTCTTCTCCATTACGGCATCGAGAAAAAAGCTTGAGATAACAATTCCGGAAAATCCGTTGAGATCGATTCTAGTACACGCGTGTTTGACCATTTCAAACATGTTTGTTGCAAATTTCCCAGTCCTGGTGAAAGAGACAGCCCATTAGATGACCACCTTTGGAGACTTCAGAATTAGAACTCGTGCAAGATCTAACTGGGGTTATATCGTCTGAGCTTCTCTCTCTCGATATGAAGCCAAGAAGAGGGGATGTGTTAACTAAACAGCAGACTGATGAGTTCCAAGAAGCGTTTTGTTTGCTGGACAAGGACGGAGATGGTAACCCTTAGTTTTTCGTTTTTATCCTTGTATTATTATCTTAATATACCTTTCCTAGTAAATAATCTTTTCATATACCCACTTACTCTGTTTGCAAGCTTTTTGTAATTTATTGCTAATACCTGATCTACCTCTTCCTGAGATCTAACATACAGTTCTTCATGTTAATTTTGTGACATAAAAATCTGTATATCACAGCTTGATTGTTAAAGATCGACCAATGCACTGGAAGTGCCATTTTTTCCCTTTCTCATGGATGTGAAACCTTAATACTAATATAATGATCGTGTGCTTATTACATGAGAAGACAACAATTGCTTCTGCCTTTGGTGATCTCACCATGCAACTGTGTGAATCAACTGCTTCGATTCATTTTTTAGTGAAGAAGACTGATTTATAGGAAAATATTTTCTGCTTTCTCATTGAATTCTTCCAAGTTTATGTTCTTTGAAGTTCAGGTAGCATTTGTTGATCGTATGGGGTTTAACTTCGTTACCTGGCTCATAGATAGATAATAAATAGTTTCATATCAATCAAACAGGGGTTTCAGCTCGTTGGTAACACAAGGCCAGCGGTAGAATCAACCAATCATTGATTATTCAACATGACACCACGTGTCAAATAACGATGAAACAAAAAGAATGGGATTGTTCTCAATAGATATCAGAGATCAAAGCCATTCGTTTTAATTTTAGAAAATTGTATAGACTGTCAGAAAAGAGTTCTTATTATTAGAAGATACGAGCTAGTAAAAATCTTATTACCCAAGGCTAGGGATTGTGGCATGAAACAACAATGGAAGCTGAATCTGGAGCTTATATTAAAGTATATATGAGAAGATAGTAAGTATGTGGGATTAAGATATTCCGATTAAATATATCGACACCTAATGTGCGTTTGCTCTCCAAATGATTGATTATTGGTTTGCTTGATGCGTAGGTTGCATCACATCTGTGGAATTGGCAACTGCACTCAAATCCTTGGACCTACATCCCACAGAGGAAGAACTTCAGAGCATGATCAATGAGGTTGATATCGACGGCAATGGGACTATAGAATTCGGGGAGTTCTTGAGTCTTATGGCCAGAAAAATTAAGGTATTTTCATACTTATATATATCGAAATAGCTAGTGTCACTTAAATCACATATTCACAAGTACTTGATTGGATGATTGTAAATGCATGATATATGATATGTGTTTAGGAGACTGAACTAGAAGAGGAGTTAAAGGAAGCTTTCAAGGTCATTGACAAGGATCAAGATGGTTATATATCTCCAAATGAGGTATGAATTATTTAAAACCCCACATTCAATGTTCAGCTTATACTTCGTTAATTTTAGCTTGTTTGTATCTTGGAGCAATTCCTTCTAACCAAACCACATAAAAAAGAAGGGAAGGTGACAGAGAAATCTTGAATGAACTTTTATGAATGGAATTCATAAGGCAATTGTAAGATCAATTTTTTTACATGGAAGCCCAGATGAGGTGAGTACTATTTGACCCATGAAATATCTCATTAACCACATAAAGGCCGACATAAGCTAGTCAAATGTTCTTATCCATTGTAGTACCTGCAGATATAGGAGTATGGCATCTTCTGTGATATAACATCATTTTACAGTTGCAAACCTTTTACCTATCTTCCACCTTTGGGACTAGACTAAAATGAGAAGCAAACATTAAACTTACACACCAAAATTAACATGAAGAAGCGAAAGAAAGGATCAAAGTCTCTAGCAATGGCTTCTAGTGATACTCTAAATACTCGAATATCTGTCTCGCTCCTCTCGAACTTCATGAGCCTTCGAAGAACTTCCATTGACCTGCGTAGAAGCTTCCCGAGGATTTTTTTTTCATCAATGCAATACTGGCAATGTGTAAGGAGCTTAGGATCAAGGTAAAAACGTTTGCGCCATGGATGTATTGAATGTTGACTGAGTTGGTAAGAATACTTCTGACTTTATCCCTTGTGATGATCTCTCTTTTAGTATCAGTTTGGTTGAAATATGGGAGATTCCAGTTCTACTATTCTACATACCATGTCTTTAGACATGAAACTTCTCTTAAATGTTGGGTAACTGCAGTTGAAGCGTGTGATGATCAAACTGGGAGAAAAGTTAACGGAGGAAGAATTGGAAGAGATGATGAGAGAGGCGGATCTGGATGGCGATGGCCAAATTAATTACGAAGAGTTCATCAGGATGATGTTAGCTTTCTGAAAAGACTAACGCAACTGCTTGTGCTTCGTATGGATTTTATATTTAGCGTTGTATGGTCATAAAACATAACAAACGAAAAGAAATCTCTCGCTACAATAGTAATATCATTTGCCATGTGGGTTTATCATGGATTCATTTCCGAGTGCATAGTGTAAAATCACTCTACACTCATCAAACATTTCTATAAGTTATAAATATAGAAGTTCCCATGGACTATCTTCTGGGCAACTCGATTGTTCTGTCATATTCTTTTACGTAATCTTTATTTTTTCAAGCAACATTAACTCTAATTGTGTGCCTTACATCTATGTGTTTTATTGGATGGAATCAAAATACTTTTAACTCTTCATAATGTATTGCATGGTAAGAAATGAAGCCATTTTTATTTGGATTAATATAACAAAAAATTCCAAATTGTTACATTTATGACAAATTTACTCTCTATTAATTTTGATTAAATTTTACTGTCAAATTATTAAATTGGATGACACGTGTCAATTAACAAGTATACCAATTTTGGGATTTTACCCAATGTATCAATTTGTCATTTTCGTTGTATTAATCTAATTTAATGGAAACTAATGAGGTAAATTTATCATAAATGTATTAATTTGAGATTTTTGGGTATCAAAAAATAAATTTGAGATAAATTTATTATAGGTTTATCAGTTTGAAGTTTTTTGTGGGAGTAGCACTTTTTATTTCTATGCTATTGCACAGGTACAAGTGTGATCATTTTTATATGTACCATATCACTTGGAGTGCATGATGGAATCAACTTTACTTGAATTTACAATTATTAATATTTTCTCGTTCTTGTAAAGTGATTAATCATTTTGTACTTTGAATGTAGAAATTATTAGATGTGATATTTAAAATATATTATGGAGAGATTTTTCTACTAAACTGTCAATTTTTTCTTGACAAAGCTCTTCAAATAATATCGGGAGAAAAAAGATGCATTTCATGAATTATGAATACATATAAAGGGAAAAAGTCAATTTTAAAGGACCACAATTTGGTTAAGTGTAATTTAAAAACCCATTAGAAAGCAAGTTTGACTTAAATTGGAAAAATTTACATCTTGTAGAGGACTTTCACTAGTTTTTATTTATTAATAAAAATTTCAAACCTTTACTGGTGGAACTCAAGTTGTTGGCCAGTGAAATTGGCTACCAGCCAGCCTCACTTGAGTTGCGCAACCTAGGCTTCACCTAAGGTCAAGCGACCTAAGGTGAGGCTAGTGGTGGCTTGCTGGCTACTCATTGGCGACTAAGGCCTTCATTGGCAATGTTAGGGTTTTCAAGAACATTTCCATAATTATGAAAGAGTAGCGAGGAGAAAATTGAAAGAAAAAAAAAGTGTATTAACATTCAAAATGCTTAGAGCTTCAAGTATCTTTGGACATAACTCGAGTTAAAGGCCTTTAGAGGCTTTCAAAATGTAATTGTCTATTTCCAAAACTTTCCAAGAATTTTGTCAAAAGGTATTTGCAGTTGGCAAGGGATTTTGGAGTCCAAAGCCTCTTGTAAATGCTATTTCCAAACACAACCAATAATGTTTGAGTTTTGATATTGAAAAATGATGAATTTATACAATTCTTTCATAGGCACAGAATTTGTTAAATAAGAAACTAAGGATCTTTCCACTTTATGTAATAATAATAGTGTAAATAAATTCTAGCAGATTTCGGTGATCACAAACTAATAAAGAAGCAAATTTGGTGCACATCTTTAATTTTAGCAAGACATAATGCTTTTCGTCTTCTCTGTGATGTTGAAATTCTCTCCATGATTAAGTGCTCGATCCCATTTTGAGACGAATCCCATTGAGCCGCAGCAGGCTTTTTCCATTATGTCTTTAGGAAAATTTCTATAACTTCCATCCGAGAGGGGTTTCTTATTCATGAAGTAGGCTACTCGTGAATTGATTATATGGAATAGGTTTACAATGAAATACGTCAACATGATCATCAGTGACGATGATTCCAACTTGATCTAACGGTCGAATTCTATTTGGACAATATATTTGGTTCTTTTGAGCTACGATGTTGACTTAATATGCACTCGGTAGTCAATTTCGAAAAGAACAACTAATTGCAAATATACTGGTTGATTGTTTACGTTTTGCTCTTCACCTAAAAGATTAATGCTATGCGATAGGACGTTTGATCTTAATGTGAACACTAGACGCAATATTTTTCAATCGACATTTTCTCACAACACTCCGTTTGTCCCCCTGAGAGATGAAGGTTCCTCACCTTATTTTTCCAGAAAGTCTCAATAAATCTCAATCAACATAAGTTTGTTGTAATTTCTAGAGTGCGTACATCCTTTCAAAATAACATGGATTCCAACTTTCAAATTTGTCATTGTTTTTCTTGTTCCCCTTTATTAATGTCAAAGTGATGAGGAAATTATACAACTTGTTATAATTTCCAAAAACTTAATATTATTAATTGACGTAGACTGTGTGCATATAAAACACTTATAGACTCCACGGATGAGCCATATGAGATATTTCAACACTTCATCTCATGTGCAAGAAGAACTAGAAACGGAATGTGGAATTTGACAAATGCATCATTGCACATGCAAAATAAACTAGAGCAAAACTAGAATCTAACACCACATTAAATCAATCATTCCAAAAACTTAAATTCATAGATGGAGTGATCACATATCCCATAGACAAGTGATGCAAAATATTTTAATACGGCTATTTTCTCGTATGAAAAAAACTTGAGTATTGTATGCGAAGTTTAATAGAAATTTACCAAGAAACGATTAAAAAGAAAAGGAAGAAGAGAGAAACCTCATTTCCAAGAAGGACAAGATATCAAATCCAAAATAATTGCCACATTTAGTTGAATCAAGTAAAGTCGTATGGGATTGCGTGACTCGACAAGAGGCTTATAATAGCATAACGTGCCTTTGAGTTTTTGACTAAATGAACTATTCAATACGTTATGTCTTTGTATGAAAAGAACTCAAAATATCATCTGTGAAGTTCAATAGAAATTTACCAACAAACGATTAAAAAGGAAAAGAGAGAAAACTCCTTTCTAAGAAGGACGAGATATCAAATCCAAAACTATTACCACATCTAGTCGAGCCAAGTCAAGTCACATGGGATTACATGGCTCGACAATGGGCTTATAACAGCATAACGTGCCTTTGAGTCTTTTGACTAAATGAACCATTCGGTACGTTGTGTCCTCTCTCGTGCACTTCTTCCGTCAAAGCAAATGCCTTCACGTTCGTCTAAAAAGACTAAAACAAGACTATGGCGTGGCGCGTTGAATCTTGCATCAAACGCACGACGGGGCACGTCTGTCATTGGCAAGAAAAATATTCATAGTAGAACGACTTATTATCCAAAAGTTTGGATGATAAGACACTGCGATGAAAAGGATTAAAATTAAAGAAGCCCACGACAGAAAAAATTTATGGACATGTACTCACTTTTTCTTTTTCTTTTTCTTTTTAATATGGACATGTACTCACTTGGACATAATAAAAGTACCCGATTCTGATTTTTTTTTTTTAAAATTGTACCCGATGGTTGTGACTTCAGTGGTCTTCAGGTGAGAAAACGGGGCTCGCCCTCTGGTTTTTATTCTATTCTCAATTATAAGTATTTGAACTGATTACTCTAACAAAAGAAAGTCTGGGTCAACATTATTCATTTCAATTCATGACATCGTTTTCTATATAGATGGGGCCTAATTCCCCAAAAAAACCACCCAACATTAGGTTCAATCCCAATTTTTGTCTTAATTTTTTTTTTTGTTTCAGCAAAAACCCTAAGTTTCATATCCAATCCCAACTCTATACCAAACTATTTTTTGTCTCATAAAAACCCTAAACTTTAAGTCCAGTTTTAAATTTGCCTCGAATTTTTTTGTTAAAAAAAATCATCAACTTTCAATCTATTCTCAAATCCGCCTTCATGGTCTGCTCTCAACTTGACGTGGCATTTTGATGTCAATAAGAAATCCACATCAGTAAGTTGACATGAAAATTATCGTCAAAATGAAATCATTTTTAGGATATAAAAATTAGGATGACTAATGATGATTTTTGGATGAAGGAGGACCAATGGGGGAAGATTTCAGACTAGAGTAAAAATTGACTATTTTTCTCTTAGACAAAAAGAAGTTTGGAGAAGATTTAGGACTAGATTTAAAGTTGGGTTTTTTTAGATAGAGAAAAATTTAGGGCAGATTTGAAATAGACTTAAACTTAAATATTATTTTTATTTTTTATAAATCAAATTTGTGACAGAATCGAAACCAAACCTAAAGTTGAGGTTTCTTAAGTAATTGGCCACGTAAAAGGTATGTGATGGTTCACAACTCCACCCAATCCAATTGACGGGTTGCTTTAATAATTGCCAACCATAAACACTTCTAGTAAAAAAATTTCACCCACATACCTTGTTTCTATTGTGCTAAACCTTTTACTGACTATTTTTCTCCTCTTGGGATGAACTTGAAGTTTTAAATCTATTGTGCTACAAAAGAAAGAATGATATAGATGTGTAAATCAATAGAGTAAATTGTACCAACTTAATTTTAGGACAGAGTGTTCTTAGGTGATAGTATAAACCTAATTACTCTACCTTGGGCCAATGTAAGAAAAGGTAATACTAAGCAAATTAAAATTTCTGAAGGCATAATGCAAACTAAATCAAATTCCTCTAATTACACAATCACTTATGAAACATTAAGCTAGTGTCTCTAACACAACTTGCCTTTTGCAATCAGAAATTGTTTATTAAAGGGTTTATCCCCACCTTCTTTGCATATTCATTGCTTTGACAAGCTTTCAAATTGGATTCATTGGGGAGTTTTCTTTCGAATCTGTTGTAATATAATACATGGAAATGATATGATTGCAATTTACGTTAACGTGAAATCACCAAAAAAATAAACAAGAAATGATAAGGACACTAAAAATTTACGTTGTTCGATCCAAGCATCGATACCTTCACAGGAAGAGTCAGCAGCAAATAATCCACTATAATCGGAAAATCAGAGTTTATAATCGTTCACACACTCTAATGTTTTCCACACTTAAATTTAACTCCAAACCCAAAGTGTTTATAAATAAATAACTCATTTGGATATAAATTCACGGCATAAAATCACCACGTGTTCAAGCTCAAACAAATGCTCTATGTACACCAAAATCAATAACTCCAGTATTCATCTTTGGTCCGCGTACGTATGGATTCGCATTTTTGTTCAAAGCTTCGTGCAGTGTGACTCTTCTCTTGGACCCACGGCTCTTGCTTGTTTTTTTTTTTTCTCTTTTCGTCGTGCGGCGCTCTCAAGTTTTCTTTTCGCGGCTCCACTCTTAGGCAGCGTGGACATGCAGAGAGTTTCTTTCTTTATTTCCTTTTAGCTTTTATATTGTGTGCCCAAAGTCAAGACTTTGACTTTGGGCCCCACATAGATTACCTTCTTCAGCTCCTGCAGATAAAGAAGAAACTTTGCTCTTTTTTATTTATTATTATTATATTTTATTTCCTCTTTTGTAAACCTTCATGGAGCCCATAACCGAAGACATCCAAGACCCAAAAAAAAAAAAAAAAAAATTCAAGTTTCTTTTCTTGTGCGTAATCTTGAATATTATCTTTATCGGAAAAATATCTTCACAATTAAATAATAAAAAGTTTATCTAAGCGAATCGCGTTTTACAAATGCTCAAATTCAAAACATAATTTAACAGAATCTAAGGTTATGCATGCACAAAGAAAAACCCTAGGAAGAGGGTTCGAGGTTGTGATGAGTGACTCAAGGGTTTCCTTATTCCAAGGGGTTTGAAATACAATTGGTTTCAAGTGAACCACCTAGCATTTGGCTAATGGATTGTTTGGATGATATTTTCTTTTCATGGTTGGATAGCATACCGGGCCAATTTGGTGTGTCTCCTCATGCTCTCAAAATATTTTCAACTTTATTTAATTGATGGATTTACATTTTGGAAAAGTGTTTTCAAAAGTTAGTTCCTCGAGCAAAACTGATGTTGAAAATAAAATAAGCCAGACTTAAGAAAAATGTACAAGTTCCCACGCAAGGAAATTAAAAAGGGTTCTACTTGAGCGAGCTTGCACTCATTTCCCCTGACGATCCTTCGTTGATGGCGCCCATGAAAAGGTTTCTAAACATGATGGTCATGTCATTTGGCCCTTCTTTCTTTGTTGCTAAGGGTGGTACTTCATTGCCTGAATAATACCCAACCTCCACCAACTCTTGATAAATATCAGCGATATGTGCTTCGACATTTCTGCTCTAACTGTCTTCAGAACTGAATACCGCATTTACTTTGTCGGTGTGATCAGGGAGTGAGTTTCTCTGGAATGAGAAAACTTTAGTGTCTAACAGGTTTTGGATTCGACTCTTGAGGGTGAAGCACTCATCAGTCGAATGCCCAACTTCTTCCATGTGATAGTCGTATATCTTTGACAGATCATAATTGGAAAAACTTTCAGCATTGGGTCGTTTTGGCTCAATCGAAAGGTGGTTCTTCTTCTGGAGGATTGCCAGTACTTGTGACGGAGATCCAGGAAGAGGAGTAAATTGTCTCCTGTTGTTGTAACGTTGGGACGACTGACGACTGGTGGTATATTGCTGTCTTGCACTTGTCTAAATTGTTGGAGAATGATTGTAGGTCGCATTGACATCTACTAGGGGTTCTTTATCTTTCTTCAAGCTAAACCTGCCCGTGGGTGCAGGTTCAGTGAACCAATTGTCCCTCAACCCTATCTTGATTTGCTTCCCTATTGGAATGAGTTGATTAAATGATTCAGCGATCGTGTTTACCATTCAATTGCGGTACTCATAAGGGAGGGTTTTGATAAACATCTTTCTCAACTCGAAATCGGTTGGTTCAGGACTAATTTGGGCAGCCAAATTCCTCCATATAATAGTATATTCTTTGAACGATTCATGCTTTTTCTTTTCAGTATGCTCAAGATCCTCACGAGAAAGGGTAATATCCATTATGAACTTATACTGCTTGAGAAATGTCTCACTCACTTCGCTCCATGTTTCGAGGAGGTTCATGTTCTTTGTAATGTACCACCTCAGGGCAAGGCCTACTAGACTTGATTGGAACAACCCGATCATTAATGGTGCATTATTAATGTATTGGGTCATTCGAATCAAGTACATTTGCAAATGAGCCCTCGGGCAAGTCGTGCCATCATACTTCTCAAACTCAGGCATTTTGAATTTTTCCGGCATTTTGACCTTGGAATAAATGGAAAGGTCCGCCAAAGTAGGATCTTGGAGGCCTTACAATTGTTTTAGCCTCTCCTCAAGCTTTTCAAGGCGTTTTTCATGCTCAGTTTTAGACAAATTGTCTAGCTTAGCTTCCTTAATCGCGGTTTGGTGCGAATCCTCCTCCAATTCGGGCATGTTATCGTCGATATCTCCACCTTGATCACCCCTAATTGAGGGTTGTGGTAACAATACTTCGATTGAGGCCGGGACAAGAGTGAGTTTGCCCTGGATGGAGTCTATCTGCTTTGAAAGTTGTTGAAGCATATTGAAGACTTGATTCATTTCGCTTTCTACAATCGCAATACGGCTTGGTACATTTTCTTCGACCATTCTTGCTCTTGCTTTTGAGCGAGTTTGGATCGGCGAACGTTGACACTTCGTGATTACCTGGTCATGAATAAACAAGCATGCGTAAATACATGGCATAAGTAGGGAGTCGGTCCATGATGATGACCTAATCCTACCCTTTTGTTTATTTATGAAAAGTTTATACGTTAAGAGGATTTCCTAAACAGAGATTGAAAAAGGGCATGTGATATGTCAGCATGGGCTAAAAAAATATTTGAAAGGCGAAGAAAGCATGAATTGCAACAAATTTTGAAATAGACTTCTATTCCTTTTGAAGCAAATGAAAATTCTGACGGAAAAGAACTTTGTAACATGCTTGAGGATAAACATCAACTGAAAGTAATTTCTTTTGTAAAAGTTTTTTTTTTTTAATTTATGACAATTACTTCCAAATTTAAATGACCGTGGTATTAAATCCTAAACTAATCATGGACTCCTCAATATATATAGGAAGGTAAGTAAATTGCAAAGTGCACGGATAAAAACTTACTTCATGTAAGAAAATTGATGACAATCACATAGACATGCGCATGATATGTGTGGCTCGATTTCTAACTAAGAAGGTTTGTTGAAATTAAAAAGGTATTCGCCCGTCGCAGTTTCGTGTTAGCAGCATACCCTCTTAACCTCGGCTAAAAAATTCAGGGAAAAGAAAGGCAACCTCTACACCGCAGTCTCGTGTTCAAGGCCGTATCTTTCTTAACACCATCCTAAATATCCTATGGCGGCCCAGGTCCGACGGCCAGGTTGTGTGTGCCACGTGTAGTGCTAAAACGTTTAAGGATGCATAGTAGTTTATAATCACAAAAAATTATATATATAAACTCTAAGCTATTAACCTGCACAAAAGAAAAAGACCCAAGTCAGCAATGCATTTAAACAAAGATAAAATGGCCTAAGTCCTCAAATTGTTCCCAGCGAAATCGCCAAGCTGTCGCAACCTCTTTTTTTCGACACCCAATCAGGAGCGGGTGCCTTGCAAAGGCTAATGGTTTGGCTAGGTCTATTTTAGCCGTAGCCCGGACTCTCCCAAGTCCACCAATTCACGACTTAATAATCCAAGTTTTTAACCTGTAAGTTAATTTTAAAACGGAGTCGCCACTAATCGATTAGGGTGGGTCGATTAGAAGCCCAAGTGAAGTATCGGGAGAAATACTTGCTCCTGCGCAACTAGAGAAATTAGGATCGGGGATTTGATTACACAAGTTAATCACTAATACTCTTTCGGTACCTAATCTTATTTAAACCCTAATATTTTTTGGATTTTTTAGGGGTTTTCCATGCTTTTGTGGAGGAAAAACATTTTTTTTGGTCTTTTTCTATTTTTTTGGACATAAAAGGGACTTTTTGGATTTTTGGTATTTTTTAGAAAATACAAGTCTTTTTGGCTTTTTTTATGGATTTTTTGGCTTTTTTATGAATTTTTGGCCTTTTTTGGAAAATAAAGTGTTTTTTATTTTTCTTGATTTTTTGAAAATAAAATATTTTTCAAAAATAAATCATTTTTTGATTTTTTTATTTTTTGATTTTTTAAATAAATTATTTATTTATATTTATTTATTTATTAAAATATTATTTATAAAAAAAAAAAAAAACCGACTCACATCGGGTTCGTGGGTTGGGTCCGACCCGAGTCGATGACCCGAAATGCGACGGGCCCACTAGGCGGGCTCGACTTGCTTTTTTTTTTTTTTTTTTAATTATTTATTAAAACAACCCGATGGACTGTCGTTTTGGGAACGATCCAGCCCGACCTGACGACTTGGCAAAACCCTACCCAGATCCGACTCAAATTCCGACGCCCCAAAAATCACGGAAACCCTACCTGAATCCAATCCACGCCCGACCCAGATCTAACCTCATGACCCAGTTTCCAGCCGCCCTTGATTTGTGCAAAAGCCTTACCCGATTCCTGGCCCGAGTCCGACCCGACGACCTAGGGTCGCGACCCAAAAAATCGGGAACCCTAGGGTTCCGGATTCGCAGCGCCAAGGGGCGGAATGAAGTGTCACCAGGGCAACGGCAGCGACGACTGCGATGATGGCGACGGTGACGATGGTGATGGTGGCGATGACCCTTATTACTTGTGGTGAGGTGGCGGACGGCAAGCGGCGAAGACGGCGACAACGGCAGATGGTGTGCGACGCCCCTTTTCCCTTCGATTTCTCTCTCTCTCTCTCTCTCTCTTTCTACCCTCTCCTCTGGCTGGCCTCGGATCTCCGGTCGCTCGTCCTCGGACCTCCCCTAAAGTCTCTCAGTGAGTTGTCCGAGGCTTGCAACCTCGATCCTTGCTCGGCCTCCCTTCCTCTGATTTCCCTCTCTTTCCGGGTTTGCTTGTCGTCGGCCTCCCCCGAAGTCTCTCGGAGGGAGGTCGTTCGAGTTCACAATCAGATTTCTCTCTCAAGCTCGCTCTTTGATCTTCCCCGAAGTCTCTTTAGGGAAGGTCTATGAGTTCACCATGCTTTGCCATCGTCGGGAGAAGCCTATTTATAGGTGAGGGGGTGGCCGATCGATGAAGCTTCGACCGTCGGTCTTCACACGCCGAACGGCCTCCGCCGGCCGAACCGACATCCCATCTACCGAGGTGGCTCTAGCTAGGCTACCTTGCATTGAAGACGTGTCCACTCCATTGTACGCTGCCGTCTCCCTCTCCATTCGGTGTCGCGCGCATCCTCGTCTTCGGCGCGTGCTGCTTATCCGATTGGAGAAGACGACAGCAGGAAGAAGAAGACAAACAGGAGAAGGGGCTGGGCTGAGTCGCGCAGGCTGGGCCAGTGGGGGCCTACACGAGAGAAAATAAAAGGAAGGGGTTGGGCTTGTTGACCCAGCCTAGAAGGCTGCTGCTTTTGCTTTTCTTTTTGTTTTTTCTTTGCTTTTGTTTATTTTTTTTTGTTGTTTTTATTATTTTGTTTTTATTATTTAAAAGAAAGGAAAAATAAAAGAAATTAAGGCCTAATTAATAACCTAATCAAAATTTAGGTGTCAATAGATATCCTCGTGACCGAGCTTTCAAGCATAAAGATTTTCACGGCAAATGCTTGTCTAGACTCAAATCTATATGAACTTAATCAATTACATCGGCAGATTACATGTATTGTACATAAATTTCACAAAATTAAACGGCTGTGATTGCGCTTGGTTGGATCGGCTATGATTCCCACGAGTATTTTTCAGGAATGCTGGTGGAACACTTCATATAAAAATGGGGAAAAAAGAAGGGAAAGTAGAGGGTAGTTGTGAGGGATCAAACTTCTCATTTTGGGACACTGAGGGTGCCAGGAGATAAGTCATGCAAATCTGCTCTTAACACATGTAAATGTTGCTGGTTGAGCTTTTGCCCTAAAAATAATTTAGAACATTAACTTAAGGGAGTGTGAAACTAACCCAACCTTTCTTCGGTATTCGACCATGGAGGTAACATGAAATATAAAGATTAACTAAAAGTTTATCTTGTTTTTTTTTTGTTGGTCGGTTAACTAAAAGTTTGTCTAAAAAGCGATATCATAGAACCTTAACGAATATTGAAGTATCTGCTTCTTGTTATTGCAAATACTGATTTCATATACACTCTTATGTTGTGTTTGATGGATCGAATAAAATTTTAGATAGGATAACTTTTATCATATTCGGTGTTTGGAGTGTCGCGAAAATCCGAATATAACCGGATATGGTCTAAATATAACTCTCAAAAAGAAAAAAATCCCACATAGAGAGTGGGACAGAGTAAGATAGGATATTTATCATTGAAAAAGATTAAAAAAATAATAAAAGAAAAATGCGAGCCAAGTCCAAGCTTTCCTGAAGCTTCTCTCTCACACGCTCAGTCGTCGTTGCCTCCAGCCATCATCTCACCGCAGCTACCTTCGTTGCCGCCATCTCACCGCTGTCTTACACCATCGCCGCGCTCACCATCGTCCCCGCCAAGTTTGCACCTCTCAGTTGATTTCTCACCACCGCCCTCAATCCCGCCTTTTCTAGCTTTGTCACATGCAGCGCCAGGCACGTCTAGGATCGACGTCGAGCACCAACAGGCCAAAATGGACCTGAGGGCAAGGATCGAGCACTGACCAGTCGAAATCTGAGACTTGTGCTCGATCTGAGCCCCAGATTTTGTGTTACTGTACTTGTTGCGATTTCATCGTTAGCATCATCGTTTAAAGGAAAATCTGTCCATGGATATCTGGTAAAACTCGAAATTTTGTGGGATCTTCAAGTAGAGAACGGATGATCCATATGTATATCAAATCTAGATGCTTTAACTATGCTCGGCATTCTGGTTTGGTTGAGGAAGGCCTGAAACTTTTGACTTTCCGTCTGGACACTTAATCAATGGGATTAAGAGAGAGAGAGACAAAGAGGCGGAGAGGATGGATGACGGGTGCGATCAAAGGTCAGTGCAAAGTGAGAAGCGCGAGGCAGATAAGACGAGACGAGTGAGGGACTGAGTGAGTTGTGATGACATATGGACTAGAGTAGAGGCAGGACTGCGTCGGTCAATGTTTTAGGCGATGGAGGTGGTCGCGGCAGGCCGAGGCAGTAATCATATAAGCTACGTTTAGTCATCCGGATTTCTAATCGAGATAGGATTGGATATGATAGAATATGAAATCTTGGGATTTTTTCATATCCTGTTCATTATTTGGTGAATCGCAATATTAAATTCAAATATATTCACATCATATCATATAACTTTTTTTTAGATAAATGACATATCATTATAAATGAACTTAAATGTTTTTTTTTTTTTTATACTCAAGGAATCCTATACAGCTGGCAGCCGGCGGGTAAACCGGAGGAGACGCTAGCGAAGGACCCACCACCCCAACGTCACGCTTAAGATCCTGTACGTCCCGCGGGATTTGAACCCCTCCGTCCTAGATAGACTTCATGAGAGCTCTTATCCAGCTAAGCCACCGCAAGCGTTAGTATGAACTTAAATGTTCATAAACAAAGATGATGAAAATTTTTCATAACATTATTCCTCAATTTATTTTATTTTATTTTTCTTTTTATATTATTTTCTTTATTATTTCTTTTTTCCCCTTTCATCATTCTTTAATAAAATTTTATCAAATAGTAAATTGTACTAACATACCTAAAATACAAAAATACATCAAATATATAATTAATATAAATATTTAATTTATAGATTGAATGTTTATTATAAAATAGAGTTAAAGTTAAATATATAAATTAAAATAAGATTAATTAAAAAAAATATTTTTACTTTCTTAAATTATAATTCAAATATTATTTATATTGAATTATAATTTCAATTTTGTTAATTTAATAAGTTTGCTATTCAAGAAAAATAAGTTTCCTATTATGAACATTAGAAATTTTATCTACTTTTATCCCATCTCTTCCGTGGGATAATTTTATTCTGCTTATATCCCTCTTATATCCGACTTTATCGTATCCTGAGTTAGCACCAAATATAGGATCACATCCCAAATTTTATCCTGACTGCCAAACGAAGCCATATAATTTACACAAATTTGATAATCATATTTTTTTTTTTTTTTGCAAATCTCAAAGAATTAATTTTTTATGTTTTACGTTTAATCTAGTTTTGTTCATACATATCCGAACATTACCAAATGTTATGTAGGATATTTCAAATCATACTCTATCATATCCTTGTCCTAACCAACCTTATCTTATCCAATAAAATTGTCCGAACGACCAAACGCAATCTTATTATGCCCAATGTTTCAAAACAAATTCAACCAAAAAAATAAATGATATTCTGAAACAAAATTAAATGAGAAATTAATAGTTGACACGTAACGGTTAACTTGCTTGGACCACACATTAAAGAAAGCTCCTCGAAATTCATACTGTCTTTCGCCCAAATTTCCGATCAAATAAATTCATTGCTTAATAGCTTATTTTGGAAGGATATTATATACAGTACTGATAGCACGGTAATTTCTGAGAAGGTGATTTATAATTATTGAAATGGATGGAAATATAAAGATCTTTTACCATAACAAGTACGGCCTTAGAAGGAAAGATAATTATCAAATTTTGGGAAATTGTGATTACAGACGGATCTGAAACCTCTTCGTGGAAACCATCCAAGAAGCTGCAGTGAAATTTCCGGGAACTTCGTGCAATATGGAAGCTCGTCACACTGCACTATATAATGTACTACACGACAAAATAACCTATCAGAACCGAATCCATCCGTTCAACCCAGGTCAGTCAGTGTTGTTCATCCATGTCGTCGTTGAGGCTTCGTAAACCTAGCGAAGAAGCAGTAACTGATGCAGCGGTCGACCAGCTTCATAAACCTAGCGAAGAAGCAGCAACTGATGCAGTGGTCGACCACCGCGATAGCTCGACGAATATCATCCACAGGCGAAGATGGCGCCTGGCTTTCATGGCCATATACTTCACAAGGGCCCTCGAGTCTATGTCAAAACAAGTCGTCGATAGGAAGAGAGACCTGTTGCGGACGCTCTCTTACGTTGCCATCAATGTCGAGAGCAGTGATAATCCACGTGAAGGAGATCGCCACTCTCTTCGAGATGTCGACCCTAAAATCCTGAGTAACCTGGTAAGAGAGAAAAGTTTTGAATCTCTTGCTCAACTTGGTGGCATAAAACAAATCGCTTCAATTCTCATGACAAATCTCGAAAATGGCTTGAGTGGGGATGAAACCGACCTCACGCACCGAACCGATGTTTTTGGGCTGAATAAGTACAATAAGCCGCCGGCAAAGAGCTTTCTCAGTTTTGTGCTTGATGCGTTCAAAGACTTGATCATAATCATTCTCATAGCATGTGCTGTTCTCTCTTTAGCATTTGGTATTAAACAGCACGGCCTTAAAGAAGGTTGGTATGATGGTGGGAGTATAATCATCGCCATCTTTCTAGTTGTCATCGTCTCTGCTGTCAGCAACTATAAGCAAGGAAGGCAGTTCCGGAAACTTTCCAAAGAGAGCAGCAACATTAAAGTGGAGATTGTAAGAGATGGCAGGAGGCAACCAATTTCCATATTTGATATTGTCGTAGGCGATGTCGTGTACCTGAAGATTGGTGACCAGGTTCCGGCCGATGGGTTGTTTGTTGATGGCCACTCCCTGAGAGTTGATGAGTCTAGCATGACTGGTGAAAGTGATCACATCGAAGTCAATAGCGAGAACCCTTTCTTGCTCTCAGGCACCAAAGTGATAGACGGCTATGGTCAAATGATGGTTGCTTCTGTTGGCATGAACACGGCGTGGGGTGAGATGATGAGCTCCGTGAGCCGTGACTTAGATGAAGAGACCCCACTTCAAGCCCGTCTAAATAAGTTGACTTCCTTCATCGGGAAGGTCGGGGTGTCGGTAGCCGTACTGGTGCTTCTCGTCTTGATGATCCGCTACTTCACTGGAAACACCCAAGATGATGCTGGACAGAGAGAATTCACCAGCGGGAAGACCAAGTCGGGGGCTGTGATAGACGCTGTTGTGCGCATCGTTGCTGCAGCAGTGACCATTGTGGTGGTGGCTATACCTGAGGGCTTGCCTTTGGCCGTCACTTTGACGCTGGCCTACTCCATGAAGCGCATGATGGGTGACAACGCCATGGTCCGGAAGCTCTCCGCCTGTGAAACCATGGGTTCTGCCACAACGATCTGCACGGATAAAACCGGAACTCTCACATTAAACGAGATGAGGGTGACCGAATTATGCATGGGAAAAGAACATGTGAGTGTAGATGAATCCAGAGAAATAGCCGCCGGCATCGTTGAAGTCCTACTACAAGGAATCGGAATGAACACAACGGGTACTGTCCACATGCAACCTTCTGCATCTGTTCCTGAAATTTCAGGCAGCCCAACTGAAAAGGCTATACTTTCTTGGGGTGTATCCGAATTGGGTATGACGATGGATAAACTGAAGCAAGAATGGGAGATAATCCAAGTCGAGGCATTCAATTCTGAGAAAAAGAGAAGCGGGGTTGCTGTGAGGAGGAGAGGAGAGCAGGCCCTTCACGTACACTGGAAGGGAGCTGCTGAGATGATCTTGGCATTGTGTTCGGATTATTATAGCCAAAGCGGGATGGTGAATGTCATGAATGATGAAGCGCAGTCAGATTTCGGGGCAATCATAAAAAATATGGCAGACAAAAGCCTCCGCTGCATTGCATTCGCCTACAAAAAGATCGATGGCTCACTTGCTCAAGTTCATGGGAAACTTGAGGAAGATGGACTTACATTGCTGGGGATAGTAGGGATAAAGGACCCATGCAGACCAGGCGTGAGGAGGGCAGTGTCAGCTTGTAGAAGTGCCGGAGTGAACATCAAGATGATCACAGGAGACAACATGCACACTGCAAGAGCTATAGCCTTGGAATGTGGGATATTCAATCCTGATGAAGATCTCGAACACGAAGCCATAGTAGAGGGCGTGCAGTTTTGCAACTACTCGCCCGAACAGACAACAGCAGCAATTGAGAAAATCCGGGTAATGGCTAGATCATCCCCATTTGATAAGCTTTTGATGGTGCAATGCTTGAAGCAGAAAGGGCACGTGGTGGCAGTCACTGGCGATGGCACGAATGACGCGCCAGCCCTAAAAGAAGCAGATATCGGCCTCTCCATGGGCATCCAAGGCACCGAGGTGGCAAAGGAGAGCTCAGATATCGTCATCCTTGATGATAATTTCACCTCCGTGGTGACTGTGCTTAGGTGGGGGCGGTGTGTCTACAACAACATTCAAAAGTTCATACAGTTTCAGCTCACTGTGAATGTGGCTGCCCTCATCATCAACTTCGTTGCTGCGGTCTCTTCTGGTGATGTCCCTTTGACAGCTGTCCAGCTTCTTTGGGTGAACTTGATTATGGACACCCTGGGAGCTTTGGCATTGGCGACAGAGCAACCAACAAATGAGCTCATGCTAAAGCAACCAATTGGACGAACTGAGTCACTTATAAGCAGAGTCATGTGGAGGAATCTCATATCTCAGGCCTTGTACCAAGTTGTCATCCTCCTGACCCTACAATTTAAGGGGAGTTCCATTTTTGGGGTGGACAAGAAAGTGAGGGACACAATTATTTTCAACTGCTTCGTCCTCTGCCAGGTCTTCAACGAATTTAATGCCAGGAAACTGGAGGAGAAAAATGTATTCAAAGGGATCCATAAGAACAAGTTGTTCTTGGGCATCATTAGCATAACGATAATTCTTCAGGTGGTGATGGTTGAGTTTCTGAAGAAGTTTGCCAACACTGAGAGGCTGAACTGGGAACAATGGGGTGCTTGCATCGGACTTGCAGCTTTGTCTTGGCCAATTGGTTGGCTTGTTAAGTGCATTCCGGTCTCAGGCAAAGTGTCCTTCTTCTCCCGCAGAGAAGAAGCATCCTGAACCGAGCACAACGTTAAATGCCTCAAGAAGAATCTTGTCTTTTATTATAAAAATGATCAGGGCTTATGAAACTGTTTTTTAAATTCCAGATTATATGCATTGTAAGTACCAATCTAGATCTTATGCATGGCAAGTATATTCCTATATGATGTGTCAAATTGCCTTTGGCTATCAAATCAAATCAACAGTTTATTGCCATCCATTATTTCAACCTCAGTACTTTGGTCTTGCTTGGTGAGCTGCTGTTGAGTTTGGATAATCTTGCAGATGAGGTTATTAATCAGTGATCATGCTATATGCCTGCTCTAACATTCATCTCTAAACTAGCATTCAAAAAGTTATCCTACAGGAAAACTAAAAAACAATTTGCCAGTTCCCAGCAAGCTTCGTGATGAGGCAGTAAAAACCCAAAAATGGCGAGAAACGAATGTTAATGCAAGGTTGCCTTTTCGGTTCTTTTCTCACATCATCTCTCTCCTTTACTATATTAACACAAAGGACATGGGCCCACGCGATGGAATAAATTTTATTTGATGCAAATGGCGAGAAACAAATCAAGTCACTTAAAGTAAACACAACTTGAAATTCTTAAGATTGCTGGCTTCCAACTAAAGTAGAGATGCTATCATCTTTTCCTCATAACTTATTTAGATATCTTCAACTAAACTCCCCATGTCCTGAAAAAGCAAGACCAAATATTCTAGCAAACAACCCGAAGGAAAAAGTTGATAGAAGCAATGCAGCACATCATTACATGATGGAGCTTGCTTTGCATAAATAGGATAAAGTTTTCAATGGAAATGTGACATCTTTAGAAGCTAATATTCTAAGGATTTGTCTCTGCAAATCATAAGATGGCTGTAGCTGTCTTATAAGTACATAAATCTGATTGCCTAGAAGCAGCAAAACAGCACCACTTTGAAAAAGGAGAAAACAATTTGACATGGTTCTTTGGATGAAGAAAATAAATTTTCATAGGAGGATCGCAAGTTGACAACCCAATTCACCTATCAATGCGAATAACTGTCTTTAATCAACATCACAACTTGTCTGCACACATCTTGCGTTCAATCCTTCACCTCACTCCATGGGCAAAACCCTCATAGATTATACTCGATTTATATGACCATGTTGACAAAGTAATAACAAGACTCACAAAAAGAAACTTACACAAGCATATCGATTTCCAATGCTTTCATACCTAAGCATCACCAGTATTAGCCAATTCTTTTCATGTCACAAACGCAACAACCAAAAAAAGGCAATAGACTATTGAAAAAGGATAGAGACAAAAAGTAACAGACTTTGGTTGACAAGTCGAAAACAAACTTCCAAACCTGATTTGTCCTGGCCAGCAGGAGACCTGATTAAAGGCGAGGCAAGGCATTGCCAATGTGAAATACAATAGTCAAATTCTCGTATGGTTTACCTCATTTAGACTACCTTAAAAATGTTCAATTAGCTTCTTCTCAATTCATACAATCAACTGACTTTCCCAGAAAAGGGTTTCTCAGATTGCTGCGGTAATTTTAAGTTCATTCATTACCATAATTTCTCAGCAATGTAGCAAATATAAAGTAATCGAACAGTAGTACTTCCATGAATAAAAAAATAGGGCAACCAGAAAAAAGACAAAGAAAAACAAACTTGAGATTATAAAAGAACAGAGCCAAGAGTTTCAAAAAAAAAAAAGAACAGAGCCAAGAAAACACATGTTCCGATTACCCGTAAAATCTAAAATTAAAAATTTTCAACAATGAATGTCGAATGTGGGGCTCCCTTATTAAATGGACCAGACTTCACTGATCTGAACTTCTATTCCATCTTTATCTCGCGTACCAACCAGCAAGTACAGAGGGAGAGAACCCAGCTCGTCTTCTAGGATAATGACATTGGGAGACTAAAAAAGCAAAAAACAAGAACCCAACTCGTCTTTTAGAACAATAAACATCGGAAGACCCAAAAAAAACAAAATTTGTCCGAATTGCGAAGAACAAGCAATCCGTACGTACCTGGCTTTTAGAGAGAGAAACATGCTGACCCATCTCTCTCGTTTCACTGTCAAAGGTGCACTGAATCTGGCTTTTGGGGTTGGCGAGAGAGGGACCCAATTTTTGCTTTCCCCGCTTGTTAGCTGAAGCGCTGCGAAAATGCTGGACTTGCGTCTGCGCTTTCCATGAAAATCTTCTTCTGCGAAAAAAACGGATTTTCCGAACGAGAATGGGCTTTGAGCCTTCGACCCGTTGATTGATATGGGCTTCGAGCATTGGGGATTGGACCTATGAAGGGGTGGTGCCAATGATGGACAATTGGGCCGGTTTGGGCTGGCGGCCAGATCTCCAAGGGCATGTTTTCCCAGAAAAAGAATGTGTCGAACGAGTGAAAATGGAACTGAAGAACATAATGGAATGGAATGAAATAGAATGAGGTAGTCAAAATTCCTATGTTAGATTGTGACAGAAACCACCATCGGCTCCATCCGCAAGGCATAGACATGTTAATCTTTTTTTTTCTCCGATACTTGGCCGAGAACTTACTCGAATAGCTTATTAAGCCAGAGAAAATAAAATGCTTCAGGTAGCATCATTTGATTCTATAGGGTTTAACTTCATTACCTGGCTCATAAGTACATAATAAGTAGTCTCATATCAATCAAGATAGGGCTTTGCTAAGCTATCGTGACATACCCTCACTATCTACTATCTAAGAGTTCGGCTAATGAAATACTAATTCTTAACTTTCTTAGGGCTCAACCAAGCGCATATCAATTTGCAACTTATCAAAGAGTTGCTACTAATCAGTTTATGATGAACCGATCAGACACCAAGTAAAGCATTCGGAGGAATAACTTATTTCGACGAACCAAAGATTAAATGAGTTCAAGGACTCGATTATACTAGATTACTTTAATGCCCTTTCAGTACCTTTTTCTCTTTTATTTTCAAAAAATATTTTTCAAGCAGCTTTAATTTATTTTAAGCTATCTCTAATCAGCAAGATGGTGATGCATGTGTGCATCCAAGACTCAATAATCGAAGCGTTGCAAGTAGAGAGAAAAACTTACCTAGATGCAACACAAGCAACTGCAACAAATATTAAAATTAGAACTACATAGAAATACATATTCAACCTAAATACGATTTCTAATTATCATGGAATTCACTCAGCATTTTTTAGAATTTTCATTTATTTAAATAAAAGCTAGACATGACGTACAAAAATAGTTTATATGACATGCGACTTTTAAGTAAATAATCCTAATGTGCGAACTTTATGGCACACTATTTTAATTAAATGGCCTAACTTTAACGATGGGCAATGATTAATATGTAAATACTCTACATGACATACACATGATAAATATTTTTTATTTTTTATTAAAATTCGTAATTAAAAATAAGGGAAATTAACTATCCAGAACAAAGATAATATCTAATTCAATTTAGGTATTGAACTGTGTTAATTCCTAATTTAAATTAGAATTTTATCTGGAATATTATAAAATCTATTTAAACATGCAATATGACCTAATTAATCTACATGATATGCAATGCAATCTTTTTATATTTTCTGGACAAGGAAAGCAATTAAATTAAAATATTCAAACCGGTCAATCCATAAAGGTATCATCCAATTGATTCAAATACGGAACTAACACCTAATCATCGACTTGAAATTTCGTGAATAAAATCAACAAATTAATCTTAAATCCTAAAAATCAAAATATCCATTTTAAGGATACTCATGGAATCGACAATTTCACCTAAAGCCTTATAGATAGAATCAAAAATTATATGCTGTTGCGACTTGGGAAAAACATCCTAATTTGGGGATAAGCTTATCACTCAAAAATATATATTATTCGGATGCAATAATCAAATTGAACAGTAAGATATTCAATGGAATCGGATAACTATTATTGTCTAATTTGGAGAATTTGTTCCTAAATTTGAACTGGCGGATAGCGCGTCGGATGGTGATTGGCGATGGTGCGCGGTGGCGGTGGAGGTGGTTTTCGGCTTTGATGGAATGGCCGATGAAATATCGAAGCCCGGTGTGAATTAGTGGGCGTCGGATGGTAGCCAGCAAGTATGAGAGGGATTTTCAGCGTGACCTGCACTCAAAGCTTTGACTTTTACTTTGACCAAACCATCGAATAATCCAAATAATCACCGCTTGCTATTTCTTCAATTGTGGTTGGGTGGTGCATGAGATTATGGTAGTCTGTGGTGGTGTCGCTCACGTGTTGGAAGCTACGAACGACCAGCAGAGGAGAAAATCCAGCACTTTGGGGCTGTGTTGGCGTTGGAGAACCTGAGACCGACTGGAGAAAATGCCGAGTACGCCTGGCGTTGCTAGAGCGGATGCTTCGACCGGCGGTGACGCGAATCAGCAGCTTGTCGTCGCTGGTCGCGAGCGGCAACGGAACAGAGCAGCTTCGTGGTCGCCGGTGCAGGCGGCGAGCAGCGGCAAAACTCGGGATGGTGACTGGCGTTGGCCGCGAAGGCGTCGTAGGGCAGCAGGCGTGGTGCAGCGGCCCACTTCAAGCTCCGGTAGTCGGGACAACAAGCAAAAGCAGCAGCGGCTCGTCGCGGAGGGTGCGACGGCGGTGGTGGCGCGGTGATGGTCTCGGTTTGACATGGCGGCGCTCAGGCAGTCGGGACAACGGCAGAGACGTCGCGGGGCGGCCCAATAGCAAGGACGTCACAAGGCAGAGAGCAGCATCGGGTCATTGTCAAGGGCGGAGGAGCTCGCCAGAAGAAAGGATGCGGCGGCGATGAGTTGCAAGTGTCGGGAATGGGGGTACTTTCCTTTCTCTTTCCATCTGTCTCTCTCTCCTCACTGCTCTTTTGTGCCTCTTTTTTCTCTCTCCCTCTCTGTCTCTCTCTATCTCAGGCTAAGGGGCTATGGGTGCGTTTGGTTCAGCATTTGCAATGGGCTTTGAGTCCAATGCAAATACTGAAAGCCCAAAGCTATTTGGGGAAAATGCAGTTGTGTTTGGTAAAAAAATTTTGCAAATGGACTTTGAGCGAACGTGCGTTTGGTAAAAAAAACATTTGGAAAGGGCTTTATGGGTATTATATTTTCTTTTCTTTTTTTTTTTTCGGAAAAATCAGGTAAACCCTTCGCCGGACCGGCGAAGGGCTGCGGCCGCCGGCGAGCCAGATCTGGCGCCGGCGGCCGTCGGCTGAGGTCGCCCGAGGTCGGGCGACCTCCGCGAGGGTCGCGACCCGGCCGACGGCCGGAGGTCGCCCGATTTCCGGCCGACGGCCGCCGGCGCGCGGATTTGGCTCGCCGGCGGCCGTCGCCCTTCGCCGGTCCGGCGAAGGGCTGCTCTTTTTCATTTAAAAAATAAATAAATGCAGGGGCAACGGTGGGTTTTCAAAAAAATTTGGGGGTAAAATAGGAAATAATATTTTCATTAAATGGACCTCCAGCATTCCGAAAATGCTGAAGGTTCAAGGCTGGTCTCCACCAGCCTTGAGCTTTCAGCATTCCCAAGGGGAAACTTTCACTTGAAAGCCCCTTGGGAATGGTTGCCAAACACCCATTTTTTGGGTGAAAGGGCTTTGGGGCTTGGATGGGCTTTCTAAATGCCCATCCAAATGCACCCTATTTGGTTCAGCATTCCCAAGGGGCTTTCGGGCCGAAAGCCCCTTGGGAAAAATTTCAACCGTTTAGTTCAGCATTTGGAGCCATACTTGGGGGAATGCTAGCATTTGGAATGCTCTGAAATGCTTAGGGGTTTAATGAATTTTTTTTCTTCCAATATTGCCCTCACTGATAATTGAGTTTTCTTGTTTTACCCTCAAAAATAATTGTTCATCATCTTCCTCGTCTTCCTTGTTTCTTCAAGACCAAAGCTCAGCTGGTGGAGCTCAACCGGCTGGAGCTGGTCACCCACGCACAGCCGTCGCCACACACCGCCGTGGCCACGCACCACCGTCGCGTGGGTCGCGACCTCAGCGACATCGCTTGGGTCACGCGACCCACGCGACGGGCTGAGCGGTGCTTGCCGACTAGATCCGGTCGCCACGCACCGTCGTTGCGTGGGTCGCGGCCTCAGGTGGCGTCATGCGACCCATGCCGCTCAGCCACCCAGATCCGGTCGCCATAGATCGCCGTCGCGTGGGTCGCGGCCTCAGGCGGCGTCGCGCGACCCACGATACAGGCTAAGCGGTGCTCAGCCGGCCAAATCTGGTCGCCTTGAGGCCGCGCAACCCACAGGACGGCAGTGCGTGGGTTGCACGACCCGCCGCCTCCCCAGCACCACAGCCACCCGCCACCTCCCCCACCACAGCCACCGGTCGCCTCCCCCACTAGCTCCGATTGCCTCCCACTCACTCCCCTCCTCTGCGTCAACATCTCCTCCTCCTTTTTCCTTTTCCTTTTTTCCTTTTTCCTTTCACCTCAAAGCTATTTTGCAAAATGCTACATCAAAATAAGAGTTCCCAAACACTTCAGCATTCACCAAATGCCCATTCTTATGAAGATACTTGGGGAAATGCAAAGCCATTTCCCCAAAGTTGAACCAAACAGCCCCTAACTCTCTTCTTCGTTCAGACATCGTCTCCTTTGACAGCAGGAACAAAGGCAAATGTGAACTCATTAATCAGCACCGATGCCCCCCAAATTTATGTGCAGTCATGTGCATGCATTAATGAGGGAGAGCACAAAATAAACGTACATACTACATATAGACTTTCTTTCCTCTTTCTTTGACCCTCTCATTTGTATGTCAAAGGGAGCTCCACCCAATTACGACAAATAAGGGTGCGTTTATTTGTGTTTCTATTTAAAAATTGTTGACCAGAAAGACGCGTTTGGTAAACTTATTCTAAGAATAAAAAATGAATAGAAACACATTTGATAAACTTATATTCTTTTTTTGTTTCTTTTAATTTTTTAATATTTTATTTTATTTTTTCTTTTTTTCTTTCTTTTTCTTTTTTTCTTTCTTTTTTCTTTTTTTTTTTCTTCTTTTGGGCGGTCGCCGGCCATGTCGAGGCCGGCAACCGACTAACGGGGGCCAGCAACCTCGCCTAGCCATGACAAGGCTCGCCGGCCCTCGTGGTTGGGCGAGGCTCGGCCTCGCCTTGGCTGGGCGAGCTCAGCCTTGCTGGTGGCTGGGCGAGCTCGGCCTCGCCGAATTTGGGCAAGCCTAAGCTCACTCAGCCAAGGCGAGGCCGAGAGTCACCGGCCCTCGACAGCTGATCGCCGATCATGGCCGAGGCCGGCGACCGGCCAAAGAAAAAAGAAGAAGAAAAGAGAGGAGAGAGAAAATTTGTTCTTCAGAAGTGTTTTCGAAACAAAAAAATAACTTTTTTTTGTTTCTTATTTCTGTTCCAATTTTATTTCGGAAACAAAAAAACAGATTTTGAACAAAAACGCAAATAAACGTGTTTCTGTTCTTTTTTTGTTCCCGGGAACAAAAAAAATAAACACAACCATGCACGCCCTAAATAATCATTTCCCAAGTCCAAAGAGATGAGTAGAAGACAACAAAAGGAACCCCACGTGATTAATCCACTTGAAATCTTCTTCTTCTGGCAATTTCGGCTGGTCAATTCTAATACGCCAATTTTATTTACTGTTGAGTTCACATGTTCTCATCAATTTAGTTTTCCTTAATGTGCTCAAACTCGAAATAGTTTTTGATAATTTCTACACTCTTCGATATTGCTAAGCTATCTTCTATTTCCTTTTTATGAGAATATGGCCGAATATTGCTAAGCATCCGAATATCTCTATTTTTTTTTCTATTTTATTTTGCAGAAATTCCCGCTCCCAATATCTTTTCCCTTCCATTTTGTTGGCCGAGTTTTCCACCGAGCCTATTCCTATAACCGAATTTCGGAAGAATAATACTAATCTTTTTTGAAATTAACAAATTTTCCAACTTTGTACATCTCACAAGTTAAGTTTCAGCATTTAAACAATGACGGGCTTGGCCAAATTCTCTCTTACTATGGGCTTAGTCCAACTTACTAAATTAAAATCAAAACTATTAATTTAAACACATCCACCGGTCTAATGCAAATGCAATTTTGCTATTTTTGTTTAAGGATTAAAGATTAATCTCTAATTTTTAATGCAATTAATTACTAGATTATTAATCAAATTTTAGGTGTCAACAGGTTCATTGGTAATACAATACTATCATTAGAATCAGATCGTTGACTATTTAACATGAAACCACACAATGATACAAAAAGAATGAGATTGTTCTCAATGGAGATCAAAGATCAAAGCCATTTGTTTTAATTTTAGAAAATTGTGTACACTGTTAGAAAGGAGTTCTTGTCTATTGAAGATACAGGCTACATTAAAATTTTGTTACCCAACACTAGGGGTTGTGGCATGAAATAGCAATGGAAGTTGAAACTAGTGCTTATATTAAAGTATATACGAGAAGATAGAAATTATGTGGGATTAAGATATTTTGATTAATATTTCGACACCTAATGCGCGTTTGCTCTCCCAAATGATTGGTTATTGGTTTGCTTGATGCATAGGTTGCATCACAATTAAGGGAATGGCAATTGCAAAATCCTAGGACCTAAATCCCACATAGGAAGAAATTCAATGCACGATCAATAAGGTCAATACCAATGGCAACAGATGATAGAATTCAGGGAGTTCTTGAATCTTATGACCAGAAAAATCAAGGTATTTCATACACACATATGTATATATATCAGTCAAAATAGCCAATGTCACTTAAATCACATATTTGTAAATGCATGATATATGTTCAGGAGACTGAAATAGAAGAGGAGTTAAAGGAAGCTTTCAAGGTCATTGACAAGGATCAAGATGTTTCCATACCTCCTAATGAGGTTTGAATTATTTCTAATCCCACATTTAATGTTCAGCTTATACTTCGTTAATTGTAGCTTCTTTGTATCTAGGAGCGATTCCTCCTAGCCAAACCCCATAAAAAGAGGGGAAGGTGACAGAGAAATATTGAATGACCTTTTATGAATGGAATTCATTAGACAGTTGTAAATCTCCATTTTTAGCTAGGAAGCCCATTTTTGTGAAATATCTCATTAACCACGTAAAATCTGACAGACATAACCAACTAGTCAGATGTTTTTAGGGATAAGTGTTCCAGAAGTCCTAAAACTTGTCATGAAAATGCATTTCAGTCCTAAAACTTGCAAAAAGTGCAAATAAGTCCTCAAACTTGTCAAAATAGTTCAATTGAGTCCTAAAGCTAACACCATCAGTATTTTCCGTTAAAAATACCGACGTGGCATTTTAAATTAATTTTTATTTTCCAGCTGGCTTTAAATTATTTTTTATTCAATTTTTTTAAAAATGTATATTTAAAAAATAAAATTCATTTTTAAAAAACTATTAAAAAAAGAAAAGAAAAAAAGGGCGAGGAGGCGGCCGTCCATCGCCGAAGGGGCCGGCGACGGTCGCCGGCCGCCGCCCAACCAGGGCGAGGCCTCGCCGGCCCCAGGCGAGGGCCAGCGAGGCTCGCCTGACGCGGGCGAGGGCTTGCCGGCCCCAGGCGAGGGCCGGCGACCCTCGCCGGGCGCGGGCGAGGGCTTGCCGGCCCCAAGCGAGGGTCGCCGGCCCCTAAGCGAGGGCGGCGTGCCCGGATCTGGGCGCCCTCGCCCGCCCGGCGAGGGTCGCCGGCCCTCGCCAGGGACCGACGAGCCCTCGCCGCGCCCAGCGGGGTCGCCGGCCCTCGCCGGGCCCAGAGGCCTCGCTGGGCTCGGGGGCGGCCGACGACCGTCGCCGGCCCCCTCCGGCGATGGGCGGCTGCCTCTTCTTCCCTTTTTTTTTAACAGTTTTTAAAAATTTTATTTTATTTTTTAAATATAATTTTTTAAAAATTTTGAATAAAAAATTATTAAAAAACCAGCTGGAAAATAAAAAATTATTTAAAATACTACGTTAGCGCCACGTCAGCATTTTCCGTCAATAAAACGACGACGTCAATTTTAGGACTCAATTGAATTATTTTGACAAGTTTGAGGACTTATTTGCACTTTTGCAAGTTTTAGACTGAAATGCATTTTCGTGACAATTTTTAGGACTTCTGGAACACTTATCCCATGTTTTTATCCATTGTAGTATCCGCAAATGTAGGAAAATGGCCTGTTTTGTGATATAACATCATTTAACAGCATATAATTCTACATAACCACTCGCTGAATTCTCTATGTAATAATCCCAAGAAGGAGCCATTTCTTTTCTCTTGGTGCTTTCCTTCTCTTCTCTAGTCACTCAACTTTTCTTGAACGACCTTTCTAAGGTTAGTTTATTCCGCTTGATGTCTCTGTCTTATGTAAGATCTTTCAACAACAATCCACTTAGTCTTGGTTTTCTATCTAAAAGTTGCAAATCTTTTACTTATCTTCCATCTTTGGGATTAGACTAATATGAGAAGCGAACATTAACCGTATACACCGAAATTAACATGAAGAAGGGAGAGAAAGGATCAAAGTCCCTAGTAATGGCTTCTGGTGATATTCAAAATATTTAAATGTCTGCCTCGCTTCTTTCGAACTTCACGAGCCTTTGAAGAAATTCCATTGACCTGTGTAGAAGCTTCCTGAGGAATTTTTTTGTTTTATTCATCGATGCAATTCTAGTAACATGTAATGAACTTTGGATCAAGGGCCTTAAAAACATTTACGACAGGATGTATTGAATTTTAACTTAGTTGATAAGATTACTTATGTCGCAATTTCAGACTCTTCTCAAATTGTTGCGTTGGCAAATCTTATGCACGCAATATTTCTTTTCTTGAATTTGGAGTGCATGATAGAGTCTACATTACTTGAATTTACAATCATTAATATTTTTTCATTCCTGTAAAGTGAATTTAATCATTTTGTACTTTAAATGCATAACTTATTAGATGCGATATTTAAAATATATTATGGAGAGATTTTCCCACTTGACTGTCACTTTTACTAGACAAAGCTCTTCGACTGAGAAAAAAGAATCATTTTATGAAATATGAATACATATACGGGGAAAAAGTCAATTTACTATAATATATAACATTTTTTTTTTATCTATAAGAGATGATTACAATAAAAGTCCGTGACGCTTATAGTTTTTGCTCAATTGCACTCCATGTGTAGAATTAGAAAATGTGCACACGTGTTGTGTGCGCAAGATATTGATATTTGAAAGAGTAAGTTTGTTAAATAATATTTGAATCATTAAACATTGGGATAATAATATTGATATAAAATATACAATAAAAGAAACTGTATCTATGAAAAGAGAATTATTTTATGATTTGAAAACTTGTTAAGAAGGTTGTTGTAGTATAATGGGTGTGTTTAGAAACACTTTTAGGAAAGCTTCTAGGAAAATGCAAATGACTTTAGGTGAAATGATTTTTTCAAAATGCAAATAGTGTTTGGTAAAATATAATTTAAAAACACATGCAAAAACAATTTTGACATAAATAATATTTGGATAATACTACTTTTTTTTTTTTAATAAAAGTTTCAAACATTGTCAACGGAACTCAAGCCACTGGTGAGCCAAATCGACTATCGGTGGCTAGATCTAGCCATTGGCCAACCTTGCTTGAGTCATGTGACCTAGGCCTCGCATAAGGTTGGGCAACGACGGCTCGCTAGCCGCTTGCTAGCTGCTAAGGCCTTTGCTAACAACATTAAGATTTTGGAGGACATTCCATCATTATGAAAGTATAGCAAGGGTAATGTAGGAAGGGGAAAAAGCTTATTTTGTATTTAGAAAATACTCAAAGCTCAAAATACTTCTGCACCTACCTTGAGTTAAAGCCTAAAGGCATTTTGAGGCCTTTCGAAATGCAATTACATCTTCCCAAAAAAAAAAAAATTTTTAAATTGTCAAACAAAATTTTCATTTGCCCAAGAGACTTTGGAGCCCAAAATCTCTTGAGAATGCAGTTCTCGAATGCAGCCAATTATGTCCAACTTCTAATATTGGAAAATGATGAATTTACACAATTCTTCCATGGGCACAATTTTTGTAAAATAAGTAACCAAGTATGTTTGGAGGAAGAAAAAACAATTGAGATACCTTGAAATTAGAAGGATCTTTCTATTTTATGTTATAATAACGTAAATAAATAACTCAAAGTAGTTTCAGGTGGTCGTGAACTAGTGAAGAAGCAAATTTAGTGCATGTCTTTAATTTTAGCAAGACATAACGCTTTTTGTCTTCTCTATGAAGTGAAATTCTCTCCACCATAAAGTGATTGATCCCATTCTGAGACACAAGCCCAATGAGCCACATTAGGCTTTTTCCATATGGTTCAGAATATTTTTATAACTTCGATCCGAGATGGGTTTCGTATTCATTGAAATAGACTACTTCTTGTGAATTGATTATGTGGACTAGGTTTACAATGAAATACGTCAACATGATAATTAGTGATGGTGATTCTCACATGATTTGAAGGTCGAGATGCTACTTGGACGATAAATTTGATTCCTCTGAGATACTATGTCGACTTAATATTTGATAGTCAATTTTGAAAAGAACAACTAATTGCAAATATATTTGTTGATCCTTTACATCTCTTTCTTCACCTAAAGGATTAATGCTGGGTGATAAGGCGTTTGATTTTGACGTGAACCTCGACAAAATATCTTCCAATCGATATTTTCTCACAACACTCTTTTGGCCCCCCCGAGAGATCAAGGTTCCTCTTCACCTTATTTTTCTTGGCCGTCTTGATAAATCTCAACCCACATAAATTTGTATTTATTTCTAAGGCACCTTCATCATCCTTTCAAATTGACGTGGATTCCAACTTCCAAATCTGGCATTATTTTTCTCATGAATATTCTTGTTCTCTTTTATTAATGTCAAAGTGTTTGGGAAATAACATAACTTGTTAGAATGTCCAATGCAAATGCTTGAGATTAATAATTGAGGTTGACCATATGCGTATAAAGTGCATATAAAACCATAAGAGCGATATGAAATATTTGAACACTTTATCTCATGTACAAAAAGAATTAAATTTAACAATTGCATATGCCAATAAATTGAAACAAAACCAGAATCTGATACCATATTAAGTTGTTCATTCCAAAAACTTAAATTTATAGGTGGGATGAATTCAGAAATTTATCGTCAAATGATTAAAAGAAAATGAGAAACCTCCTTTCAAATGAGGACGAGATATCATAAATAAATATCACTGCATTTGTTCTTGTCTTGTCATAAGTCAAGTCAAGTCAAGTCAAGTCAAGGTCAATAGAGAAAAGGCAAGTCACTTGGGTTTGACTGCATGGTCGACAACTGGCTTATGATGGCGTAACGTGCCTTTTGAGTATTTGACGGAATGAACTATTCCATACATTATGTCCTCTTTGGCGCACTTTCTCCGTCAAAGCAAATGTCTCCATCTTCATCTGAAAAGACTGAACCAAGACTGAGGCATGGCGTGCACGACGGTGTACGTCCCTCATCGGGAAAAGAGATAATCACAGTCGAACGGGTTATCATCCCAAAATTTATTAGAGTGATCGGTCGATCTGATTCGACTCTACTTAGGAACCGAGAGTCGGATTAGGAGAACCGGCTCTCAATTTTAAGGATTGGGAATCACATCGGATCGACTTAGGATCGGAAATTAGTCCGGTCTAGTCTCATGAAATTGATTACTTAACAACAAAAGTTGAAAAATTAAGAAAAATACAAGAATTGTTATTATTTTTAAGTTTTATTGATATTTTTAAGAAATTAATAAAATATATTTCCTTTTAAAAAGGGATTGGTCTAGTCTAATCCTTTTCAGTTCCGGTTTGATCCATTTTGATTTCCTCCGGAACCGGAAATTGAACCGACAATCATTAGTTTCATTTTTATGGAATCAGGAATTATACCAAACTGACAAATTTAATCTGGTCCAAGCAATTCTCAATTTGGGCAGTTTGCCGTGCTCACCCCTAAAGTTTATAGTTGCGATCGACTGGTTCTTCGATTGACGAATTGTTAAAGACTTGCGATTCAATTTTTGGACTTTTGCTGCTAGAAAAGATCAAATAAAATAGGCCCACAATAAACGAAAATTTAGTGACATGTACTCGCTCGGAAATAATAAATGGACCCCACGGTCGTACTTTCAAAGGTCTTCAAGTGAGGTAAGAGAACGGGGCCTGCCATTCGGTTTTTAATTTATGACTCGAAAGGACCTCATCGTTTTCTGTGTAAATGGGCCCTACTTTCCTAGCAACTCCTAGATCCAATTTCAATTCTATTTTGAATTTTTTATTTTTTATCTCGAAAAAAATCCTAAATTTTAGATTCAGTTTTAAATCATTATCGATTTTTTTTATCTCGGGAAAAACTTCAAACTTAAGGTCAAATTTCAAATATGCTCAAATTTTGTTTTGTTCAAAAAATCATAAATTTTCAATTTATTAACCAACTTGATATGATATTTTCATATCGATAAGAAATTTTTATCAACAAGATGACATGAAAAATTATCTTTAAAATAAAATCATTTATAGGATATGAAAATTATAGATAACTAATGAGGATTTTTGGACGAAGGAGGACTAACGGGGCTAGATTTGTGACCAAAGTAAAAAGTGACCAATTTTTCTTTTAGACAAAAAAAATTTTGAGGGTAGATTTAGGGTTGAATTTAAAGTTAGGTGTTTTTTTAGACAACGAAAAATTTGGGCACATTTGGAAATTAAAGTTTGAGGTTTTTCTTATAGATAACAAAATTCAAGGCAAAATTGGAATTACACCTAAAGTTGGGTTTTTCCTAGGGAATTAGGCCATGAAAATGGTATGTGATAGTTCACAACTTCGCTCGATCCAATTGAAGATTGTTTTGATAATTGCCAGGCATAAACACCTCTAGTAAAAATTTTTAATCTACTTATCTTGTTCTATTGTGCTAAACTTTTTATTGACTCGTTTCCTTCTTTTGAGATCAACTCGAAGTTTTAGATCCGTTGTGCTAAAAAGAAAGTATGATATAGATGTGTAAATTGATGGAGTAAATTTACCAAACTTACTTTTAAGACGGAGGGTTCTTAGGTGATGGTGTCAATGTAACCTGGGGCCAATGTAGGAAAATGTAATTGTGAGGGAATTAGAATTTTTGTGGTCGTGATGCAAACTATTCAAATTCCTTTAACTACACAATCACATATGAAACATTAAGTCGGTGTCACTAATACAATTTTCCTTTCGGAATCGGAAATCGCTTGCTAAAGGGTTTATGCCGACCTTCTTTGCGTGTTCGTCATCCCGACCTAATCTTTTATGCTTTCGAATCAAATTCATTGGAGAGTTTCCTTTGAATCTAAGGTTGTCCATGCACAAAGGTTCCCTTATTCCAAGCTGCTTGAAGCACAATGTTGTTAAACAATGGTCCAGGAAAGAAGCTACGCGGGACCGCATGGATCAAAGCAAAAGCAAAGTAATGGTGAGGAAACAGCACAAGTTACCAAAAGGTGAAAGGAATTCCATAAAATTGTGAAAGTAGTGGAAGTATAAGTAGAATTGATCTTTTTTTTTTTATGGTAAATGATAATAATGCAACGACAACAAAAATAGAAATTATTTGCCTGACGATAAATGTTTGTTTTCTGATTCGGTCAGAACACTCTTCACTTGTTTAATAAGCTCCCAACGCTTCTCATAATTAGCTATTGAGATCTCTCCAATGGAAAAAGATGAAAACTGAAAAGCAACCAACAAAGAAAACCAAAAATAATTATGTTGGTTACACGGGAACTTTTTCATGCCCTACGTTCACGCTTTGTGTGGGGTTTGCCATCCAAGCGTCATTTGCAAGGGAAAATGAGATCTTTGTGACTGAACTTTTACGCGTAGAGATTTTCGCGGCAAGTTCTTGTGTAGACTCAGATGCATATAAACCGAATCAATCACATCTGCCCATCACATGTATTGAACGTGAATTTCACGAAATCAAATGGTTGTGATTGTGCTTGGTTGGACTTGGCGTGATCTCGGCAAGTATTTTTCAAGAATGCCAATGGACCACTTCAATAACAAAAGGGAAACAAAATGTAAAATTAGAGGTAGTTGAAAGGTATCGAATTACTGATCTTGTGACACTGAGGGTGACAGAGGAGAGAAGTCATGCATATATGCTCTTAACAAATGTATATTTTGTTGGTGGATCTTTTGCCCTTAAAATAATTTAGAACATTAACTTAGGGGGTGGGAAACCAAATCAACTTTTCTTCACTCTTCGTCTATGGAGGTAACATGAATTATATCATATCGATGAGTAATTGTAGGTAGATAAATATTAACTAAAACTTTTTGAAAAAGTGATAGGTCGAACCTTAGCAAAAATTGAATGTGATTTATTTAAGTGTCTGCTTCTTCTCGTAGTATATACCGGCTTCATATGCACTCTTTTTGTATTTAATATTCTGAAACAAAATTAAATAATAAATTAATACTTGACACATAATAGTTGACTTGTGTGGACTAGACACACATTAAGTAAAGCACCTAGAAAATCACTTGATTCTTCACCTAAATTTCCAGTCAAATACATTTATTGCTTGATAAAATTTCCCGTGCTCAATAATCAATGCAATAGCTAATTGTGGAAGGAGATTAATAAACTACTAGGATTTTTCTATGAGAAGGGAGAGTGGGAGGTTTGAATTCTAACATTCTCAGGATTGTGATAAGGACGATTTAATTTTGGGTGTAAGTTTCGAAGAAATTCAATAAGGCAACGGACTTTTTTGAATCCCTTTACGAGTACTCAATCAGTGGTAATTTCTGAGAAGGTGAGTCATAATTACTGTTAGATAATTTTCCAAAATTATAAAGGCACCATTAAGTAAAATTCCCATTAAAATTTAAGCAGTTGTGATTCCAGATCTGGAAACGTCTTCGTGGAAATGTCATCCACGAAGCTACAGCGAACTTTCCAAGAACTTTCCAAAAAAAAACTTCCAAGAACTTCACGCGCAATGAAAAATCACTGCACTATATAATCTCAGAACCCAATACATCGGTCCCACCCAAGTCAATCAGTGTTTTGACCCCCTCTGACTCATCTCCATCGTCTCAACACGACTCGTTTTGCTGATCCAAGCACCCTTTTGTCTTCTCCCTCTCTGTTGTTCATCCATGTCGTCGTTGAGGCTCCGTAAACCTAGCGAAGAAGCAGCAACCGATGCGGTGCTCGACGGCGGCGATGGCCCGACGAATATCATCCGCGGGCGAAGATGGCGCCTGGCTTTCACGGTCATATACTTCACGAGGGCTCTCGAGTCTCTCTCGAAACAAGTCCTCGGGAAGAAGACGGACCTGTTGCGGACGCTCTCTTACGTTGCCATCAACGTTGACCTCGAGAGCAGTGATAATCCACGTGAAGGAGATTGCCCTTTGCTTCGGGACGTCGGCCCGAAGATCCTGAGTAACTTGGTAAGAGAGAAAAGCTTTGAATCTCTTGCTCAAATTGGTGGCATTAAACAACTCGCTTCAATTCTCATGACAAATCTCGAAAATGGCTTGAGTGGGGATGAAACCGACCTCATGCGCCAAACCAATATTTTCGGTGCGAATAAGTACAATAAGCCGCCGGCAAAGAGCTTTCTCAGTTTTGTGCTTGATGCGTTCAAAGACATGATCATAATCATTCTCATAGCATGTGCTGTTCTCTCTTTAGCATTCGGTATCAAACAGCACGGCCTTAAAGAAGGTTGGTATGATGGTGGGAGTATAATCATCGCCATCTTTCTGGTCGTCGTTGTCTCTGCTGTCAGCAATGATAAGCAAGGAAGGCAGTTCCGGAAACTTTCAAAAGAGAGCAGCAACATTAGAGTAGAGGTTGTGAGAGATGGCAGGAGGCAACCAATTTCCATCTTTGATATTGTTGTAGGTGATGTCGTGTATCTGAAGATTGGTGACCAGGTTCCGGCTGATGGGTTATTTGTTGATGGCCATTCCCTGAGAGTTGACGAGTCTAGCATGACTGGTGAAAGCGATCACATCGAAGTTGATAGCGAGAACCCTTTCTTGCTCTCGGGCACCAAAGTGATCGATGGCTACGGTCGAATGATGGTTGCTTCTGTCGGCATGAACACTGCATGGGGCGAGATGATGAGCTCCGTGAGCCGTGACTTAGATGAAGAGACCCCGCTCCAAGCCCGTCTAAACAAGTTGACTTCCTTCATCGGGAAGGTCGGGGTGTCGGTGGCCGTACTGGTACTTCTCGTCTTGATGATCCGCTACTTCACTGGACACACCCAAGATGATGCCGGAAAGAGAGAATTCACCAGCGGGAAGACCAAGTCGGGGGATGTGATGAACGCTGTTGTGCGCATAGTTGCTGCAGCAGTGACCATTGTGGTGGTGGCTATACCTGAGGGCTTGCCTTTGGCCGTCACTCTGACGCTGGCCTACTCCATGAAGCGCATGATGGGTGACAATGCCATGGTCCGGAAGCTCTCCGCCTGTGAAACCATGGGTTCTGCCACAGTGATCTGCACGGATAAAACCGGGACTCTCACGTTAAACGAGATGAGAGTGACAGAGTTATGTATGGGAAAAGAACATGCGAGTGCAGATGCATCCAAAGAAATAGCGACCAGCATCGTTGAAGTCCTCCTACAAGGAATCGGATTGAACACGACAGGTACTGTCCACATGCGACCTTCTGAATCTGTTCCTGAAATTTTAGGCAGCCCAACTGAAAAGGCGATACTTTCTTGGGGTCTATCCAAATTGGGTATGACGATGGACGAGCTGAAGCAAGAATGGGAGATAGTCCAAGTCGAGGCATTCAATTCTGAGAAAAAGAGAAGTGGGGTCGCTGTGAGGAGGAGAGGAGAACCAGTAGCTCACATACACTGGAAGGGAGCTGCTGAGATGATCTTGGCAATGTGTTCAGATTATTATAGCCAAAGTGGGACGGTGACTGTCATGACTGATGAAGCAAGGTCTGATTTCGGGACAGTAATTAAAAATATGGCAGACAAAAGCCTGCGCTGCATCGCATTCGCCTACAAAAAGTTGGATGGCTCACTTGCTCAATTTCATGGGAAACTTGAGGAAGATGGGCTTACACTGCTGGGGATAGTGGGGATAAAGGACCCATGCAGACCAGGCGTGAGAAGGGCAGTGGTGTCTTGTAGAAGCGCTGGGGTGAACATCAAGATGATCACAGGAGACAACATGCACACTGCAAGAGCTATAGCCTTGGAATGCGGGATATTCAATCCGGAGGAAGATCTCGAACATGAAGCCATAGTGGAGGGCGTGCAGTTTCGCAACTACTCGCCTGAACAGAGAGCGGCAGCAATCGAGAAAATCCGGGTAATGGCTAGATCATCCCCATTTGATAAGCTTTTGATGGTGCAGTGCTTGAAGCAGAAAGGGCATGTGGTGGCAGTCACTGGTGATGGCACGAATGACGCGCCAGCCCTAAAGGAAGCGGATATTGGCCTCTCCATGGGAATCCAAGGCACTGAGGTGGCAAAGGAGAGCTCAGATATCGTCATCCTAGATGATAATTTTGCCTCCGTGGTGACTGTGCTGAGGTGGGGGCGGTGCGTCTACAATAACATCCAAAAGTTCATCCAGTTTCAGCTCACTGTGAATGTGGCTGCACTCGTCATCAACTTCGTTGCTGCAGTCTCTTCTGGCAATGTCCCTTTGACAGCTGTCCAGCTTCTTTGGGTGAACTTGATTATGGACACCCTGGGAGCTTTGGCATTGGCAACAGAGCAACCTACAAATGAGCTCCTGCTAAAGCCACCAGTTGGACGAACCGAGCCACTTATAAGCAGAGTCATGTGGAGGAATCTCGTATCTCAGGCCTTGTACCAAGTTATCATCCTCCTGACCCTACAATTCAAGGGGAGTTCCATTTTTGGGGTGGGCAAGAAAGTGAGGGACACAATTATTTTCAATTGCTTCGTCCTCTGCCAGGTCTTCAACGAATTTAATGCCCGGAAGCTGGAGGAGAAAAATGTATTCAAAGGGATCCATAAGAACAAGTTGTTCTTGGGCATCATTAGTATGACCATAATTCTTCAGGTAGTGATGGTCGAGTTTCTAAAGAGGTTTGCCAACACTGAGAGGCTGGACTGGGGACAATGGGGTGCTTGCATCGGACTCGCAGCCTTGTCTTGGCCGATTGGTTGGCTTGTTAAGTGCATTCCAGTCTCAGGCAAAAAGTTGTCCTTTTCCCGCTGAGAAGAAGCATTCTGAACCGAGCACAAGGTTAAACTCCGAGAAAAGAAAATTTTCTTTTATTATAAAAATGGTTAGGGTTTAGGGAACTGTTTTTAAATTCTAGATTTTCTGCATTGTGAGTACCTTTTCTAGATTTTATGCATTGTAAGTATCTTCCTAGATGATGTGTCAAATTACCTTTGTCTACAGAATCAAATCAACAGTTTATTGCCATCCATTAGTTCAACCATAGTACTCTGGTCTTGCTTGCTATGCTACTGTTGATTTTGGAAAATCTTGCAGATGAGGTTATTAATCAGGTGATCGTGCTATATGGCCGCTTTAACATTAATATCTGAACTAGCATTCAAAAAGTTATCCTACAGGAAAACTAAAGAAAAAATTCCCTAGTTCTCAGCAAGCTTCTTAATGGGGCAGTAAAACCCCAAAAACTTATGCCTGAAGCTCATGCAAGGGTGGCCCTTTCTGTTCTTTTATCGCATCATATTTCTCCTATACTATATTATCAAAAGGCACATGGTCCCACGCGACAGAACTAATTTTATCCGATGCCGATGGCGAGGGACGAATCCAGTCCCCCCATAGTGAGCCCAACTTCAAATCCTAATGGCCTAACTTTAATGATGGGCAATGATTAATATGTTAATACTCTACATGACATACACATGAGGGAAATTAACTATCTAGAACAAGGATAATATCTAATTCAATTTAGGTATTAAACTGTGTTAATTCCTAATTTAAATTAGAATTTTATATTGAATATTATAGAATCTATTTAAACCTACAATATGACCTAATTAATTTACATGATATGCAATGCAATCATTTTGTATTTTCTAGACAAGGAAAGCAATTAAAATATTCAAACCACACAATCCATAAAGGCATATCATCCAATCGATTCAAATATGGAGCCAACATCTAATCATCAACTTGAAATTTTGCGAATAAAATCAACAAATTAATCCTAAGCCCTAAAAATCAAAATATCAATTTTAAGGATATTCATGGAATCAACAATTCCATCTAAAGCCTTATGATAGAATCAAAGATTATATGTGGTTGCGAATTAGGAAAAACATCTTCATTTGGAGATAAGCTTATCACTCAAAAATATATATTATTCGGATGCAATAATCAAACTGGGCAGTAAGATATTCCATGGAATCGAATAACTATTATTATCTAATTTGGAGAATTTGTTCCCAAATTCGAACCAGTGGATAGCGGGTCGGATGGTGATTGGCGATGGTGCGCAGTGGCGGTGGAGGTGGTTTTCGGCTTTGATGGAATGGCCGATGAAATATCGAAGCCCGGTGTGAATTAGTGGGCGTCGGATAATAGCCAGCACCTATGAGAGGATTTTCAGCGTGACCTTGACCTGCACTCAAAGCTTTGACTTTTACTTTGACCAAACCATCGAATAATCCAAATAATCACCGCTTGCTATTTCTTCAATCGTGGTTGGTGGTGCATGAGATTATGGTAGCCCGTGGTGGTGTCGCTCACGTGTTGGAAGCTACGGACGATCAGCAGAGGAGAAAATCCAGGACGTTTGGGACTGTGTCGGCGTTGGAGAACCTCAGACCGACTGGAGAAAATGCCAAGCACGCCAAGCGTTGCTAGAGCGGATGCTTCGACCGGGGGGTGACGCGAATCAGCAGCTTGTCGTCGCGGGTCGCGAGCGGTCGGCAACGGAACAGAGCAGCTTCGTCGTCGCTGGTGCAGGCGGCGAGCAGCGGCAAAACTCGGGATGGTGACTCGCGTTGGCCGGCGAAGGCGTCGTAGGGCAGCAGGCGTGGTGCAGCGGCCCACTTCAAGCTCCGGTAGTCGGGACAGGAAGCAAAAGCAGCAGCGGCTCGTCGCGGAGGGTGCGACGGCGGTGGTGGCGCGGCGATGGTCTCGGTTTGACGTGGCGGCGCTCAGGCAGTCGGGACAACGGCAGAGACGTCGCAGCGCGGCCCAACAGCAAGGGAGTCGCAAGGCGGAGAGCAGCGTCGGGTCGTTGTCGAGGGCGGAGGAGCTCGCCGGAAGAAAGGATGCGGCGGCGATGAGTTGCAGGCGTCGGGAATGGGGGTACTTTCCTTTCTCTTTCCATCTGTCTCTCTCTCCTCACTGCGCTCTTGTGCCTCTTTTTTCTCTCTCTATCTCAAGCTGACTCCTCTCTTCTTCGTTCAGACGTCGTCTCCTTTGACAGCGGGAACAAAGGCAAATGTGAACTCATTAATTGGCGGCACAGGGCGCCCACAGCACCGATGCCCCCCAAATTTATGTGCATTCATGCGAATGCATTAATGAGGGAGAGAACAAAATAGACGTGCATAGACTCTTCTTTCCTCTTTCTTTGACTTTCTCTCATTTGAATGTTAAAGTGAGCTTCACCCAATTATGACAAATAAATAATCATTTCCCAAATCCAAGGAGATGAGTAGAAGACAACAAAAGGAACCCCGCGTGATTAATCCCTTCACGCTTGTGGCTCATGAAATCCACTTGAAATCTTCTTCTTCCGACAATTTCGGCTTACCAATTTTTTTGACTGGCACATGGTCGAGTTCACATGTTCTCTTCAGTTTGTTTTCTTTAATGAGCTCAAACTCGATATATTATTTTAATAATCTCCACACTCTTCGATATTGCTCGCTATCTTCTATTTCCTTTTTATGAGAATATAGTTGAATATTGCTATGCATCCGAATATCTCTTCTTTTTTTCCCCAGAAATTCATGCTCCCAATATCTTTTCCCTCCCATTTTGTTGGCCGAGTTTTCCACCGAATCTTGCTTATTCCTATAACTGAATTTCGGAAGAATAATACTAATCTTTTTTGAAATTAACAAATTTTCCAACTTCGTACATCTCACAAGTTAAGTTTCAGCCATTTAAAGAATGACGGGCTTGGTCAAATTTTCTTTCGCTGTGGGCTTAGTCTAACTTAGTAAATTAAAAATCAAAATTATCAATTCAAACACATCCGCCGGTCTAGTGTAAATGCAATTTTGCTATTTTGTTTAGGGACTAAAGATTAATCTCTAATTTTTAATGCAATTAATTACTAGATTATTAATCAAAATTTAGGTGTCAACGGGCTCATTTGTAATACAATACTAGTAGTAGAATTAGATCGTTGACTATTTAACATGACACCACACAATGATACAAAAAAAATGAGATTGTTCTCAATGGAGATCAGAGATCAAAGCCATTTGTTTTAATTTTAGAAAATTGTGTGCACCGTTAGAAATGAGTTCTTGTATATCGAAGATACAAGCTACGTTAAAATTTTGTTACCCAACACTAGGGGTTGTGGCATGGGATAGCACTGGAAGTTGAAACTGGTCCTTATATTGAAGTATATATGAGAAGATAGAAATTATGTGGGATTAAGATATTCTGATTAATATTTTGACACCTAATGCACGTTTACTCTCTCAAATGATCAAAGTCCCTAGTAATGGCTTCTGGTGATATTCAAAATACTTGAATATTTGCCTCGCTTCTTTCGAACTTCACGAGCCTTCAAAGAAATTCCACTAACCTGTGTAGAAGCTTCCTAAGGAAATATTTTTTTTTGATTCATCGATGCAATTCTGGCGACATGTAAGGAACTTTGAATCAAGGGCCTTAAAAGCATTTACGACATGGATGTATTGAATTTTAACTTAGTAAGAATACTTATGTCGCAATTTCAAACTCTTCTCAATTTGTTGTTTTGGCAAATCTTATGCACGCGATATTTTTTTCTTGAATTTGGAGTGCATGATAGAGTCTACATTACTTGAATTTACAATCATTAATATTTTTTCATTCCCGTAAAGTGAATTTAATCATTTTTGTACTTTGAATGCATAACTTATTAGATGCGATATTTAAAATATATTATGGAGAGATTTTCCCACTTGACTGTCACTTTTACTAGACAAAGCTCTTCGACTTTTGTTGGGAGAAAAAAGAATCATTTTATGAAATATGAATACATATAGGAAAAATTCAATTTTACTATAATATATAACATTTTTTTTTATTTATGAGAGATGATTACAATAAAAGTCTGTGACGCTTATAGTTTTTGCTCAATTGCACTCCATGTGTAGAATTAGCAAATGTACACACGTGTTGTGTTGAAAGAGTAAGTTTGTTACATAATATTTGAATCATTAAACATTGGGAATAATATTGATATAAAATATACAACAAAAGAAACTGTATCTATGAAAAGAGAATTGTTTTGTGATTTGAAAACTTGTTAAGAAGGTTGTTGTAGGATAATGGGTGTTTTAGAAACACTTAGAGGAAAGCTTATGGGAAAATGCAAATGACTTTAGGTGAAATGATTTTTTCAAAATGTAAATAGTGTTTGGTAAAATATAATTTAAAACACATGCAAAAACAACTTTGACGTGGATAATATTTGGATAAAACTACCTTTTAAAAAAAAAAAAAAAAGTTTGAAACATTGTCAATGGAACTCAAGCCACTAGCGAGGCAAATCAACTGTCGATGGCTAGATCTAGCCATTTGCCAACCTCGCTTGAGTCATGCGACCTAGGCCTCACATAAGGTTGGGTAGCGATGGCTCACCAGCCGCGTGCTAGCTGTTAAGGCATTCGCTAACAACATTAAGATTTTGGAGGACATTTATGTGATTATGAAAATATAACGGGGGCAATGTTGGAAGGGGAAAAAGCTTATTTTGTATTTAGAAAATGCTCAAGGCTCAAAGTACTTCTAGACCTACCTTGAGTTAAAGCCTAAAGGCCTTTTGAGTCATTTTGAAATGTAATTGCATCTTCCCAAAATTATTTTTAAAAAATTGTCAAATAGTATTTGCATTTACTAAAGGGTCTTTGAAGCCCAAAACCTCTTGATAATGCAATTCTCAAACGCAACCAATAATGTCCGACTTCTAATATTGGAAAATGATGAATTTACACAATTCTTCCATGGGCACAATTTTTGTAAAATAAGTAACCAAGTATGTTTGGAGGAAGAAAAAACGATTGAGATACCTTGAAATTAGAGGGATCTTTCTACTTTATGTTATAATAAAGTAAACAAATAACTCGAAGTAGTTTCAGGTGGTCGTAAACTAGTGAAGAAGCAAATTTAGTGCACGTCTTTAATTTTAGCAAGACATAATGCTTTTTGTCTTCTCTATGAAGTGAAATTCTCTCCACCATAAAGTGATTGATCCCATTATGAGACACAAGCCCAATGAGCCACATCAGGCTTTTTCCACATGTGGTTCAGAATATTTTTATAACTTCTATCCGAGATGGGTTTCATATTCATTGAAGTAGACTACTTCTCGTGAATTGATTATGTGGACTAGGTTTACAATGAAATATGTCAACATGATAATTAGTGATGGTGATTCTCACATGATTTGAAGGTCGAGATGCTATTTGGACAATAAATTTGATTTCTTTGAGATACTATGTCGACTTAATATTCGATAGTCAATTTCAAAAAGAACAACTAATTGCAAATATATTTGTTGATCCTTTTTTTTTTTTTTTTTGGTAAAGGTAAATAAATATATTTGTTGATCCTTTACATCTCCTTCTTCACCTAAAAGATTAATGCTGGGTGATAAGACGTTTGATTTTGACGTGAACACTAGACAAAATATTTTCCTATCAATATTTTCTCACAACACTCTTTTGATCCCCCACTCCCCCAGAGATCAAGGTTCCACTTCACCTTATTTTTCTTGGATGTCTCGATAAATTTCAGCCCACATAAATTTGTATATATTTCTAAGGCACCTTCATCATCCTTTCAAATTGATGCGGATTCCAACTTCTAAATCTGGCATTATTTTTCTCATGAATATTCACGTTCCCTTTTATTAATGTCAAAGTGTTTGGGAAATAACATAACTTGTTAGAATGTTTAATACAAATGCTTAAGATTAATGATTGAGGTCGATCATATGCATATAAAGTGCATATAGAACCGACGTGTGATATGAAATATTTGAACACTTTATCTCATGTACAAAAAGAATTAAATTTAACAATTGCATATGCCAATAAATTGAAACAAAATCAGAATCTGATACCATATCAAGTAGTTCATTCTAAAAACTTAAATTCATAGGTGGGTGAATTCAGAAATTTATCAACAAATGATTAAAAGAAAATGAGAAACCTCCTTTCAAAGGAGAACGAGATATCATAAATAAATATCACTGCATTTGGTCGTGTCTAGTCATAAGTCAAGTCAAGTCAAGTCAAGTCAAGGTCAATAGAGAAAAGGCAAGTCACTTGGGTTTTGATTGCATGGTCGACAACTGCTTATGATGGCGTAACGTGCCTTTTGATTATTTGACTAAATGAACTATTTCCATACGTTATTGTCCTTTTTGGCGCACTTTCTCCATCAAAGCAAATGCCTTCATGTTCATCTGAAAAGACTAAAACCAAGACTGAGGCATGGCGTGCACGACGGTGTACGTCCCTCATCGGGAAAAGAAATAATCACAGGAGAACGGCTTATCATCCCAAAATTTATTAGAGTGATTGGTTCCGATCCGATTCGACTTTACTTAGGAACCGAGAATAGGATTAAGAGAACCGGCTCTCAATTTTTGGGATTAGGAATCAGATCGGATCAACTTAGGATTGGAAACCGGTCCGGTCTAGTCCCATGAAATCGATTACTTAACAACAAAAGTTGAAAAATTAAGAAAAATGTAAGAATTGTTATTATTTTTAAGTTTTATTGCTATTTTTAAGAAATTTAAATATATATATATTTATTTATTTATTTTAAAAATGGGGTTAGTCTAGTCTAATCTTGTCTAGTTCCAATTCGGTCCAGTCCGATTCCCTCCGGAACCAAAATCGGAAATTGAACGGATAATCATTGGTTTCATTTTTATAGAATTTGGGAATCAGACAAAACTGACAAATTCAATCCGGTCCGAACGATTCTCAATTTGGTCGGTTCGCTGTGCTCACTCCTAAAGTTTATAGTTGCGATCGACTGGTTCTTCAATTGACGAATTGTTAAGGACTTGCGATTCAATTTAGTGACATGTACTCACTCAGAAATAATAAATGGACCCCATAATTGTACTTTCAAAGGTCGTCAGGTGAGAGACCGGGGCCCGCCATTCGGTTTTAAATTTATGACTCGAAAGGCCCTCATCGTTTTCTGTGTAAATGCCAATGGGCCTACTTTCCTAGCAACTTCTAGATCCAATTTCAATTCTATTTTGATTTTTTTTTTATTTTTTATCTCGAAAAAAATCCAAAATTTTAGATTCAGTTTTAAATCATTATCAATTTCTTTTTATCTCAGAAAAAACTTCAAACTTAAGATCAAATTCCAAATATGCCTCGAATTTTATTTTTTAAAAAAATAATAAATTTTCAATTTATTACCTAACTTGATATGGTATTTTCATGTCAATAAAAAATCTATATCAACAAGATGACATGAAAAATTATCTTCAAAATAAAATCATTTATAGGATATGAAAATTAGAGATAACTAATGAGGATTTTTGGATGGAGGAGGACTAACGGGGCTAGATTTGAGACCGGAGTAAGAAGTGACGATTTTTCTTTTAGACAAAAAAAAAAAAATTAACTAATGAGGGTTTTTGGAGGATTTAGGATTGAATTTTTCTTTTAACAAAAAATTTCGTTAGGTGTTTTTTTTTAGACAAAGAAAAATTTGGGCACATTTGGAATGGATTAAAGTTTGAGGTTTTTCTTATAGATAACAAAATTCAAGGCAAAATTGGAATTACACCTAAAGTTGGGTTTTTCTTAGGGACTTAGGCCATGAAAATGGTATGTGATAGTTCATAACTTCACTCGATCCAATTGAAGATCGTTTTGATAATTGCCAGCCATAAACACCTCTAGTAAAACATTTTAATCTACTTATCTTGTTCTATTGTGCTAAACTTTTTACCGACTCATTTCCTCCTTTTGAGATCAACTTGAAGTTTTAGATCCGTTGTGCCACAAAAGAAAGTATGATATAGATGTGTAAATTGACGGAGTAAATTTACCAAAATTACTTTTAAGACGGAGGGTTCTTAGGTGATGGTATCAATGTAACCTAGGGCCAATGTAGGAAAATGTGATTGTGAGGGATTTAGAATTTTTGTGGCCGTAATGCAAACTTTTCAAATTCCTTTAACTGCACAATCACGTATGAAACATTAAGTCGGTGTCGCTAATACAACTTGCCTTTTGCAATCGGAAATCGCTTACTAAAGGGTTTATGCCGACCTTCTTTGCATGTTCGTCATCCCGACCGAATCATTTATGCTTTCAAATTGGAGTCATTGGAGAGTTTCCTTTGAATCTAAGGTTGTCCATGCACAAAGAAAAACCCTAGAAAGAGTGTCCGAGGTTGCAGTGAAACTCTAAGGTTCCCTTATTCTAAGGAGCTTGAAGAACAATATTGTTAAAAAAAAGTCCAGTAAAGAAGCCACGCGGTACCGCACGGATCAAAGCAAGAGCAAAGTAATGGTGAGGAAACAGCACAAATTACCAAAAGGTGAAAGGAATTCCATAAAATTGTGAAAGTAGTGGAAGTATAAGTAGAATTAATCTTTTTTTTTATGGTAAATGATAATAATGCAACAACAACAAAAATTGAAATTATTTGCCTGATGATATAAATGTTTGTTTTCTGATTCAGTCAGAATACTCTTCACTTATTTAATAAGCTCCCATCGCTTCTCATAATTAGCTATTGAGATCTCCAATGGAAAAAGATGAAAACTGAAAAGCAACCAACAAAGAAAACCAAAAATAATTCTGTTGTTTACACGGGGGACTTTTTCAAGCCCTAGGTTCACGCTTTACGTGCGTTTGCCATCAAGCGTCATCTGCAAGGGAAAATGAGATCCTTGTGACTGAACTTTTACGCGTAGAGACTTTTGCGGCAAATTCTTGTCTAGACTCATATGCATATAAACCGAATCAATCACATCTGCCCATGACATGTATTGCACGTAAATTTCACAAAATCAATGGCTGTGATTGTGCTTAGTTGGACTTGCCGTGATGTCGGCGAGTATTTTTCAAGAATGCTGGTGGAACACTTCAATAGAAAAAGGGAAAATAAATGTAAAATTAGAGGTAGTTGAAAGGGATCGAACACTGATCTCGTGACACTGAGGGTGACAGACAAGAGAGAAGTCATGCATATCTACTCTTAACAAATGTAAATTTTGCTGGTGGAAACCAAATCAACTTTTCTTCACTCTTCGTCTATGGAGGTAACATGAATTATATTAATATCAATAATTAATTGTAGGTAGATAAAAGATTAACTAAAACTTTCTAAAAAAGTGATAGGTCAAACCTTAGCGAATATTGAATGTGATTTATTTAAGTGTGTGCTTCTTCTTGTAGTATATACCGATTACATATGCACTCTTATTGTATTTAATATTCTGAAACAAAGTTAAGTAAGAAATTAATACTTGACAGGTAATGGTTGACTTGTTTGGACTAGACACACATTAAATAAATCACCTCGAAATTCACTTGATTCTTCACCTAAATTTCCAGTCAAATACATTTATTGCTTGTTAAAATTTCCAGCCAAATGATAAAATTTCGGGTGCTCAATAATCAATGCAATACTAATTGTGGAAGGAGATTAATAAATCACTGGGGTTTGTCTTATGAGAAAAGGAATGTGGGGTTTAAATTCTCGCATTTTAAGGATTGAGATAGAGACGATTTAATTTTAGGTATGAATTTTGACCTTCACGTCAATTTAAGAAAGTAGGACAAAAATACGAAAGTACGAGTTAAAAGAGGACCGGCAAAAGAAAAAAGAAAAAAAGGAGATTAATACTACAGGAAAACGTTTCCAGACATGCTCTTTTCATATTAATGCATTAAAGGTTCTGAAGAAATTGAAGGGCAACAGATTTTTCTCGAATCCTTTTGCGAGTACTCAATCAGTGGTAATTTCTAAGAAGGTAAGGTGAGTTATAATTACTGACGTGGAAATATTAGATATTTACCAAAGTTATAACGGCACCATTAAGCAAATTCCCATTAATTTTGGGCAATTGTGATTAAGATCTGGGAACATCTTCGTGGAAACTACCGTGAACTTTCCAGGAAGTTCCCGCGCAACGATAAACTTCTCACAGCACTATATAATCTGAGAACCCTATGCTTCCGTTCCACCCAAGTCAATCAGTCTTTTGACTCCCTCAAGACTCGTCTTCATCCTCTGAACCCGACTCGTTTTGCTGATCCAAGCACACCCTTTTGTCTTCTCCCTCTCTGTTGTTCATCCATGTCGTCGTTGAGGCTCCGTAAACCTAGCGAAGAAGCAGCAACCGATGCGGTGCTCGACCGTGGCGATGGCCCGACGAATATCATCCACAGGCGGAGATGGCGCCTGGCTTTCACTGTCATATACTTCACGAGGGCTCTCGAGTCTCTGTCGAAACAAGTCCTCGGGAAGAAGACGGACCTGCTGCGGACGCTCTCTTACGTTGCCATCAATGTCGACCTCGAGAACACTGATAATCCCCGTGAAGGAGATTGCCCTTCGCTTCGGGACGTCGGCCCGAAGATCCTGAGTAACCTGGTAAGAGAGAAAAATTTTGAATCTCTTGCTCAAATTGGTGGCGTTAAACGACTCGCTTCAATTCTCATGACAAATCTAGAAAATGGCTTGAGAGGGGATGAAACCGACCTCATGCGCCGAACCAATATTTTCGGTGCGAATAAGTACAATAAGCCCCCGGCAAAGAGCTTTCTCAGCTTTGTGCTTGATGCGTTCAAAGACATGATCATAATCATTCTCATAGCATGCGCTGTTCTCTCTTTAGCATTCGGTATCAAACAGCACGGCCTTAAAGAAGGTTGGTATGATGGTGGGAGTATAATCATCGCCATCTTTCTCGTCGTCATTGTCTCTGCTGTCAGCAACTATAAGCAAGGAAGGCAGTTCCAGGAACTTTCAAAAGAGAGCAGCAACATTAGAATAGAGGTTATGAGAGATGGCAGGAGGCAACCAATTTCCATATTTGATATAGTCGTAGGTGATGTCGTGTATCTGAAGATTGGCGACCAGGTTCCGGCTGATGGGTTATTTGTTGATGGTCATTCCCTGAGAGTTGACGAGTCTAGCATGACTGGTGAGAGCATTCACATCGAAGTCGATCACGAGAACCCTTTCTTGCTGTCGGGCACCAAAGTGATAGACGGCTATGGTCGAATGATGGTTGCTTCTGTCGGCATGAACACTGCATGGGGCGAGATGATGAGCTCCGTGAGCCGTGACTTAGATGAAGAGACCCCACTCCAAGCCCGTCTAAACAAGTTGACTTCCTTGATCGGGAAGCTCGGGGTGTCGGTGGCTGTGCTGGTACTTCTTGTGTCGATGATCCGCTACTTCACTGGACACACCCAAGATGATGCCGGAAACAGAGAATTCACCGGCGGTAAGACCAAGTCGGAGGACGTGATGGACGCCGTTGTGCGCATAGTTGCTGCAGCAGTGACCATTGTGGTGGTGGCTATACCTGAGGGCTTGCCTTTGGCTGTCACTCTGACGCTGGCCTACTCCATGAAGCGCATGATGGGTGACAATGCCATGGTCCGGAAACTCTCCGCTTGTGAAACCATGGGTTCTGCCACAACGATCTGCACGGATAAAACCGGGACTCTCACGTTAAACGAGATGAGAGTGACAGAGTTATGTATGGGAAAAGAACATGTGAGTGTAGATGCATCCAAAGAAATAGCGACCAGCATCGTTGAAGTCCTCCTACAAGGAATCGGATTGAACACGACAGGTACTGTCCACATGCGACCTTCTGAATCTGTTCCTCAAATTTCAGGCAGCCCAACTGAAAAGGCGATACTTTCTTGGGGTGTATCCAAATTGGGTATGACGATGGACGAGCTGAAGCAAGAATGGGAGATAGTCCAAGTCGAGGCATTCAATTCTGAGAAAAAGAGAAGTGGGGTCGCTGTGAGGAGGAGAGGAGAGCAGGTAGTTCACATACACTGGAAGGGAGCTGCTGAGATGATCTTGGCAATGTGTTCAGATTATTATAGCCAAAGCGGGACGGTGAATGTCTTGACTGATGAAGCAAGGTCTGATTTCGGGACAGTAATTAAAAATATGGCAGACAAAAGCCTGCGCTGCATCGCATTTGCCTACAAAAAGTTCGATGGTTCACTTGCTCAATTTCATGGGAAACTTGAGGAAGATGGGCTTACACTGCTGGGGATAGTGGGGATAAAGGACCCATGCAGACCAGGCGTGAGAAGGGCAGTGGTGTCTTGTAGAAGCGCTGGGGTGAACATCAAGATGATCACAGGAGACAACATGCACACTGCAAGAGCTATAGCCTTGGAATGCGGGATATTCAATCCGGAGGAAGATCTGGAACATGAAGCCATAGTGGAGGGCGTGCAGTTTCGCAACTACTCGCCTGAACAGAGAACGGTAGCAATCGAGAAAATCCGGGTAATGGCTAGATCATCCCCATTTGATAAGCTTTTGATGGTGCAGTGCTTGAAGCAGAAAGGGCATGTGGTGGCAGTCACTGGTGATGGCACGAATGACGCGCCAGCCCTAAAGGAAGCAGATATCGGCCTCTCCATGGGAATCCAAGGCACTGAGGTGGCAAAGGAGAGCTCAGATATCGTCATCCTGGATGATAATTTTGCCTCAGTGGTGACTGTACTGAGGTGGGGGCGGTGTGTCTACAACAACATCCAAAAGTTCATCCAGTTTCAGCTCACTGTGAATGTGGCTGCACTCGTCATCAACTTCGTTGCTGCAGTCTCTTCTGGCAATGTCCCTTTGACAGCTGTCCAGCTTCTTTGGGTGAACTTGATTATGGACACCCTGGGAGCTTTGGCATTGGCGACAGAGCAACCTACAAATGATCTCATGCTAAAGCCACCTGTTGGACGAACTGAGGGGCTTATAAGCAGAGTCATGTGGAGGAATCTCATATCTCAGGCCTTGTATCAAGTTATAATCCTCCTGACCCTACAATTCAAGGGGAGTTCCATTTTTGGGGTGGACAAGAAAGTGAGGGACACAATTATTTTCAACTGCTTCGTCCTCTGCCAGGTCTTCAACGAATTTAATGCCAGGAAGCTGGAGGAGAAAAATGTATTCAAAGGGATCCATAAGAACAGGTTGTTCTTGGGCATCATTAGCATGACCATAATTCTTCAGGTGGTGATGGTTGAGTTTCTAAAGAGGTTTGCCAACACTGAGAGGCTGGACTGGGGACAATGGGGTGCTTGCATCGGACTCGCAGCTTTGTCTTGGCTGATTGGTTGGCTTGTTAAGTGCATTCCAGTCTCAGGCAAAAAGTTGTTCTTTTCCCGCAGAGAAGCAGCATCCTGAACTGAGCACAATGTTAAACTCCGATAAAATAAACTTTTCTTTTATTATAAAAATAATTAGGGTTTAGGAAACTGTTTTTTAAATTCTAGATTTTATGCATTTAAATACCTTTTCTAGATTTGATGCATGTAAGTATCTTCCTAGATGCATCAAATTACCTTTGTCTATAGAATCAAATCAACAGTTTATTGACATCCATTATTTCAACCTTTGTACTTTGGTCTTGCTTGCTATGCTACTGTTGATTTTGGAAAATCTTGCAGATGAGGTTATTAATCAGGTGATCATGCTATATGCCTGCTTTAACATTCATATCTGAACTAGCATTCAAAAAGTTATCCTACAGGAAAACTAAAGAAAAAATTTCCTAGTTCTCAGCAAGCTTCTTAATGGGGCAGTGAAACCCCAAAAACTTATGCCTCAAGCTCATGCAAGGGTGGCCCTTTTTGTTCTTTTATCGCATCATATCTCTCCTTTATTATATTAACAAAAAGCACATGGTCCCACGCGACAGAACTAATTTTATTTGATGCAAATGGCGAGGGACAAATCAAGTCTCTTACAGTGAGCACAACTTCGAATCCCTGGCTTTGAACTAAAGTAGAGATGCTGTCATCTTTTCCTCATAGCTTCTTTAGATATCTTCAACAAAATTCCCCATGTCCTAAAAGAGCATGACCAACGATTCTAGCAAACAACTTGCAGGAAAAGGTTGATAGAAGCAATGAAGCACATTTTTACAAGATGGACCTTGATTTGCATAGATAGGATAAAGATTTCAATGAAAATGTTACATCTTTAGAGGTTAATATTCTAAGGGTTTGTCTCTCCAAATCAAAAGATGGCCACAGCTGTCTTACCAGTGCATAAATCTGATTGCCTAGAAGCAGCAAAAGAGCACCACTCCAAAAAAGGAAAAAAAAAAAAAAAAAACTTCTTCAGATGGAGGAAGAAGAGAAATTTTTCTAGTAGGATCCCAAGTCGACAACCCAATTCGCCTATCAACGCAAATAGCCGTCTTTAATCAACATCACAACTTGTTTGCACATATCTCAGGATCAATCCTTCACCTCGCTCCGTTGGTAAAACCCTCATAAATTATATTCGATTCAGATGACCATGCTGACAAAGTAATAAAAACAAGGCTCGCAAAAAAAGCTTACACAAGCAAATCAATTTCCAATGCTATCATACCTAACCATCACCAATACTAATTGATTTTTTTTATGTCACAAACGCAACAACCAAAAAAAGGCAATGGACTAATGAAAAAGGATAGAGACAAAAAAAAAAAAGAGTTTGGTTGACGAGTGGAAAACAAGCTTCCAACCCTGCTCTGTCTTGGCCAGCGCAAGACCTGATTAGGGGCGAGGCAATGAGGAATCGCCAATGTGAAAAACAATAGTCAAATTCTCGTATGGTTTAACTCAGACTACCTTAAAAATGCTTTTTTTAGCTTCTTCTCAATGCATACATTCAATTCACTTTCCCAGAAAAAGGGTTTTCAGATTGCTGGAGTACTAAAAGTTCATTCATTCCCACAATTCCTCGGCAACATAGTACATGTAAAGTAATTAACAGTAGTACTTTCATGAATAAACAAATAAGGCAACCCAAAAAGAGACCAAGAAAAACAAACCTGAGATTATTAAAGAACAGAGCCAGGACAACACATGTTCCCATCAACCATAAAAACCAAAATTTAAAATTTTCAGCGATGGATGTCAATGTGGGGCTCCCTTATTAAATAGACCAGACTTCACTGATTTGAGCTTCTATTCCATCTTTGCCTCCCGTACCGACCAGAAAGCAGAGAGAGAGAGAGAACCCAGCTCGTCTTCTAAGACTATGACATCGGGTGACAAACAAAAGAAAAAGACGAACCCAACTCGTCCTCTGGAAGAATAAACATCGGAATACGGGAAAAAATCAAAATTTGTCCGAATTCGCGGACAACCAGCAATCCGTACGTACCATCTGAGAGAGAGAGAGAGAGGGAGAGATGCCGGCCTTTCTCCCTCGTTTCAGCGTTGAAAGTGCTTTCAATCTGGCTTTGGGGTTGGCGAGGGGGACCCAATTCGTCCTCTCCGCCCTTTTCCAGTTCTGCTAGCGGAGCTGAAGCGCTGAGAAAATGGCGGATTCCATCGAAATTTTCTTCGGCAAGGAAAACGGGTTTATCCAAACGAGAAGGGGCTTTGGGCCTTTGGCCCATTTATTGATATGGGCTTTGAGCATTGGGAATTGGGCCCATGAAGACGTGGTGCTAATGATGGACAATTGAACCGGTTTTGGCTGGCGGGCACGTTCCCAAACCCGATCCCCAAGGGCATGCATTCCCAGAAAAAGAGAAAATTGTGTAGAACGAAATGGAAATGGAACCGAACAACGGAACGGAATAAAATAGAATGAGATAATCAAATTCCTACGTGGATTGCGACGGAGATCATCATGGGTTCTTGACACGTTAATCTTTTTCTCTCCGATATTTGGCCGAGAACTTATACAAGTAGCTTGTTAAGCCATTGAAAAAAAAAAGCTCATGAAAGTGAGATTTGATAGCGATATCGATGTTGCCTAATTCGCCATCATTGATCCCTTGAGAGAGGATCCGACCGTTGAACGTGTTGAGTAAGTATCTTGCTTGAAAATCCCTACTTAGATTCTTTTGATGGAGAAAATATTGAATTCCTTCATATAAAATCATAGGGTTTGAGTGAGACTAATTAGGCAGGTGCTGCCAAAGAAAGATCATTCAAGAAAAAGCTTAGTTGATTAGTTTGGCGAACAAGGTCTTGAAGTTTAGTATACTTATTCGCTTATTTTGAAATTATTTCTCTCCTAGGAGTTACTTTACGTGTTTGTCTAGAATATTAGGTTGACACGATGGTCATATTCTCCATCACAATGATTACCCCCGAATTCATCCCTTATGGACAAAGAGTTACAACTAATCAAAGTAGGTGGTCAAGAAATTGGGGATCATTTCTAAGAAATTAAACTCTGCACGAAGGAAAGTTTGGCTTCCCATATCTTTTCGAGGGATTCTGGCGGTGAAAAGAGGTTGGCCTTTAAAGACTTGGACCCTCCAATGAACTCCCGTTGAAAGCCTGGACTTTGGAGTTTGTCTCACTATTTTTGTTGAGAAAGTTAGAATGTTCTAAAGGACGAATCTTTAGGTGATCAAGCACAAACTCTTTACTTATTCAAATCAGTCATCATGTGTCGAGATTATGAAGTTCAAGTTCTTTTATCCTTTTTATCTTTGCAAGAATTGCTTTACTTCTCTCGTGGTAATTGATCAAGGTGGATACAACATTGTAAACGGAAAGAATACAAAAAAGTTATAAAATTTATTGCATTGGTATCAATTTAGTCTTATTTTTTTGATTTGACTAATTTATTTTATAAATCTTTGCACATTTGTACTAATTCAATTCATTAAATCAATTTGGGTGGAAATTGTTGATGTAGACGCTAAATATCCTACGTGGCACAGCTAGTGCTGACGAGGCTTGGCAAGGCCACCTTAGCCTAGGAGAGGGTCAACCTCACCAAATTTGGTCAGGGGGGCCTTGTTGGCGCTCGCACTTGCCTATGGCCGGCAACCGCCCACTGACAAAAAAGAAAAAAGAAAAAGGAAAATAAGAAAAAAATTCAAAAAAATTGTTGAAATATTATTATTGTCCATATTAGCGATTTCCAGCTTAAATTGGCAAGATGAATTGAATTTGTATCAATAAGAATTTAGGATTAAATTCGCCAAATTAAAAAACTTTATAACTGGATTAGTACCAATATAATAGGTTTAAAACATTTTATTTATACTTTTCTCTATTGTAATCCGAGAACTTTGGAAAATCTTTCTTTCATCATGGTTGGCCCAGTTTGCTCGATTGTCATGTTAATAAAACGTCTCTTCATACCTTTTTTGTTTGAAATTTTTCGTCTTTTTGACCTCAGGCAGCATCTAACTTTCAATATGTTCGTCTCAAAGTGGGATATTATTGCCATTAGTGGAGAATCGTTTGCCATATGATCAATTGGGGACGAACCCCTTAATGGGATCTAATAGTTTCAAGATCCAACACTCGAGCAGTTTCTTGAAAACAAGCTTCATATATGTATTGAATCCAAGATCTATTGTTGGACGGCTCACATCGATTGACAAACTAAAGGAGAGAGAAACCCACGTCCGTGATTTCAATAGTTTCAGTAGGCGGGATCTATAGTTGTGTGATCCAACTACTAAGACAATAGGAGACCTCGGCAACTAAATCTTTCTTTCAATGCAGAAATCGGCATCAAGCTAAAGGCTAAATCTACTTATAACAGGCTATTTGCTGTGGGGAATATGAAGGTGCAGGATCCTTATGAAATATATGAGGAAGAAAGATATCGAGACTCAATTTATTTACTGTTGATATTTCTAGAAGAAGAGGATTGCTTCCACAACAAAACAAGGCCACTTCAAGATTGAAACAAAGCTCCTTACTTAAAGCATTGAGATTTCTTGTACATTTTCACATGACTCACAGCCGTGCTGCTGTATTTCACATTAAAAAAAGAAGCAACTTTTGGTGTTTTATCAGGGCAAAGTGACATAAATGCATGTAACAAGCCTGTGAAACAGTCACCTACCGAAATGTGTTCCTTTTTGGCAATACAATGAAGACAAAAACAGAAAAAAGGGCTCGTGAGAGTGTGGGAGAGGGTGGTTAGGAACAGATCGATATCATTAATCATCATGTGAAAAGGAGACAAAAAAGAAGAGAGCTACGCGGAGTCCGAGTCCAATCCAAGGTTCCGGACAAAAGGATGTGAGGCAAAACCCCAACCCCCATGCAGAAGAGTCAATCCAAGCTTCAGTTTCAATCTGGTGCTCAAGTGGTCTTCCCTTTTGCAGTAATTCCAACCCAAAAGCATCAATCTCACAGACTAACCCCCCAACACAAACAGAAGCGCACACCGTTCAAACAGTTCGAGAGAGCATTCACACATTATCGAGAACAATCTATCTATAAAGATATTACAAAGCGAGTCGACTGCAACTTCATTTTCGAGTATTGCAAATAAAACTTAAAGCACAAACAATTGGTAAGTTTTACAATATGATGCCTCTTGTTATACGAAATTTAGATAATGAAAATCTGAATGCATAGGTCGATTTTCTAAAGCTGGTTAGTTGATGTTTTGGCAAGATGCACTGCTACATATTCTTTTTATTTCGTTCATGATCATCCTATTAAAGTTATATTGTGAAACTTATGAATTGTTGAAGGGGCCTATCAATCTATGAACTTTCTTTTGAGAACAGCATTTATTAGTTAATATGACCTCTCAACATTATTAACCGTGCCAGAATAAGCGGCGCTGAACCCATAGTGAGATCTAAGAAAAAATTAAGAAAATGCATGGAAGTCTTTGGTGAAAATGATAGTTCTCTTATGGTCAAACGTTTTAATTTTTGAACTTCATGACGCATAAAGTAAATCATTTTGTTGCTGCTTAAACCTAGGGATTGTATAGTACCAATACAGTGTGACAGCAAAATGAACATAACAAGCAACATAAGATGTCTAATGCGCTTGCATCCATTTGACCTTGGAAAACATCTCCTTCGTCCTTTCCCTTATTTCTTTTTCGCCTTTGCTTATAATAACGTATTGAGCGTGATAAGAACAAGGACTGATCTTGTGACATCCCGATTTTCCAATTCTATTTTCAATAAATTGAGACGGGCATTTTGTTGGCACGCATATAGTTCTTCTCCTTGAGTCGGCCACTCATGTGAAAACTAGTCTATCGAGTGAAGCCGTTAAGAGTTTCTAATGCATCAGACTCGAGAATTTGACCAGGAAGCGACCTTTCGGCCGAGCTAATCTACAAGGGTCATTACGGCACAAATAAAAACCGATTAAAGGCCGGAGATAGGTCGACTCGACAGAGGCATGTGATCGAGTGTGGGTGATTCCACCGGATTGCACAATTCTTGTCGATCGACAGTGGACCGACTTTTTCTATCGATTGGGTACCCTGTGTTCGTATTTGAAGCCTTGAGATTACCTCGACAACCGAAAGTCGTCAATGTTTCAAATATGTACATTGTGGCTTGAGATGATCAACCACATGTCGAATGCATGAAAATTTCTAAAGACTACTCGGTAGGTTGGGCCGCGCTAGTATCGTGCCAAAGTGAAATTAACCGTGGAATTGAGATCGAATTCAGAAATTGGAAGTCTGGGTGTGTCACAAATCATTTCAAGATCATTGAATCATCTTTGGAAGATTTTTCATGCAAGCTGAGCTTTTTAGCAAAATAATCAAGAAATGGTTAATTTGGCTCAAGAAATTAGTAGATCGCTTTTGGTCACGCTTTTGGGACTTAAGTTGATTATATAGACAAGTGAAGATGTGAATTAAAGTGTGGTAACATTGAATTAATTTTATGGGCTTTAATTTAATTCAATCAGAAGAGAATCGAGTGAAATTGAAGATGTTATTGTGCAAAGAATTGGACCCCGGCGGAAATTGCAAGTGAACTTATTGGATATTGTTGTGGGAGAAGAGATAGTGGAAGATGACATCATGGGGATGATGTCATGCTGATTGAAGCCAAGGATTGAGGGCTTGACAAGTGGAGGGTGGAGATTTAATCTCCAAAAAGGGGCCATCAACATCATCTTCAAGCTTGGGAAGAGAGAGAAGGAAGAGAGAGAGGAGGGGTTTCGACCGGACCAGCCTCGACGCCGCCCCGTTCGCCCACTCGGTCGCCTGCTCGCCGCCGCCCGTGGCCGTGGCCGTCGCCCTCCGTCTTTCCCCTTTCTCTTCCGTCGATTCTCTCCTCCATGGCTGCTGTGCGAAGACCAGAAAATTTCAGAGAAGGAGCTGCAGCCATGGTCGTTCGCTCCCGCTCGCACACCGTCGCCGCCGTCGCCGTGTGTCCGCCTCGCACCACCCGTGCGCTGCTCGCCGGTCCGCTCGCGTCCCCGCTCCGCCCGCGCTCGCCCGCGCTTGGCCGGCATCCCGAGCTGCTGTTCAGCTCGTGCAAGAGCTACCGGAGCTCGTCCCCGCCGCCGTGAACCGCCGTTCGTCGCCGCCAGCCATCGCCGTAGCTCCTCCGCCGTCCCTCCGCCCATCCCGGCGCCGGATCCGCCCATTCTCGGCCTCAAACCGCCATGGACAGCAGTCGAGAAAAATGGGTATTGCAGCGGAGTTTTGGCCTGTTTTGGCCGCCTTCCTGAGCCCGGATGCTCGGCCCGCTTTGAGGAAAGTTGTTCTCCTCGGTGTCCCCGACGTTTTGGTCTGCTCGGCTCGCTAATCCGGTGAGTTTAGCTCACTAAATCTTGATTAGACGGTTAATTATGCTCTAAGTGTGCTTAGTCTAAGTTAAGTAAGGTTAGGTTGGTAGATTATTTTATTTTAAAAATGGATTAGATTAAGTTGTTTAATTAAAGTTAAACATGTTTAGTTTAAGGGTTAAGTAGGTTTATTTTTAAAATAAACCTTGATGTGACTTAAAGGAATTTATTTATGATTTAAATAAATTTTTCGAAATTGTTGAATTATTTATAATATTATATTATATTCCGAAATTATTAAAATATTATTATAAAAAAAATGGAAAAATTATTTTTGACCCCGATTGCTCGAATTTCGTGCCGATCGCTGCTGTGTGTTCGGATTTTGAAATTGATGGTTGGATATTATAAATTGAGCGTGGATGATGAAAGATATGGATATTATTATTTAATTAATTTTCGGAATAAAATTAATTATTTATTAAAATTTGAAAATTTTCGTTGGGACTTTAGTTGCTCAGAATTTCATGCCGATCACTGTTGTGCATTTAGAATTTGAATTTGATGAATGGATGTGGCGAATTGAGTGTTGATTGTGATAAATATGGATTCTTTATAAAATTCCAAGTGTAGAAATTGATGGGAGATTGGCCGTGATTAACCACCTGTTAGAGGTCGTGCCTAGTGAGGCCGTGATGGACCACCTATGAAAGGTCGTGTCTAATAGGGCCGTGATAAACCACCTAAGAAAGGTCGTGCCTAATGGGGCCGTGATTGACCACCTATTAGAGGTCGTGCCCAGTGAGGCCGTGATGGACCACCTATGAGAGGTCGTGCCCAGTGAGGCCGTGATGGACCACCTAAATAAAGGTCGTGCCGAGTGGGGCCGTGATTGCCACTGGTGGTTAAACCTTTCTATAGGGCCGTGATTAAGAGTAATGATTGAATTGTTGAATTGACATGTAATCGGCCAAGTCGATTGATCGCTGAGACGATCCAAGTGGTTGAATTGTTCTGATGGTGTGATTGTGCCATGGTTGTTTGGTTACCATAATTGTACGTGGTTGAATTATATAAACTGTGCTAACCTGCAGATGAAGACTATTGCGAGGTAAGTCTTCTGTGTGATGTGGCTAGGCCACCTGGGGCGTATTTTCTTTCTAATAGGGGTTTAGGGGGTCGAACTTGCTGAGACATCGTCTCATCCCGGTTGTGGGATTAAAATTTCAGGTCCCTGGTAGACGGAGCGACCTGATAGCTTTTGGTTGGCCTTGAGGAGTTGCAGAGGTGAAGTCATAAGATTGGAGAACGTGTCCGACTTGTAGGTCGTAGGACAATTCATTTTTAAGAGCCGGTCTTTTGTAGACTTTTGGCCGTAGACCTCTGTTTGTAATTCTGTTGAATTATGGAAGTGTTATGTTGTGATTTTGTTTCATGTTTTTCTATCCCGTATTTTATTGTCAGGGGTTTTATAATACGTTCCGCATGCGCATTAATAAATGAATGGGGTCGGCGACACTACCTGGGAATGTCGCATTTGATCGACCGCAGTGGGATGTGCGTGCGCTCAGGGTTCGGGGCGTGACAGATCTAAGCCTAAACGTACCCAATTATTCACTTCCATCACTATCTATATTAGTAGTTTTGAAATTAGAGAATGCAAAGTGTAACTAATGGATCTTGTAGTTTTCTTTAATATTTTTTGGCTAGTTCATTTGGTGGAAAAATTGTTACCTTCTTATATTCCTTTTGGATAAATGACCACTCGCATGCAGACATTGACAGGCTTGCACGGATGAGAAAGTCGGGCATCGGGGACATCCACCAAATTCTTGTTTGATGGAAGCTTTACAGTCGATGCTGTGACTGATTAGGTGATTTAACTGAAACAATGAACTTTCTTTCCCTTTTTCAAAGGAAACTTCACCCTCATCAAGTTTTTTTCTAGCCCATAGAGATGAGGAAGGGTAAACCAACTTCCAATTGCATTACCATAAAGATCTCGCATCTATTGTGTAAGGTTCAGAATTAGGATTGCGGAGAGGTCGTATATTCAGCACTAATTAGCAATCCATTCCATTAGTATACCAAGAAACATGCACTGCTACACCACCACCGGTCATTCCGTACATCGAGTTGTGATGATATCAAGTAAACATATAGATCTGTAGATCAGTCACGTTCTACCAGATCTATAAATGTATGCATTCCAAACAGATCAGACGGATTTTGTTTTCTTTCACCTTCCGATTCTTTGGTCTGGTTATGTAAACAATTTGCTGTTCCTCGTGATAGTTGACTTGTTCAAGTTTCTTAAATCTTGTCATGCGTATGTGTGTATGAGAGAGAGAGAGAGAGAGAGAGAGAGAGAGAGAGAGAGAGAGAGAGAGAGAGAGAGGTGGTCCAAGTTAAATTAATCGATGCATCAGTGAATATACAAGAAGTCTATATTGGAGGCATTACAAGGATAGGATGACTCTGGCATTCGGATCCATCCCTGTGACTATTACGAAAAAGATAAAACGATTATGAATCTCCAACAAAGAAGAAATAGAAGATGGTGATTAGGTCATTTCCTGCTGATTTAATATCTCAACCAGAATGAATTTTGTAAAAAACGCAGTAGATCTACAACTTGAACAAGATAATTCCAACCATTTCTAGATTTTATGCATGGCAAGTATCTTCCTAGATGACGTGTCAAATTAGCCTTGGCTATTGAATCAAATCAACAGCTTCTTGCCATCCATTATGTCAACCTTTGTACTTTGGTCCTGCTTGCTACGCTGCTGTTGAGTTTGGATAATCTTGCAGATGAGGCTATTAACAGGTGATCATGCTATATGCTTGCTTCAACATTGATCTCTGAACTAGCATTCAAAAAGTTATCTTACAGGAAAACTAGAAAAACAATTTGCCAGTTCCCAGCAAGCTTCGTAATGGGGCAGTAAAAACCCAAAAACTTATGGCTCAAGTTCATGCAAGGGTTGCATTTTCGGTTCTTTTCTCACATCATCTCTATTGTGATAGCCTGAATTTTTAGATTTCATTTTCGATTAAATAAATCGGGCCTTTCATCGACGCGCCAATGATGCTATTCTCTGAACTGATTATTCACAAGATAACTGAACTATCTGGGGAAGCAATTAAGGAATCTAAATGCAATGGACTTGAGAATTTAACTAGGAATTGACTGCTCGACCATGTTGATCTGCAAGGGTCATTACAGTATTGTCGAAATACATTAGAGATCGGAGATAGGTCGACTTGATTGAGATATGTAATCAAAGTGTGGGTGATTCCACCTTATTGCAAAATACTCATCGATCGGCATTAGACCGATTTTTCTATCGTTTTGGTACCCAATACTCGTATTTGAAACCTTGAGATTTTCACGACAACTGAGAGTCGCCAATGTGTCAGAGATGTACGTTGTGACTCAAGATAAATTGATCATGGATTAATTGCACCAAAAATTCCTAAAAGTTACTCGATAGACTAGGTCACACTAAAATTACGCCGGATTGAAATTAATTGCGAATTTGAACCCAATTTCAAAAATTGAAAGTTCCATCGTGTCACAAATCATTTTAGGAACGTTGACTTATCCTCCGAAGAATTTTCGAAGATTCTGAGATTTTTACGGAAAATCGATTCAGATTTTGCGGAAAATTAACAGAAATTTAGGTGGGCTAAATTAAAAGAAATTTGGACTTCCAAGTTGAGTCTTTGAGTGTTGGGGACTTACAGAAAATTATTTGGGATTTTTCTTCAGCGAAATCGAACCTCGATTTGGACAATCGGAGAGGAAATTAAAGCTTATATAGTGAAATTCGAAATTAAGCATAAAGCTAAAAATTGGGACTTCAATTTGGTTTAATTTTGGAAAAATCTATTCAAGAGAGAATTAGAAGGGGACAAGACATTAAATGGAGGGGATGATTATTGACTTTAAGCCTTGTTCCAATCCTCTTGAGCAAGAAATCCAGCTGCCTTTCCCTCGGTCTGTCGCTGTCTCTCTCTCCACTAGCCATTTCGTTCATTTCCCTTGGACGAGCTGCTTCTGTTTTTCTTCTCAATTTGCTGCCTCGAAGACCGTCCACCTCCTCCATTTTGTTTCCCCTCCACTGAACGCTAGCCAACTGCCCGAAGCCCTGCCATCTCCACTGAATCCAATTTTCCCCCAAGCTTCTGCCGCTGCCATGTCCTAATCCATTGATCTTCAGCTCGCTGCCTTTCATGTTGTGTCTTCACCCAGCAAAAGCTTCAGCCATGCGTCTCCGTCTTCAACAGCTCGAAGACCCCAGCGAAGCAGCAAGCCCACGCGTCTTCTCTCCTTCTCGCGGCCACGAATTCCTCCACCGAAGTTGCTACCCGTTCGTCCGTGTCTCTCGCACGAAGCAGCCCCATTCTGCGCGACTTAGCATCTCGAAGCTGCTTCTCTCTCTCAGCTCATTTCGGCCCAAGTCTCGCAAGCCCACTTGCTGCCTTCACGCCATTCTTTTCCAGCCTAGGTTTTGGCCCATCTCAGCCTGAGTGAGCCTAATAGCCCGCTTCCCAGCTCAGGCCGAGTCTAGTGAAGCCTACAACATTTCGGCCCAAAGAGCCAGCCCATCTTCAGTCACAAGCCCAGACCAAGAAGCAGGCCCAAGCCCAACTTTTTGCTATGGGCTTGCAAGGCCTTTTGGGCTCGGTCCAAGTGCCCGCCAACACCGCCGAAAATTTGGATTTCGGCTGCCATCGCGCCGTCGTCGCAGTGAATCGATTTTCGCAATAAACCTGTGAGTTTATGCACTAAACTCTTATTAATAGGTTAATGATGTTTAATGGGTGTTTAGATTTATTTAAGTTTAGATTAGTGTAGTTTTAGTTTATTTAATTAATTCAGGATAATTTAATTAGTTCAATAGGTGGTTAGATTAGAATTATTTAGCATAAGTTAGCATTTTTAAATATTTAATGTATTTATTTAATTAATTTTAGAAATTATTTAATTATTAAATATTTTCTAGAAATTAGACCGGGATAGTCGGTGACGGGAATTTCGTACTAATTGCAATGGTGTGGTTAATTTCTGCAATTGGGTGTTAAATTGCGCAAATTGAGTGATGATTGGAAATTTGAGTGTTTAATTCCAGAATTTATGCATTTCCAATATTTATTCAGAAAATCTTGGGTGCGAATTTTAACACTGAAAATGGTTTTATATAATACTATATAAAATAATGGGATTTTAAATTGGAAGATATCAATTTTTCTCGGTTCGAGTTGACCATGTACCCACACACAACTATTTTCTAGTGTATTTCTAATACAAAGAAAAAGGTCAGGTTCACCATTTTAATTGATGCATTTGAGTGCAATGCATGGTGCCTTGGGTCATACTTGAGTGATTGTGTGTTGATTAAGAAAACCAGTCCTGGGCTGTTAAGTTAGACGGTAACCCCTATATGGGATGCCGGTCACAGTAGATTCTGAACCCTATACTCCTTCAGGAAAGCCGTCTGATGGAGATGTGCCGTGCTTAATGAGATGAGATGATGCCTGGCAATGCCAGAAGACCGCCGAATTGAAAGTAGGCCATGTTATATGCCGAGATCAAACTAGGAATGCATGATAAATTGAGTTAAATGTGTCGGATTATGGAACAAAATTGTGTGGCTTGGTATGGGACGTGTCATAACAATTTTGCCATATAATCAGGACCTCTGTACTAGTTTGAAAATTGAGTGTGATGTTCCAGTTGTTGGAGCTTATTTGTTGCTCATGCTCTCGTGCTGTCTGTGATATAAATTGTGCTGACTTGCAAGGTGGATCCAAGACGAGGTAAGTTTCTGTGGTTGTATGATTGTATGGTTATGACACTTCTTAGCGTATTTCCCTCTTAATCGGGATTTAGAGCGTGAACTCGCTAAGATTTATATCTCACCCTGTCGTGGGCTAAAATTTTCAGGGTCGTTGAGTGGAGGACCTGAAGCCGAGAGAAGGTGATCAGAAGTGTAGGTCAATTAGGACTGCTTCTTTTTGGAAAGCCAGTCGTTGTAGTCTTTTGGTCATAGACCTTGTACATGACTCTATGTAAATATAAAGGCATGTTTGTTTGTGAATATGTTTTCCTGCTTTTCTATCTCAAGATGGTTACTATCAGGGGATTTATTATTCACTTTCGCATGTGCAATAAAACAAAAAAGGGTTGGCGACTCGTCTTGGGAAGTCGCAAAATATTATCAACTAAAGAGGAATGGGCACGCACTCAGGGTTCAGGGCGTGACGTCCCCATTTAGTAGTATCAGAGCGAAGTTTGTGTTTGGAGTGATTAGGTGCAATGGATTCTTGGGATAATTAGTAGGAATGACCTTTATTTTATCATGATCCATGTGATTGATAGCTGTGTGGTAATTTGCTTGTGGAATCACTCAATTTATAATTCTGTATGGAATTGGGAACATGTTTTGTAGAAAGTCTTAGCATAAGTGATCAGGAGCCGAGAACTCATAGGCAGAGGACAATATCATCAGTGACTTGGGCTAGGACGCTTACAAAGGTCGGTGCTCGAGGCGGTTGAGGTAGAGTGTAGGTTGAGACCAGCGCAAGTGGTGTAACATTGCCGCTGGTCTCGCCGAATGATGTAAGGGTAGCAGCCCTTGGTGATCGCAAGTTTAAAGGGATCATGCAAGTGCTTCAGACGATTGGAAATCTGATGGGGGCAACATGCCTAAAATCAAGCTACTGCAGCCGTTGTCGCACCTGTTGAAGTTCCACAGGGGAACGTGGTTGCCAATAGACCAATCCACAAGCTCGTCGAGCAGTTCTTGAAATTACAACCGCCCAAGTTCAAAGGAACAAGAGATCCCAAGGCTACAACCCTCTGAATCCAAGAATTGGAGAAAGCCTTTGCACTGCTGAGGTGCACTGAAGAGGAGAAGGTCATCCTTGCATTATATCAGTTGCAGGGGATTGCAAGTACTTGATGGAGGGCCATCAGAGAAGAGGTATTCCCAGAATGTGTGGATCCGATGTGGAACACCTTCGTTAGAGCGTTCAATGACAAGTACTTTTCCAGCTGTGCCAAGCAACTGAAGATGGTAAAGTTTCTATGCCTTCGTCAAGATTAAATGACTGTGGACCAATACGAGGCGAAGTTCGCTGAGTTATCACAGTACGCTCCTAGATTGATCGAGAATTTAGAGGAGAAGGTGATGAGGTTTTTGGATGGCCTCTGACCAGAGCTGAAAAATCCGCTGATGCCGTTTGATATAAAGAACTATAATGAACTGTAAGAACGAGCCCAACTGATAGAGAAGATTTTGAATGAACAAGCCGCCACGTCTGGGTCGCGATTTAGTTCTAGCCAGGATAGGAATAGGTTTGGAAAGAGACCTATGCCTGGAGGTATGTACCCTGTTCCACCCAATAGGAAGGGTGAAATAGGAAAATCAGTGCAGAGATAGAATGGTGCGTGTCGCTTCTGCAAAAGATGACATGGGTCGGCCCGTGCCACTCTAGGTCGGGTGCTTGTTATGAACGTGGCCAACAGGGTCACTTGGCTAGGAATTGTCCCAGGAGACAGATGGGACCACCGTAGTTACCACCACCGCCACAGATGAATTAGAATTGGGGACTTCTGCACCGAATGTACAACAAAGTGGACTATTCAGACCTCCAGCTTAGGGAAGGACTTACTCAATCACTAGAGGACAGGCGGAAGATGCGCCTAATGTGATTACATGTATTGTTTCACTGAACGACCATGCTGTTTATGCTTTATTTGACCCTGGTGCAATTCATCCATTCATAACTGAGCAGTATGTTAAGTTGGTAGGATTGATTCCTGAGTTGTTGGAGTCAGTGATTAGTATATCGACACCACTAAAGGATAAGGTGTTAGCTACAATGGGTTGTCTTGGTTGCACGTTAGTGATTGGTGAGCGAGAGGGGAAGATAGACTTGATAGTCCTAGCCATGTATGACTTTGACCTGATAATTGGCATGGACTGGCTTACCAAGCAACGAGCTGAGCTGGATTGTTATCACAAGGCGATTCAGTTCAACCCGATAGAGGGTGAGAGCTTCTAGTTTATTGGAAGTCGAGGAGGACCCTCGATTACCTTAATCTCGTGGCTAAATGCAACTCGGTTGTTAAATGAGGGTTGTCAAGGTTACCTGGCGACTGTCGTGGATACGACAGTTGAGGAGTTGAAGATCGAGGACATAGCAGTGGTTCAAGAATTTCCATATGTATTCCTGAAAAAATTGCCAAGTTTGCCGCCAGAAAGAGAAATAAAGTTCGTGATTGAGCTAGCCTTTGGGACAGAACGAATATCTAAGGCTCCTTACCGGATGGCATTGTCTGAACTAAAAGAACTGAAGGTGCAGATGCAGGAATTGTTGGATAAGGGATTTATACGTCCCAGTGCATCACCTTGGGGAGCACCAATTCTGTTTATGAAGAAGAAAGATGGCTCGTTGTGCCTATGCATTGACTATCGCCAGCTCAATCAGGTGATGATCAAGAACAAGTATTAATTGCCGAGGATTGATGACTTGTTTGCAAACTCTAAGGACTTATGAGCTGTATGCTAAGTTTGGCAAGTGCGAGTTTTGGCTGACTCGTGTTGCTTTCCTAGGTTAAGTGATTTCAGGCGAAGGAATCTCCATGGACCCATCCAAGATTGAGGCAGTTATCAGTTGGCCAAGACTAATAACCGTGACAGAGATAAGAAGCTTTCTGGGTTTAGCAGGGTATTACAGAAGATTTGTGGAAGGGTTTTCAGCGTTAGCGTCGCCATTAACTCGACTATTGAAAAAGGACGAGAAATTTGTCTAGACAAAGAAGTGCGAGTGTAGTTTTCAAGAGCTTAAGAAAAAGCTGACTACCGCACATGTGCTAATCATACCATTTGGTCCTGGAGGATACGAGATCTATAGTTCAGATAGGTCGCGTGCTGATGCAACATGGTAGAGTTGTTGCATACTTGTCCCGCCAGTTGAGACCTCATGAGTAGAATTACTCGACACATGACTTAGAACTCGCGGCAATCATTTTCACTTTGAAAATTTGGAGACATTATTTGTGTGGAGAAAAATTTCAGATCTTCACTAACCATCAAAGTCTCAAGTATTTATTCTCTCAGAAGGAGTTGAATATGAGACAGCGTCACTGGATGGAACTCCTAAAGGACTATGATTGTGATATCTTGTATCACCCTGGAAAAGCAAACAAGGTCGCTAATGCACTGAGTCGAAAGTCCTCAGTTGCACAGATGGTACTCAGAGAATGGACTTTGATTGAAAGGGCTAGAGGTTCGATTTTCAAGTTTGAGGTAGGCCACCTTTCAAATCTTATGGCCACCCTCAGAATTGAGTCTAATGTTCATATCAGAATCAAGACGCTTCAGCCAACAGATTCAGATGTTCAAAAGATCCTACAAGAAGATACCGATAAGAGAAAAGCTGACTTTCAGATTTCTGAGGACGGAACACTGAGATTTTGAGGACGATTGTGTGTATCTGATAATGCAGAGCTTAAGGAAGAGATCTTATCAGAAGCTTATCGTAGCAGTTACAGCATTCATCTTGGCAGTACAAAGATGTATCAGAATCTACGTCAACACTATTGGTGGTCCGGTATAAAGACGGATATTGCCAAGCATATCGCCAAGTGTTTGACGTGTTAGCAGGTTAAAGCTTAGCATTGTAAGCCAAGAGGACTTTTGCAATCTCTTCAGATTCCCAAATGGAAATGGGAACATATCACAATGGATTTTGTGATGAGCTTATTGAGGAGTCAGAGAGGTAATGACTCTATTTGGGTAGTGGTCGACAGATTGATGAAGTTAGCTCACTTCATTGCAATTCGGAAGGACCTTGATTTGGATAGACACACAGAGTTGTACGCATGTTAGATTGTTCGTCTATATGGAGTGCTAGTGACGATTACATCAGATTGAGACCCGAGGTTTACAGCTGCACTTTGGAAAAGTTTGCAGAGTGCTTTGGGAACAAAGTTGCAATATAGTACAACCTATCGTCCTTAGACGAATGGCCAGTTTGAGAGGACTATTCAAACCCTCAAAGACATGCTGCGAACTTGCATGTTGGATTTCAAGGGAAGTTGGGAGGAACAGCTTTACCTTGTCAATTTTACCTACAACAATAGCTACTAGTAGAGCATTCGTATGGCTCCTTTTGAAACGTTGTATGGCAGAGTGTGCAAAACATTAGTATGTTAGGATGAAGTCGGAGAACAGAAAATCACAAGCCCAGAGTTAGTTCAACAGTCAGTGGATGTAGTTGCCGTCATCAGAGACAGATTAAAGACCGCTCAGAATCGCCAGAAAAGCTAGTGATCACGTTTTTCTGAAGGTGTCACCAATGAGAGGTTTTTCGCGCTTTGGCAAGAAAGGAAAACTGAGTCCGAGGTACGTAAGCTCGTTTGAGATTCTTGAGAGAATCAAGATCCTAGCGTATCGTTTTGCATTATCACCGAGACTAACACAAATGCATGACGTCTTTCATGTGTCAATGTTGAGGAAGTATGAGCCTGACCCGACCCACATGCTTAATTTTGAAGGATTGGATGTGGACGACAAAGTATCGTACGTTGAAAGCTCGATTCAAATTGTGGATCGTAAAGAACAGATCCTGCGCACCAAAACCATCCCATTGGTCAAAGTGGTATGGCAACACCACGGCACAAAAGGAGCAATCTAGGAAACTGAGGAATTGATTAGATGACTGTACCCCCACCTTTTTGTTTAAAGATTGTAATAGGTTTAAATTTCGAGGACAAAATTTCTATAAGAGGAGAAGGGTTGTGACAGCCTGAATTTTCAGATTTCATTTTTGATTAAATAAATCGGGTCTTTCATCGACGCACCAATGGTGCTATTCTCTGAACTGATCACTCATGAGATAATTGGATTATCTGAGGAAGCAATTAAGGAATCTAAATGTAATGAACTTGATAATTCGACTTGGAATTGATTGCTCGACCGTGTTGATTTGCATGGGTTATTACGGCACTATCGAAATTGATCAGAGACCGGAGATAGGTTGACTTGACTAAGATATGTGATTAAAGTGTGGATGATTCCACTTGATTGCAAAATACTCGTCGATTGGCACTAGACCGATTTTTCTATCATTTTGGTACCCCGTGCCTATATTTGGAACCTTGAGATTTTTTACGACAACTAAGAGTCACCAATGTGTCAGAGATGTATATTGTGACTTGAGATAAATTGATCACAGGTCAATTGCACAAAAAATTCCTAAAAGTTACCCGATAGACTAGGTCACGCTAAAAGTGCATCGGATTAAAATTAATCGCAAATTTGAACCCGATTTCAGAAATTGAAAGTTCCGTCATGTCACAAATTATTTTTAAAACATCAATTCATCATCCGAAGAATTTTCGGAGATTTCGAGATTTTTACGGAAAATCGATTCGTACTTTGCGGAAAATTAACAGAAATTTGGATGGGCCAAATTAAAGGAAATTTGGACTTCCAAGCCAAGCCTTTGAGTGTTGGACAATTGGAGAGGAAATTAAAGCTTATATAGTGAAATTCGAAATTAAGCATAAAGCTAAAAATTGGGACTTCAATTTGGTTTAATTTTGGAAAAATCTATTCAAGAAAGAATTAGAAGGGGACAAGACATTCAATGGAGGGGATGGTTATTGACTTTAAGCCTTGTTCCAATCCTCTTGAGCAAGAAATCCAGTTGCCTTTCCCTCGGTCCATCGTTGTCTCTCTCTCCACTAGCCATGTCGTTCATTTCCCTTGGACGAGCTGCTTTTGTTTTTCTTCTCAATTTGCTACCTCGAAGACCGTCCGCCTCCTCCATTTTGTTTCCCTTCCACTGAATGCTAGCCAACTACCCAAAGCCCTGCCATCTCCACCGAATCCAATTTTTCCCCAAGCTTCTGTTGCTTCCACGTCCCAGTCCACTGATCTTCAGCTCGCTGCCTTTCACGTAGTGTCTTCACCCAGCAACAGCTTCGGCCACGCGTCTCTGTCTTTAACAGCTTGAAGACCCCAGTGAGGCAGCAAGCCCATGCGTCTTCTCTCCTCCTCGCGGCCACAAATTCCTCCACCGAAGTTGCTGCCCGTTCGTTCGTGTCTCTTGCACGAAACAGCCCCATTATGCGTGACTTAGCATCACAAAGCTGCTTCTCTCTCTTTCAGCTCATTTCGGCCCAAGTCCCACAAGCCCACTTGCTGCCTTCACGCCATTCTTTTCCAACCCAGGTTTCAGCCCATCTCAGCCTGAGTGAGCCCAGCAGCCCACTTCCCAGCTCCGGCCCAATCCAATGAAGCTTGCAACATTTCGGCCCAAGGAGCCAGCCCATCTTCAACCACGAGCCCAGCCCAAGAAGCAGGCCCAAGCCCAGCTTTTTGCTGTGGGCTTGCAATGCCTTTTGGGCTCGGTTTGAGTGTTCACTGATGCCATAAAAAAAATTGGATTTTGGTTGCCATTGCACCGTCGTCGCGGTGAATCAGTTTCCGCAATAAACCGGTGAGTTTATGCATTAAACTCTTATTAGTAGGCTAATGATGTTTAATGTGTGTTTAGATTTATTTAAGTTTAGATTAGTGTAGTTTTAGTTTATTTAATTAATTCAAGATAGTTAGATTAGTGAATTAGGTGGTTAGAGCTTAAATTTAGTTAGCCCGTTGGGTAGCTTTATAGTTAGAATGGTTAGGATAATTTAATTAGTTCAATAGGTGGTTAGATTATAATTATTTAGCCTAAGTTAGCATTTTTAAATATTTAATGTATTTATTTAATTAATTTTATAAATTATTTAATTATTAAATATTTTATGGAAATTAGACCGGATAGTTGGTGACGGAATTTCATGCCGATTGCAATGGTGTTGTTAATTTCTGCAACTAGGTGTTAAATTGCACAAATTGAGTGTTGATTGGAAATTTGAGTGTTTAATTCCATAATTTATGAATTTCCAATATTTATTAAAAAAATCCCGAGTATCGGATTTTAACACTGAAAATGGTTTTATATACTATATAAAATAGTTGGATTTTAAATTGAAAGATATCAATTTTTCTAGTTCAAGTTGACCGTGTACCCACACATGACTATTTTCCAGTGTATTTCTAATATGAAGAAAAATGCCAGGTTCATCATTTTAATTTAGGCATTTGAGTGCAATGCACGGTGCCCTAGGCCATACTTGAGTGATCATGTGTTGGTTAAGAGAACCTGTCCCGGGTTGTTAAGTTGGACGGTAACCCCTATATGGGACGCCCCTAGACAACGAGATGCTCGTCGCAGTAGATTTTAGATTTTATGCTCCTTCAAGAAAGCTGTCTAATGGAGACGTGCCGTGCTCAATGGGGTGAGACGATGCCTAGCAATGCCAGAAAATTGCCTAACCGAGAGTAGGCCGTGCAATATGCCGAGATCAAACTAGGAACGCATAATAAATTGAGTTAAATGTGTCGGATTATAGGACAAAATTGTGTGACACGGTATAGGATGTATCATAACAATTTTGCCCTATAATAAGGACCTATGTACTGGTTTGAGAATTGAGTGTGACATTCTAGTTGTTTGAGCTTATTTGTTGCTCATGCTCTCATGTTGTTTGTGATATAAATTGTGCTGACCTACAGGGTGGATCTAAGACGAGATAAGTCTCTGTGGTTGTATGATTGTGTGGTTATGACGCTTCTTGGCATATTTCCTTCCTAATCGGGGTTTAGAGCGTGAACTCGTTGAGATTTATATCTCACCCCGTCATGGGCTTAAATTTTCAGGGTCCTCGAGTGGAGAACCTGGAGCCAAGAGAAGGTGTCAGAAGTGTAAGTTAGTTAGGATCGCTTCTTTTTGGAAAGCTAATCGTTGTAGTCTTTTGGTCATAGACCTTATACATGACTCTATGTGAATATAAATGCATATTTGTTTTTGAATATATTGTCTTGCTTTTCTATCCCGAGATGGTTACTATCAGGGGATTTATTATTCGCTTCCGCATGTGTAATAAAACGAAAATGATCAGTGATTCATTCTGGGAAGTCGCAAAATATTATCGATCAGAGAGGGATGGGCACGCACTCGGGGTTCGGGGTGTGACATCTCTCCTTTACTATATTAACAAAAAGGACATGGGCCCGCGTGATGGAACAAGTTTCATTTGATGCAAATGGTGAGAAACAAATCAAGTCACTTAAAGTAAACACGACTTGAAATTCTTAAGATTGCTGGCTATTAACTAAAGAAGAGATGCTATCTTTTCCTCGTAACTTCTTTAGATATCTTCAACTAAATTCCCCATGTCCTGAAAAAGCATGACCAAATATTCTAGTAAACAACTCGAAGGAAAAGGCTGATAGAAGCAATGTAGCACATCTTTACGTGATGGAGCTTGACTTGCATAAATAGGATAAAGATTCCACTGAAAATGTGACATCTTTAGAGGCTAATATTCTAAGGATTTGTCTCTACAATCATAAGATGGCTATAGCTGTCTTATAGGTGCATAAATCTGATTGCCTAGAAGCAGCAAAACAGCACGACTTCGAAAAAAGGAAAAACAATATGACATGATTTTTTGGATGAAGGAAGAAAAGAAATTTTCATAGGAGAATCCAGAGTTGACAGCCCAATTCACCTATCAATGCGAATAACTGTCTTTAATCAACATCACAACTCGTCTGCGCACATCTTGCAATCAATCCTTCACCTCATAGATCATATTCGATTTGACAAAGTAACAACAAGACTCACAAAAAGAAACTTACACAAGCGTACCTATTTCCAATGCTTTCATACCTAAACATCACCAGTATTAGCCGATTCTTTTCATGTCACAAATGCAACAACCAATGAAAAAGGACAGAGACAAAAAGTAACAAAGAGTTCGGTTGACAAGTGGAAAACAAACTTCCAAATCTGATCTGTCCTGGCCAGCACGAGACCTGATTAAGGGCGAGGCAATGAGGCATTGCCAATGTGAAATACAATAGTCAAATTCTCGTATGGTTTACCTCATTTAGACTACCTTAAAAATGTTTTATTAGTTTCTTCTCAATGCATACATTCGATTCACTTTCCCAGATTGCTGGATTATTAAAAGGTCATTCATTCCCACAATTTCTCGGCAACACAGTACATGTAAAGTAATCAAAGAGTAGTACTTCTTGAGATTATAAAAGAACAGAACCAAGAAAACACATGTTCCGATTACCCGTAAAAACTAAAAATTTAAATTTTCAACGATGAATGTGAAATGTGGGGCTCCCTTATTAAATAGACCAGACTTCACTGATCTGAGCTTCTACTCCATCTTTATCTCACGTACCAACCAGCAAGCACGGAGAGAGAACCCAGCTCGTCTTCTAGGACAATGACAACGGGAAACAAAAAGGGAAAAATAAGAACCCAACTCGTCTTTTAGAACAAAAAACATCGGAAGACCCAAAAAGAAAAAAAGAAAATTTGTCCGAATCGCGGACAACAAGCAATCCGTGCGTACCTGGCTTAGAGAGACGCCGACCTTTCTCCCTCGTTTCACTGTCAAAGGTGCACTGAGTCTGGCTCCGGGTTGGGGAGAGAGGGACCCAATTCTTGCTTTCTGCCTTTTTCCAGTTCCGCTTGTCAGCTGAAGCGCTGCAAAAATGGTGGACTTGCCTCCGCGCTTTCCATGAAAATCTTGTGCTGAGAAGAAAACCAGTTTTCCGAACGAGAATGGGCTTTGGGCCGTCGGCCCGTTGATTGATATGGGCTTCGAGCATTGGAAATTGGTTGCCTCCTGCCACCCCTTACAGCCGAGAAAATATTAGGTGCGCCGGGCGCCCCACGTCACCGTGCGCCCCGCCCAATCAGGATGCGACACGTGTCGCCACGTGGAGCGGGTCCCACTTTTATTTTTAGTCAAATTTTGGCCGCGTCCTTCTCTCTCTTCATTAATGGCCGCGTCCTTCTCCCGCCTTTCGCATTTGAAGTCCCCTTTCTCTTCTCTCTTCTCCCGCATGAAGGCTCTCTCACAAAAATCTTTCTCCGCCTCCTTCGACACCGACAATCAGCACCGGCCGAACGCCCCCTCATCCGACGGTACTCGATCTCCGCTACCGCCGTCGCCGCCACCTCCTCGCCGCCCTTGCAGCTCTCGCTGGCCTCCAAGGTCCAGAGCGGCTTTGAGTCGCGGAAGTCGTCGTCGACCTCTGCCTCCTTCGACGCCGACGACCAGCACCGACCGAGGGCCCCCTCGTTCGGCGGTACTCGATCTCCGCCGCCGCCGCCACCGCCTCGCCGCCCTCGCAGTTCCCGCTGGCCTCCAAGGTCCAGAGCGGCTTCGAGCCGCGGAAGTCGTCGTCGACCTCCGCCTTCTTCGACGCCGACGACCAGCACCGGCAGAGCGCCCCCTCATCTGGCGGTACTCAATCTCCGCCGCCACCGCCTCCTCGCCGCCCTCGCAGCTCCCGCTGGCCTCCAAGGTCCAGAGCGGCTTTGAGCTGTGGAAGTCGTCGTCGACCTCCGCCTCCTTCGACGCCGACGACCAGCACCAGCCGAGCGCCCCCCTCGTCCGGTGGTACTCGATCTCCGCCGCCGCCCTCGCAGCTCCTGCTGGCCTCCAAGGTCCAGCAGCTTGCGGACAATGTCCAGGTTTTTTCGAAACTCTTCGATCGTCTCTCGCGCTCTGTTTTGGCTCCCGATTAAGTTAGGGGATTTGCCTATTTCGAATTTTTGCTTCTTGCTTCGGTCGATTCCTTCTCTGTTGCCGAACTCTGAGAAGAGCTATTTCCGGATGCAGCTTGCGAGGCAGGATTACTTGGAGTTGAGACAAGAGGCGAGCGAGGTGCAAGAGTATTCCAACGTGAAGCTCCATAGAGTCACGCGCTACCTCGGCGTTCTCGTAGACAAGATGCGGAAACTAGGTGAGGCGGTGCGGCATTTGTTGTGCCTCGATGCACGTTTCCTTTGGTTTTTGACAGGTTCTGTGCTTTGTGTCAGATCAAGTCGCCCTTGAAGGTGAGGCTAGGATAGCACCGCTCGTCAGTGAGAAAGAGGAAGTTGTTCAATGAGTTGTTGACATCCAAAGGTCAGTCTTTGGTTTCTTAATTGAGTTCTCCCACTTTCCACACGAAGCACGTGGAGCGGAAGTACTTGGATATGAGCTGATAATTCAGAAAATTTATTGTTTGAATTGCAATTCATTTTTGGGATGATGTTCCTGTCGGATGGATGGGTAGAGATAGCTTGCTTGTATGGCAATTTTGCAGTGTGTAGTAGGAGGACAAAACTTGGGTTTAACGAGTAAGATTGAGTTGGAATATGACTGATAGAGTTTTAGCGATGAAGTGCAGATTAACTTGAGATAACAAACTGCCGGTTTGTGATGCATTTCTGATCGTTGTTAGTCTGAAAAATTGAGCTGTTTGTTAGTTAAGGACTCATTATGCCTCTGAGATTCATTAATCTGTAAATGGAGACTAGATATCAAGAATGAAAATGATTTTTTACTCTCTGTATGTTCTTCCTCCTTCGTTAGGGTCAGTCTGAGACTTTGATTGATGGTTACATAGAAATTGAATCTTTTGGATTAAACTTTTGGAAGAACTCCCAAGAAATATGATTTTCAGACAAGAGTCTAGTCACCTATGATATAATTTCCATTTGGACTCCTTTCACATCATCAATTCACCATTGATTGCCCAATCACTTGATTGGTCAGACCTAAGTTATACTAATAGTGTTTTAAGTGAGAAGGACAGATCATCTTCAAGCCATTTGGTTGGCTATGAGTGCAGGAGGTGCACACACGTTAATTAACTGTTTGGTTTAGAAGTTGGGCTATTTGTTAGTTAGTTGCTGAGGGACTATAGTTCAATTGGTTACTCTCTAATGGAAGCACAGAAATCGATCAAGATAGGGAATTCCTCTGTTCTTTGTGTGCTCTCTTCTCTTACTATAATAATTTGTTTCAATAGCTCTTCTCTTCAATTTGCAGTCCTCCCTTTTTGAGGCTGTACGAAGTTTTTTGGTTAGAAATTTATGGGTATTTTCCTTTCCTATGATGATTTGAAGATGCTTTTAATTTCAGGGAACATAAAGGTATTTTGTCGTTCGAGACCATTATTTGAAGACGAAGGTCCCCTGCTGTAGAATTCCTTGATTACTATCCGTGTCGACACTAGTGATGAGACCAGTACCAATCCTAAGAAAGATTATGAATTCGATAGGGTGTATGGACCTCATGTTGGACAGGGTGAGCTAGAAATTTGTTACATAACAGGCAGCATTTGAAATTTTTTTGGTATATACTAGCTACATGGCTGGTGGTTTGCATGGAAGTTTGTTATCTTACAGTAGGACTGGTACATGTGCAGCTGATATATTTAATGATGTTCAACTGTTGGTTCAATCAGCTTTGGATGGATTTAATGTGTCAATATTTACTTATGGACAAAGTAACTCAGGAAAGACGCACACTATGGTCTCTCTCTCTCAAACATGCTCCCACTGAATATTATCTCCCTATGAGCTAAATATCCAAATATTTGGGTATGGCTTTTTAAATAAAGTATTTTGTTTTTTTTATTCTTATTGCATTCAAAAGGGTACTGATCTGGAATGAGGACGTGTTTTGGAATTATGCATGTATGGCTGCCATTACGGGCACGGTCCATTAATGCATATACTTCTGTCAGATATTGGTCTTATGTCATGTCTGAATTTAAGGAGCTAAAAGTTCTGCTGCTTGCATTTCTTAGATCTTATTGTCATTGGTTTGATCTTTGGCAATCATAGTTATCTGAACAGGGGCCTTTGTAACATTATGATAAACCATGTTCACCCACCATGTCATTCCACAAAATTCTGATATGGAAGTTGACATGATGGTGTTTTTTGATGCTTTTCAGGAAGGATCTAGCCATGATCGTGGTCTGTATGCTCGTTGTTTCGAGGAGTTCTTCGATTTTGTGAATTCAGATGAAACTGCTACATCTAGATATGACTTTTCTGTCACAGTTTTTGAACTCCACAATGAACAGGTTTCTTTTCTTTTTTACTCACCACAAATAGCTTCAAGTTAGGTGTTTTGAATGTGTACGTTTTGTGTTGATGTAATTGTGCTTCCACATGCTTATTTATGTAGGTACGAGATTTGGTGCATGAATCAGGAAGGAATTCATTGAATTCATCGAAAATCTGCATGGGATCTTTGGATTTTTTTGTCGAACTTACACAGGAAAAGGTCGACAATCCATTGGATTTTCTGAAGGTTCTGAAAGACGCATTTCAAAGTCGAGGAAATGATGTTTTGAAGTTCAATATTTCTCACTTGTACGGTTTGAATTCCACGCACCCTCTCTTGTTGCTTTTCTGGGTTTTGTGCTTTCTTGATATATTATGATGAGAATGTTAGCTAGAAACTTCATTTTGCTGAAGGGTGAATAACTGTGCAATTTTTTCTTTTTGAAAGAATTCAAAAATAATTCGTGAGGATACAAAGAATGAAAAATAAATCTGAGCAATTAGTACAGATATACCGTAATGTCTACTATTATCAATTACTCTCTTAAACAGATTCAATTGATTGTGGTGCCAAGCTTCTGAAATGAACAATAATGTTTTCCTTAGATATTAGGAACATCATTTGTTCATACCTTTCGTAATCAGAGTTTCCAGCCCCTCTTGGCTGCTTTATCATCATTAGATGGATTAGTTTGTTTGGCTGAAATTATTTATAGGTATTGCATGGAAGAGGATGCTACTCAACCTAGTTGTTTACTTTTACTTTCAGGGAGTACCACACCTTGATAATTTTAGATGAGGATTTTTTCTTTTACCTTTAAAGCCAAAGCTGAACACTAACGATACACATGATAATTACAAAACGTTATACTTGATTAAGTACACGGCAGTGACCTCTAACCCTCCCATGCCCAAGCCATTGTTCAGTTTTAATTGATACTTTTTGATGCATTCTCCTGTTATATAATCGGGATCGTGACAATCCATATATCCTACAACAACTTGGTTACTTGGAGAAAACCCGTATAGCAAGCTTTCTCTTGTTGATTCGGCCTCTTTTTACTCGTGGGCTAAAGTGAAAGGCATTTGACTTGTCTCTTCCTCTTGTTGTTTTCATGGGCTGTATTGGCTTTTCATATGTGGAGGCTTTTACTCCATTGACTAAGTTTTTTTCTTGTATTTTTGGGTGATTATGCAAGGTGCTCTTCAGTTTACTTCTTTCTTTTGGTAAGGATACTTTCTCAGATTTTTGACATGCTTATTATTCTTTTTAGATATCAAGTCCATTATCGAAAGGAACCGCAAACATGCCATCTCGGTATGTTTCTGAGATGAAACTTGCTTTTTGTGATTCTAGCCTACACCATGTTTCACATTGTCCATTCTTCCATTGTCGGTTTTTCCAGGACAAGTAACAACAATGTCGGACGTACTCTGGATGTTGTTCCTTCGCCATTAAGTGCTGAAAAGTCTGCCGGTTCAGTTGCTCTGGTCAAAGCAAGTTCTGAGAAAGCTAAAACTAGACCAGCAGGAGAATACCTGACTGCAGGTGCTGCGTGAGGCAAAATGCTGCTCGGAACTGCTCTAAAACTTGAGAAAAACAAGCCTGTAATCCCAAAAAAAGGACTAACTGTTGCCAAAAGTCGAGAGGGTTCTCTTCAAACAAGACCAAGCCAATGTCATGCTTCTACACAAGATAAAACATGTTGGATTTATTTCTTTCTCAGAATTTGTTTTGTGAACGCAAACATGTGTCCTATTAGCTTAGTAGTTGAAATATGAATTGTAAACATTAGAAGGATGAAATATTCATTTGTTAATGTAAGTAAATTTCATCTCGGTTTCTTTACTTACTTTGTGTAACGAGAGATTCATTTGTCAATTGCAATATGAGGAGAATTTTGACATTTAATTTATGAATGTGGTATATCCACGAAGACTTTTCATGGAGACGAGAATTCAATATTTCAAGAGAACAAATTATAAATTCAAAGCGAAATTTCAAGAGTTGATCTCCGTCGTATGTTGTTCAACTTGTTCTCACATTAACCCATCTTTCATTTGGGGAAAATGTCAAATTTGCACAAAGAAGTGAGTGGCATCGATGTGATTCAAAATTCAAAGTGCCAAGTTTCAACAAGAGTTAATAATCACATTATGAACGAAATCGTTCATTACATCAAGTCTTGTGCATTGATTTAACAAGGGAATTGAATTTAGGTTAAACACTTCATAAATCTGCAAGAGTAACTCCACATTTAGAAGCTCAACCACAAGTTCTGGGAAATCTATGCCACATTGGCAGGCAAATGAAACCGGGAGCTTGAAGATAATGACCATGGAAGTAGAGAAGAAGCAGGACATCGGGAACACCATGTCTCCTGATTGATTATCCTTGGTTGATCACTTTCTTCTTTATTAATGACGAGCACTATTCTCTAATAACAAAGTTAATTGAATAAGCATTGAACCAACATGAAAAAGCCATTTCATATTTATCCAAGGCTCGGATGTCACCAAAACAAGGATCGCTTGCAAATTCGGATGCTGGGAATATCCTCCAAACCCATTTTCAGTGCTGTCTTTCGAATAGCACAAGAGGATTTTTCAAACCAATGGACTTGCAAAATCAGTTGGCTAGCTCCACAAGTGTTGTTTTGTCCCTCCCAATCTCCCCCGATCGAGTTATAGTAGCCAAAGCCAAGCATGATATGCTGCTTCTTTAAAACTAGTATCAACTTTTGCCATTAAAGTCCTCCATCTGCAGTAGAGAGAACATTAAGCATGACAAAAAGGAAAGGCAAGCCAAACTGTCAAAAGCCAGAAGAGAAGCATCAACGGAATTGCTCTTTTGATAATGAGTAAAACCATCATATTGCTCATCCCGAGAAAAAGGAAGAAACTGAAGTTACTCCAATCGGGTTCCATGAGCAAAATTTACATAAGCATACAATTAGCAAAAGAAGATTGAGGTAGATGAAAACCATGACTTTGACATCTGGATGCACAGGTTGTACAGGGATTCTATTGATGTTCAGATCTTTCGCTTCATCCAACAAATATTCTATCAATGGTATAGCTAGAATGGGATTCTGCCTTTGATTCCCAAAGCTCGTCATATATGCGAGTTCGGTAAAGTTGAGGCTTCCTAGAATGCATCTCTAACACATATCCTCATTTTGCGAAGAAGTAAATATACACCACAATAAATAAGTGAGCAATTGCAAGGTGAGCTAGCAAATGTTTTGAGCAAAACAGCAGTGAACATAAGTGATGTGAAAGCCATAAGGCTTTCTGCCTAATAGTACCGGGTTTTAAGGCATTAGGGCACATGTATAGGTCACTAGGTGAGTCTATCCTTGTTGATTAGGGGAATAAAACGAACATGCAAAAAGAGCTTAGAACATCAATAAGCATCTGACATTCATGTTTGTCAAATATGTGGGTTGGAGAATAGGCAGCTAAGACAAATGAATAAGCTCAAACAACGAAGAATTTGTGAATAACAATCTCAAGCACCAAATATATCCCAGTTTAGGAATATTATGAATACCATCAAAGGCCTATCAAAGGGAGTTAATGCATATAATGAGAATATGCTTTGAAGTTGACTAAGTTCTTCAGGGATCAAGCCTGATAGATGATTATTTGAAAGATCTCTGCAACATAGAGGCTTAAATTAGAGACTCCGGCATTTCTCAGTCTTCAAAAGGAAATTACGGCAACTAAGATAATAGGTTTTACACATATCCATGATGCTTCTCAGATTGCCAAACTCAGCAGGAATAAATCTTGTCAAGTGATTTCTGCTAAGATTCCTGCAAAGAGAAAAACACTGAAGTCAGCACAAGATCAAATGATACCTCCCATCTCCATGTGATCGTTGTTTTCTAGTTGATGACACTCACAGCTTTAGCAGATGTTCCAAGTTACCAAGAGAAAATGGGATAGAACCACTGAGCTTATTATTGGAAAGATCCCTGCGTAGAAGTACAAATAAGCAACAACCCAAGCGTGTTGACCATGGGCAATAAATAAAACTAAAGAACTCTAAACTTACAGGGTATCTAAATACCCAAATTCGGGAAAGCTCAATTGGAATGGAACCCTTAAGATTGTTTGACGAAATATTCCTACACAGAGGAGCAATCAAAATGGCGGAAAAGGATTACGTGACCAAAGAATTCCCATAGACTCTTCTAGCAATGAAAGAAGCATCATGACGTGACAAACCATGATCGAAAGGAGTTCTAGTAATGTTACAGTTTTGCCATTATATGGTCCAGCCTCCTGTAAAGTTAAGTATTACATTATCCTCATTTAATTACACCCGCCCAATCAGGATGCGACACATTAATTCCAGAAACAAAAAATGGATTGATTCCCACGTCACCCTACAGCATCTGATGAAATAAATCACTGGCTGGAGAAGTGCAATTAAAAGAAAATCAGGAAAGAACACTAACTGGAACGTCTAGATAAGAATATGGAACAACCCTTTATCTTCTGATGCAGATTGCCTTAGCAAGACAACGAATATGATAACACTGGAAATTGCGAGCACTCTTCACTCAGTCTTCATGTATTGAGCAACTTGAGCCCTAGGACAGCAAGTGACAATCAGACATAACGGGAGAAATAATAGAAGCAAGCATCAAAGCAATGACATTTACTTGCATGACTCACAATTGTCAAGGTTGTATTTTTGAAAACTTTGTTTACCTATCTTTCACCTCCCAATGCATTATGGTGCAACCATACTTTGTTTATGCCTTAAGAATTGTTCAATTCATTAATCAGCGGGGTTCTTGGGAGTGAATGGCTCTTGACGGCAACGGCAGAGGTGGCCAAGCTAGGAGGCGACTGGCAGAGGTGGCCAAGCTCGAAGGCGACCGGCTGGATTTTGAGCGAACGCGATCGTCGAAGAGGCCGAGGCAGAAATGGTCAAAGCTTGGGACCCAAATACGACCGGCGAGGCTCTTTGGAGCGAGTGGCTCTTGGCGACGATGGCGGAGGCGGCCGAGCTCGGAGGCGACCGGCGGGCTTTTGGGAGTCCGCGCTCACCTTAGAGGCCGAGGCGAAGATGGTTAGAGTTCGGGACCCAGCCACGACCGGAAGAGTTCTTCGGAGCGAGTGGTTCCCGACGGCGATGGTAGAGGCAGCCAACCTTGGAAGCAACTGGCGAGCTTTTGGTCGAGAGAGATGAGGTTGCAGGTTTCATGGAGAAAAATGCAGAACAAAATTTTTTGAAAGAGAACGCGAGGGGAAGGGGAAGGGACGGCTTGCGTGCAAATAGGAGAAAAGGACGCAGTCATTAATGAAGAGAGAGAAGGACGCGGCAACACGTGGCTACACGTGTCGCATCCTGATTGGGCGGGGCGCATGGTGACGTGGAGCGCCCGGCGCACCTAAATTTGGCTAAAAGAAAAAGCGGGACCCGGCTCCACGTGGCTACACGTGTCGCATCCTGATTGGGCGGGGCGCACGGTGACGTGGAGCACCCGGCGCACCTAATATTTTCTCCATTAACTCCATCTCTCTCCCCTTTACTCTCTCTCCTCCCTTCCGTTTCTCCCCCTCTTCTCTCTCCACTTCTCTTTTCTTTTTTCTTGCATCTGCCATGACTCGAGTTTGAGTCGACTCATGGCCACTTCAAAACCGATTCCGGATCAATGCGAACTCTCTCCATCTCCGAATTGGAACCACTAGAATATCCATCGCGAGCGCTCCTCCTGCCGCTCCTCTTCTCATCCTTCCTCGACCTCCTCTGCTCCTTCTCTCTACCTACACGTCCTCTCTCCTTCTTCCTATCACTATTGCTGCTACCGCCGCCACTCCTCTCTCTCCTCCTATGCTTCTCCCTCCTAGAATCACTCCACTCCTTTCGTCGCTAGTGCCGCTGCCACAGGGAGGATTCCTTCGAGGCATCGATTCCGACTCTGTGTCCGTCTCGGAGTCCGAATCTAATCTTTGAGACGACCAACGAGCTGGCCACAGTGGCCGCCGCTGCCTTGATGATCGTCTTGCTTGAGGAAGATGACGAGTCCAACGGCGGCGCTTGGAGCAAGTCTATACGGAAGGAGGAGAGTCGGTGGCGGTGGTGGCAGTTGGAGAAAAGAGAAGTAGAGAGAGAAGAGGGAGAGAGAGGGTTATGGGTAGGGGCAGAAGACGTCGTGGGTAGTTGCTCGGACAAATGAGACAGCGACCTGGTCGTCGTTGGCATCGTCGATGGCGGAACAACAGCAGCGTCGTCGATGGCAGAACAGAATCAGTGACGCTGGTGACGGAACGGCAAGAACGTCAAGGGAGGCAAATCTAATTGCAAGAGGGAAGGCGGTGACAAGTTGCAAACATCGAGTCACATCCGCAGTGGCGAGCAAGGGTGCTGTAGCGCTCGGGGCAGCGGCGGCGGCGATGTGCCGGGAAAAACAATGGCGTCAGGAGCGGCTCGTCGAGATGGTGGGAAGTAGTGCTGTCGGGAGTGGGGAGAAGATAAATCGTGAACCAAACAAAAAAGATCCACGGCACATCGCCAATACTGCCCTCCGATGTTGTAGATCCGATGTAGGATCGCTACAATGAGGCCTACAAGGGCTTCTTGGAATCGTCCTTGAAGATGCAGACTTCAGCCAGGATCATAGTCAACACCTTCGAGAAGCTTGAGCAGAGAGCGATACGAGCCATCATGGATGGTCAGTGTGTGCTCGGTGGACCCACTCCGCGGCTTTACTACATCGGGCCACTGATCTCAAGTAGAGGAGGCGACGGTGGTGGATCTCCAGATTGTCTGACATGGCTAGACTCGCAGCCAAGAGGGAGCGTCGTGTTCTTGTGTTTCGGGAGCTTGGGCGTCTTCTCGGTGGAACAGCTGGGGGATACTCGGTTGAAGATGACCGAAGAAGAAGACTTCCTCCCTCGCTTTCTTTTCTTCTTTCCTACCCTTCTCTCTCTCTCTCTCTCTCTCTGCTTTTCTTGTCTTGCGTGTGTGAGACTAACAAGGGAAATTTTCTCGAAAAAAGACAAGTAAGAGAGAAGAGGGAAAGAAAGGTGTGGGCCCAAATTTGCCACGTCTCGATTTTTGTATGGTAATACATTTGGCCTAAGTGGAGGGTAAAACCCACCCAATATTTTCTCGGTGCTGGCCACCACGGTCTTTTTTCCTTTGTTTTTTCTTCTTCTTCCCTTTCACTCCGACAGAGACGACAATGTCTCCTTCCACCACCACCGCCCCACCGCCGTCTCAGTCCACCACCTCACCCCACTTTCAGTCCGTCCTCGAGCTCGAGCTCGGCCGACGAACTTGAGCCTCAAATTTTGGATCTAAGGTTGAGCGAGCCCAAGATTTGTGATCTAGAGCCTAGCATGACCTCAAATTTGAGTTGATACGGGGTCGACCAGGGTCGGCTTAGACAACAAATGAGGCAGAAATGGAGGCGGTGGCATTGTGACGAGTCTTCATATTGGCTGAATTTCTTAGAAATTTCGCTGTAACTTCTTGAATGGCCTTTCCATGGAGAGATTTCAGATATGATATCACAATTCCCCAAAATTTGACTGGAATTTGCTTTCTGGTCTTATATTTCCACTTCACTAAGTAAAGACAGAAAACGAAGACTAAGTGGGTGGTTGTTGAAAAATCCTGCATAAGACAGAGACGCCAAACAAAATAAAACTAACCCCAGAAAGGGCGTTCAAGAAAAGTTGGGGGATTACAGAAGAGAAGGAAAACACCGAGAGAAAAGAAATGGCTCCTTGAGGTTATTACAGAGAGAATTCTGCGAGTAGTTATGTAGACTTATATACCATTAAATGATGTCATATCACAAAAGAGGCTAAATTCCTACATCTGCAGGTACTATAATGGATAAGAACATTTGACTAGCTGGTAATGTAAGTCAGACTTTACGTGGTGAATAAGATATTTCACAGATGTACTTGCCTAAAATGGGCTTCCTAGCTAAAAATGGAGATTTTACGATTGTCTTATGAATTACATTCACAAAAGTTCATTTAAAATTTCTGTCACCTTCCCTTCTTTTTTATGGGGTTTTGTTAGCTTCAAGATACAAAGAAGCTACAATTAATGAAGTATAAGCTGAACATTGAATGTGGGGTTAGAAATAATTGAAACCTCATTAGGAGGTCTATAACCATCTTGATCCTTGTCAATGACCTTGAAAGTTTCCTTTAACTCATATTCTATTTCAGTGTCCTAGATATATATCATGTATTTACAATCATCCAATCAAGTACTTACAGATATGTGATTTAAGTGACACTAGTTATTTTGATTGATATACACACATGTGTGCATGAAATACCTTGACTTTTTTAGCCATAAGATTCAAGAACTCCCCAAATACTATCATCCTGTTGCCATCGGTATCGACCTCATTGATCATGCTTTGAATTTCTTCCTCTGTGGGATTTAAGTCCAAGGATTTGATTGTAGTTGCCAATCCCTTGATTGTGATGCAACCTATGCATCAAGCGAACCAATAACCAATCATTTGGGAGAGCAAACGCGCATTAGGTGCCAAAATATTAATAAGAATATCTTAATGCCACATAATTTTTATCTTCTCATATATACTTTAATATAAGCACCAGATTCAACTTCCATTGTTGTTTCATGCCACAACCCCTGGTGTTGAATAACAAAATTTTAATGTAGCCTGTATCTTCTATACACAAGAACTCTTTTCTAATAGTGTACACAATTTTCTAAAATTAAAATGAATAAATTTGATCTCTGATCTCCATTGAGAACAATCTCATTTTTTTTTTCTGTATCATCGGTGGTGTCATGTTAAATAATCAATGATTAGTTTATTCTACTACTAGTCTTGTATTACCAACGAGGTTAGTGATTCCTAAATTTTGACTAATTATTTAGTAATTAATTGTATAGAAAATTAAAGATTAATCTTTAACTTGGGGGACGTCAGTGCTGATCGTGGGCGCCTGTGCTGCCATTGAATAGAGAGAGGTCAAAGAGGAGGCCACACGAGCTGAACGAAGAAGAGAGTTAGCCTGAGACAGAGAGAGAGAGGGAGGGGGAGAGAGAGGCAAAAAAAAAAAAAAAGCAGGCACAAAAGAGCAGTGAGAAGAGAGAGAGAGAGAGAGAGAGAGAGAGAGAGAGAGAAGAAAGTAGGGGGATTGTCTTCTTTGGCCATCCCCTGACGCCTGCGGCTCATTGCCGCTGGATCCTTTCTTTCGGCGAGCTGCTCCACCCTCGACAACGACCCGATGGTGGTCTCCGCCTTGTGACGTCCTTTGATAATGATATCGATGTTGCTTAATTTGCCACCATCAATCTTGAGAGAGGATCTGATCATTAAACGTGTTGAGTAAAGTATCTTGCCTGAAAATCCCTATTTGGATGCGAGACAAGATCGTTCAAGGAAAAGCTCAGTTGATTAATTTGGTGAACATGTTTTTGAATTTTTAGTATATTTATTCGCTTATTTTGAAATTATTGCCCTCCTAGGAGTTACTTTATTTTGAAATTAATCAAAGGAGGTGATCAAGAAATTGGCCATCATTTCTAAGAAATTAGACTCTTGATGAAGGAATGTTTGGGTTCTATATCTTTTCGAGGGATTCAGGCGGAGAAAAAAGTTTGCGTCTAAGACGTTGCCCTCCAATGAACTCACGTTGAGAGCCTTTACTTTGGAGTTTGTCTCACTATTTGTGTTAAGTTGTTAGGGAAATCCCTTATGATGTTTGGAAGATGACAAAATAAATCAAAGGCTACTAACATGTTTAATGGTTAAGTAATAGACCATGCAGATGATAGAATATGTAAATGATATTGTCAAAGTGTGAAGACGACCAGAAGACTGAACGTAACATATGTCCAGAGTATATTTTGAAGATTTCCAGACTTCTGTGTCAAAGTCTGAAGACTACCAGACTCAAGACTCAAAGTCTGAAGACTGCCAGACTTTAGTGTCAAAGTCTGTTCTACATCAGAAGTCTGTCAACTCTGACAAATTCCAGACTGAACGTGAATGATGAACCAGAAGACAAGACTCTATGCTGAAACTGAACTGGGTATAGACCTTAAAGCTAAATCTGTTCAGAAGCAGGATATGTTCAGACCCAGATTGTAAAGTCTACAGACTCAGATTATAAAGTCTATTGCTCTCAGACTTTACATCCAAATTCAACATATCGTAACTCAAGCCCAATCATATAACGGCTAGTGATCTAGTTTGGATTCCACATCAAGATTGATTTGATTGATTCAATCTAATTGATTGACGATTGGATCTTGAAGACAAGAACTTTCTATACGAAGAAGCTTTACTTATGGAAACCAAGATTTCGTCTGTATGGGCGATCGGAATCAATTTGGGATTTTACCTTTGTCACTCAACGGCTACCAAATCTTCTAGATACAGAGCTGTCCAATGGGTATATTGGAAGACGATTCTCTGGGATACTGTCCAACGGGTAGTTTGGAAGTGGAGGAGTATTTAATGAGATCATGGACCGATGAGCAAGGAAGAGACATATCATAGAATTTATAATTCCAAAGTCTGAGCTACCTTCGATCATACACTTGTCTTTGGAGAGCTTAAACATTTGTGATCGTGAGAGAAATACCAAAAGAGTGATTTAGTGAGATAGTGTGATCTACTAAGTATTTGCACTCAAAGTTGTAATCTCTTGTTGATTGCATAGTGGAATCCAGCCAAGAAGGCTGTTAACGTGGGAGAGTGGACGTAGGCTTGGATTAAGCCGAACTACTATAATTTCTGTGTTCTTATTCTCTTCCCTAACTCTTTTATTTTGTTCATACTAGCACTCTCATAAGCAAGTTAAAATGTTGTGAAGGACAAATCTTTAGGTGATCGAGCACAAACTTTTTATTTATTCATATCAATCATCATGTGTCGATGTTGTGAAGTTTTTAAAGCCTTTTTATCTTTGCAAGAATTGCATTACTTCTCTCGTGGTAGTTGATTTAGGTGGATACAATATCATAATAAGTAAATGTATCAAAAAAGTTAGAAATCTATATATATATATATATAAAGGGTAATGATATATTGAGCTTTAACCAACAAATATACAAGATCAGGCACCACAAAACTTGCACTCAACAAGACACAACGTCTAATCGAGTGAAAAGGTGCTGGACGCAAAAGGACACCACAAAGCGGTCAAAGCTAACAAGGGCTGAAACATGAAGCCCAAGAAAGAAGGCCACGCAGGGCCGAGACAACCAACCAAACTAACCTAAAGGGCAGCCATGCAGGGCCGGGTAGACCAACCTACCAAAAACAACAAGACCAACAGAGAAGAAAAACACCAAAAGGTGAGACACCGACGAACCAAAGCAACCCCGTGGAGGTGAAGCGTGAGCCGAGCTAGGGGAGATGGTGAAAGCAAGAGAAAGCACCCGCAAGGCTAGATCAAGGCGACCTAGGCGGTTGGCACAGGAGAACTGAAAATAGAAGGGTCAAGGCCCCAGTTCCGTTGTAACCTCCTATTTCTTGGGTAATCTTCCACGCTTCTAAAGGTTAAGGCTTTATCCTTAACTACTTTAATAAAATGCTTCTTGACAGCCGCAATCACAACTGGATGCTCTCTAAAGAGAATATCGTTTCTATACTTCCAAATGAGATGGCATAATGCACCAAAAGAGAAGCGACCAATGGAGTGATAGAAATCATTACCTGAGAGGAATTTCATCGCCCATTGAAGATTTTCCGTCCAAGTCCCATTCCTCCACGGTAGATTACACTTGGCCGCCCAAAAGTAAGCCAAACTAGCCGTGATGCAGCAACCGAAGAAGAGGTGGTCAATAGGCACAAACTTCTCTCCAAATTCTCCCATGAAACATAAGAAAAGTTTGGTTAGGAAGACGGTTCTTTATAATCAGCCAAAGATTGAATTGGTATCTCGAAGTGATGGCCTTATTCCAAATAAAGGATGACCATTCAACCATGTCTTTCCTTCTTCTGAGGATATGCCAAGCTGAGGTGACCGAGAAGACATCGGAAGGACTGTCACTCCAAATAAATCTATCCGGAACCTCTGAGAGAAGCGAAAGGGGTTGGTTCCAAGAGTCCATTATAGACCTAAAAACCTGACCCGCCGGAGAGAATAGGTCTGCAACGACTGCACTCCTAAGAAGCCCCGAATCAGAGATAGTCTGCTTTGAACAAACAAGATCTAGTGGACCACTCCGATGCCAATGGTCGAGCCAAAGGGATGTCGCCTGACCATCTCCAATTCTCCAGCGGAAATTGAGACGGAACTCGGACCTCAGGTGGAGGATCCTCTTCCAAGTCCATGAGCAACAGGTCGGCACTTTGACTACCTAGAAATTCAACCTTTTCAGAAAAGTAGAGTGTATACATTTACACCATAGAGACTCCTTATCTATGAAGAGGATTCATATGTGTTTTAACATCGCTGCATTATTGCACTCACGCAATCTATGAATCCCTAGACCTCCTTCTTCCCTCGGGAGACAAACATCCTCCCAGGAAACCTTAGCTCCTCCCTTGCCAAGGTTGGACCCCTTCCACAGGAACTGTCTAAGGATCTGTTCAATACAGTCTAGGACTGCCATAGGAATAATTAACACACTAGCCCAATAAACTTGGATTGCATGGAGCACTGACCTTATAAGCTTAACTCTCCCTGCAAAGGAGAGAAATCGATGAGTCTAGGATTGCACCCTAGCCGTTATGAGATTGACTAAGGATACATAGTCCGCCTTGTGGAGCCTCGAGGATATGATAGGCGCTCCTAGATAGCGCACCGGCAGTTTCCCTTCCACAAATCCAAAGGTATCCTTGATTTGACTCCTCAAGTCATCCAAGCCCCCTACAAGAAACACCTCACTTTTGCTGTTGTTCGGCTTGATTCCACTCCAATCTAAGAAGGTATCCAACCCATCCTTCATAAGCAAGATAGAGCCCATATTCACACGGCAAAAGAGAAAGACATCATCCGCAAAGAAAAGATGAGATAATTAAGTGGCCTTGCACCTCCAAGAGAAATTGAAACCCGGTTGCTCTACACGAGAAGTGATAATCCCCGAGAAGACTTCCATAACCAAGGTGAAAAGATAATGAGACATGGGGTCACCCTATCGAAGGCCGCGGCTACTAGGGAAGAATCCATGGAGATCCACATTCAAGGAGATAGAAAACATAGGTGTGCGTACGCATACCATGATAAGATGAATGAGATGGTCTGGGAATCGAAAAGCACGAGGAACCAACTCAAGAAAATCCCAGTCAACCGTATCGTATGCTTTCTAAAAGTCCACATTCACAAAACATTTGGGGAGGTAAGGCTGAAGGTGGAACTCGGCAAATAACTCCTGAGCAAGGAGAATATTATCCATAATCCGCCGACCCTTGACAAACGCATTTTGAAAAGGGCTTATGGTGTCCTGAAACACTGCGGCAACGCGGTTGGCTAAGACCTTGGTAATACATTTGTAGATCGTATTGTAGCAAGCAATGGGCCTATAATTATTTACCGAGGTAACATTAGGAACCTTAGGGATCAACATTAGGATAGTAGAATTAATCTCCCTTAACAGTCTCCCCGTAACAAAGAAGTCCTTTACTGCTTCAACCGTCAAAGGCCCAACAAGATCCCAATTACTCTTGAAGAATTCAACACCAAACCCATCCAGCCCCGGGGCCTTCCCATGAGCTAGAGAGAATATAGCATCCCTGACTTCCGAGTCTGAAAAGGGACGGGTGAGAGAAGCGATATGATCCTTTGAGAGTGGACACTGGATGGCTTGATGTAAGTCTCCCAAGGCCGGCCTAAGAGGAAGAGAATGTGAGGCAAACAACTCCTTAAAGTGAGTGACGAACGTATCCTGAACAAGGCTCAGCTCAGATACAAGGTTACCATTCTTATCAAGAACCGAGATAATCATATTCCTCAACTGCCTTGTAGTCACTGAGTGATGAAAGTACTTAGTGTTTTTATCACTATTCTCAAGCCAACGGATTCTGGATTTCTGTCTGAAGAAAGACTCCTCCTGACTCCTCAACTCAACGAAGGTCCTACGATGACTTTTTTCTAGCTCTGCCAAGAGGAAGCTGGTCGAGTCGTGTTGAAGGTCCACTTGCGCTAACCTAAGAGCATTCCTGAATTGAGCAACCCTCTCGGACAGATTAGAGAAATAATCTCTATTCAGCTGCTTGAGACGTCCCTTTGAGCGCTTTCAACTTGGTAACCAGCCTGAAGATGGGTACTCCACTATTCGGGGCCTCCCACACCTGAGTAAGAATATCATGAAAGGACGGGTGCTCCATCCAGAAATCAAAGAATTTGAAGGGCTTTCTTCGAAGAACTGGTCGGATCACTTTGACCACCATAGGAGAGTGGTCTGAAATACCATAAGGAAAAAATGAAGCTTCTGAATAAGAGAAATGCAGGCTCCAAAGAGCGTTAACTAAAACTCGATCAATCTTCCTCGCTTTCTAATTAGTCCCCAAGATGTGAACCAAGTAAACCGAAGACTGACATATCTCAAATCCTCAAGCTCCGCTTGACACAGACACTGATTAAACTCATCAAAAGACAGTGGCCAGGCATTAGTACCCCCGAACCTATCGAACGGGTATCTTAAGGCGTTGAAATCACCCGCCACCATCCAAGGTAGATCGTAGATGTAAGAACTCATCCTGATCAAGTCCACCCACAAAGGTCTCCAAGAAACAAAATAGTTCTGGACATAGACAACCGAGATACAGCAACAAGAACCCGTCGAAATCAGCCTGACTCTTCCATGAATAACCTGATCATTGGAGGAGATCACCTTAAAGCAAACCAGGGAGGGGTCCCAACCAACCCAAATCCTGCCCCTCGAAGAAGAATCATAATTGGCAATCCACATCCACCCCGATAATAAAACCAACAAAAAAGAGCCAAAGAGATACTCTGGGACCTTAGTCTCCAATAACCCAACCAAACAGAGGCCACTAGAAAGAGCCAACTTATGAACCTTGGCTCTTCTCAAAGGATCCATGAGGCCTCTAATATTTCAATAACTGAAATACATATATAACTATGTACAATCTACTCTATGCAAAGAAAGACGAAGGGCGGCAAGGCCTACCTCTACTTCTGAGGCTTGCGGCGAGAAGCTCCGGATGCCCCACCGATCCCCACCGGCTTTGGATAAGGGGCTAGAGAAAGCAGCATGTCCCGAATGGTCTCTACTCTTGTCGTGGCAGAGGAAGGAGGATGAAACGGCGAACCAGGGGAGGAGATGTCGTCATCATCCAAGGAGCCAAAGGAGGCTGCCACTTCCGATTCCCCTCCATGATCGTTCAAGGATGGGGCCGGGGGCGATCGAGATTCAGTCATGAGAGAGAGAACGACCTTCGGGGGGTGCATTGAAGCCCCTCACCCCCTTCCAAACAGAGGCGGACGGAGGAGGATTCGCAACAGGAGGCTTGTCCTTATAAGGCTGATCAGCCACAACCGTAGAAGAGGAGAGGGAGGATTCTCCCTCCTTGGGGCCCTTATTTTTCTTCCTCATGTTCTTCACCTTCTTCCAAGGCTGTTCCTGACTGGCCTGAGGAGCTAGTAACACTTGAGGAGGATCGTTGTCCTCCACTAGAACAAATAGAATTGAATTCGATGGGGGCTGGAGCCGACCAAGATCTACCACGGTCTGAGGCGAAATAGGAACAGCTACTACGGTCTGAGGTGGGGCAGGAACAAATTATGTCCTACGCATAACTTGATCGAAGACGTCCATTACTAGAGAAAGAGCGGCATTCTTCCGCTTATTTGGAGCAGCAACAACCGGAGGAGCTAGGATGGGCGAAGGCTGCCTGGTCGAATGTCTAGCGGGCTGTCTTGGATTCGAGGTACGCCCCACGGCATTTTGCACATGAGGAGGAGCCTTGTAGTTATGTTCAAACACGATGCAGTCTGGGCAATTAGCCGAAAGCCATTCATACTCAATCATTATAGACCGAGAGACACCTTTCAAAACCACTCTGGCAGTCTTGACTCTTAGCTGATTTGCCTTAATCTCAACACAGATTCTAGCAAAGGATAGCATCTTCATTTGGTCAATCCTTTGATCCACGTAAAGTGGTTTGCCGACCACACTTGCTATCGCACCCATCGTTGGCACCATCCAACACTCAAGCGGCAGGTTTCTCAACCGGATCCAAACCGAGATGGAAGATTGGTTTTTCCTCTTGAGGTCCATGAGAGGCTTCCATTGTCGAAGAATAAGAGGCACTCTAGCAACAGTAGTCAGGCCATCTTCTAGGATTTTCCTCTGGAACCCGGGGTCTGCGATATGGAGGAAGAGAAATCATTGATCGTTGGCGAGGATCTCCACGAGCTTAGAGCCCCAAGTCTTCCTCAACGATTGCTCCATCAAGCCGAATGGGAGCTTCCTTCTCCCAACGAGATATCCCACCAAGCATTGTTCTCACTTTGGGTCCACATCATCAAGGGCTTCATCCGAAAGATTGACGACCGCTTCTCCATCAACAAACGTGGGAGGAACAAAAGATAACTCATATCCTTTCACCGCCAACCTAGCCACATTCACCCAAGATCGCACTGGGGCATCAAGGTGACTAGCTGGAGGCTAAATAGGATGTTTCGAGGCCGACCGCTTGCGGCTTCTCCCTCTGGACCGGCGTTGCCCAGACGACGGCACCTGGTGGCCTTTCAGCTTGTTCTTTGGATCAACTTGCCCAGACGAGGCCCCCGCCAGACCAGATGAATTTGAGTGAATAGCATCTCCAAGGGTAAGGGATGGAGTCCCCATTGAAAGAGCAGCTGCCAAGCGGAACCAACCCCAACCGTTACTACAGACATTATCACAAACAGATGGTGTGCACCCCGAGCACAACCAAGAAGGAAAACATCGAGCGGCAGGAATTGAATTTCCTAACTTCCACACACTTCCCTGCACTACCCAAGTAGCCATAGACGAACCAAACCACTCGAATCCAGAAGAGAAAACTGCAGAACGGAATCGCAATTGCTAGCCAGACGAATAGAGAAGGTCTGAGCTCGAATAGAGGGATCCGCTAACCTGGAGGGAGTGCCACTAGGGAGAATCGAGTGAGGAGAATGCGTCCTGATTCCCAGGAGATACGAGCTACTCCGCTGAGCTTCCTCAGATCGCGCCGGGTAGAAATGCAGCAGAAGAGCTCGCGCACGGGGCTCTACTGAGATCTCCTAAACCAGCCCACACCAACGGAATTCCTTCGTATGGGAGGGAGGTATAGGTGGTGGGAGACTATCCTAAAAAAATCAGCCCAAACCATCCATGGCAGCTCCCAAAACGAACAAAAAACCAGACGGAAAACTGCAGCCCAGAAACCGCAAAACATACCAACCTAGAGCTGTCGATTTCTCTGGATGTAGACCATCCCACACAAAATGCTTCAGTGGAAACTTAGAGGGGAGTGAGATGAAGCTTCCCCCCGAAAATCAATGCATTCTGACGGCCACAGCCCCGGGAATCAGCCCAACACCAGAACGATGAACAGTGACACGAGAATCTGGCTGGAGAGCATTCGATGAACAGTACCTGGGACTTTCGAAAATGGCAAAGCTCTTCTAGAAATTTACTATATCGATATCAATTAAATTTTAAATTTTTTAATTTGATCAATTTAACTATAAACATTTTTTCACATTAATACCATATTAAACCGTTCATTTCAAAAACTTAAACTTGTAGATGAAGCGACCACTTATCCCGCAAACAAGTAATGCGAAATACTTTAATATAATCATTTCCTCGTATGAAAAGAACTCGAACACTATATGCAAAGTTTGATAGAAATTTACCAACAAAGACTAAAAAGAAGGAAATAAAAAACAAAAGAAGAGACTCCGTTTCAAAGAAGGACAAGATATCAAATCCCACACTAGCTATCGAGTCCAGTTGAGTCAAGTGTCATCGAATGGCATGGCTTGACAATAAGCATATAATAACAAAACGGGCCTTTGACTCGTTGACTAAATGAACTATTCAATGCGTTATGTCCTCTCTTGTACACTTTCTCTGTCAAAGCAAATGCCTCCATGTTCATCTAAAAAGATTAAAACAAGACTAGGGCGTGGCGTGTTGAATCTTGCAGATGCACGGTGGTGTATACGTCTAGCATTTAGAAGAAAATACTCATGTTAGAACGACTTATTAAACGAAAGTTCAGATTCGCGATCAACTGGTTTTCAGTAGACAGATTGTTAAAGACTTGCGATTCAATTTCTTGACTTTTGCCACCAAAAAGGGATTAAAATAAAAGAAGCCCACCAAAAAAAAAAAAAATAGTGTCACGCCCTGATCCTCAAGCGTGGGCCCATCCTTTCTTGGTTGATTAAAAAGCAACGTCCTCGGACGCATCATCAACCCATTCAATTTAATACGCATGTGGAAGTAATTAATAAATTCCCAGACAATAATAAGATGGAATAGAAAAGTAGGGCCGATTTTTCACAAATACATTTTTATAAACACACAAGTTTATACACAGAAACCTACAAAAAGGGATCGGTTTTTAACAAAAGAGAATTGTCCTATGACTAATTAGTTAGACAAGGTCACCAAGTCTTCGAGTTTCATCTCCTAAACTCTGGGCTTCAGGTCCTCCACCTCTGATAATTAACGACCTGAAAATATTATCCCACAACAAGGTAAGATGATATTTTAGCAAGTTCCACCCTCTAAGACCCAACTAGGAAGAAATTACGCCGTGAGGGCTGCCTAGGCACAACCACGGGTCAAAAGACTTACCTTAACATTGATTTCCTTCCAGCAAGTCAATAAAATTTATAATTCATCACATCAAATCATTCAATCATATCGAATCATCGATCAATCGACTCAGTCAATTCCATGTCAATATGACCATTTCCCGGTTATTTCAATTCGACCATAATCCAAGATTACTCACTCTAAGCCAATAATAGATAGTATAGATTGCTAGAAGCTGCCTCAAATACTGAGATAATATATATATGCTCGCCATAAGCTGTATAGTATATTATTAAATACCAAAAATGCAACTTAGGCCCGAAAACAAGTCGCTGTCCACCGCGTCGTCGCCGTCAAGTCACCGCCCGGTGACATCCCAGCCTTGGCGCCGCGGATCGCCAAATCTCAAGGGTTACAAACAGGTCGGGTCGGCGAGATCAAAATGGGTCACGAATCAGAGTAGGGTTTTAGGAATTGGGTTGCAAGCCTAGTCAACAGCTGAAGGCCGGGTCGGGCATGGGTCTGAACTAGGTAGGGTTTGGCTTCAAAGTGGGCCGGGTTGTGTGCATGGGCTGGGTAGATGTTGGGCTGGAGTTTTTTATAAAGTGGGCCAAAATCGATTTGGGCCTTTTAAAAAAAAAAAAAACAGAAAAAATCTAGGCCGAGCCTGCAGTCTCGCGGATCGCGAACCGAGTCAGTCCCAACTCGAGAACCCGACCCGATTCATTTTTATATTATTATAATAATAAAAATAATATTTTAAAAAAATTATTTTCCAAAAATCCCTTTTATTTTCCAAAAATAGAAAAAGGTCCAAAATATGTTTTTCCTCCACAAAATGCATGGGAAATCCCTCAAGCATCTAAAAAGCCTTAGGGTTTAAACAATATTAGGTACCGAAAGGGCATTAGTGATTAACTAGTGTAATCAAGTCCCTGATCCTAATTTCTCTGGTTGCGTAGAAGCGAGTATTTCTCGTGGTATTTCACTTGGGTTTTTAATCGACCTACCCCAAATCGATTAGTGACGACTCCGCTTTAAAACTGACTTACATGTTAAAAAATTTGAACCATTAAGTCGCGAATTGGTGGACTTGGGAGAATTCGGGCTAAAATAGACATAGCCGAACCATTAGCCTCCGCAAGGCGCCCGCCTCTGATCGGACGCCAAAAAAAAAAGAGGTCGCGACAAACTCACATGATTAACAATCCGCTCAGATCAAAACGACGGGGACGCGTGGGCAGCCGATAAACCTCAAAGCGGCGGCACCAATGGGGGCCAAACTGAGGCCGAAATTGGCCCGGCAAGTCTGCAGTTGGGCTGATCTTGCTGTCTCAGATCTGTGGAAGTGGAATCGGCGGCCAAACGGGCGTGGTTTGGAGGTGGCTTCGACGGCCGCAGGTGGAGGTGCGGGCTTGGCTTGACGGGGCTAGTTGCGGCTCGCTGCGGCTGAAACAAATGCTGAAAATGGGCTGCTGGGCGAGCTATTGAGGTCTTTAACCGAACCCAAAATTAAAAGAAAATGAAGCAGCAGATGGATGGGCAGAAGGAAGTGATCGCTCGAAGGAACAAAGGGAGGGGGAAACGTGCGGGTAAAATGAAAGCAAAAGGAAGAGAAAAGTAAATAGATGAGGGTGTCAGGGGGTTGTCGGATGGGGGACTCTCCATGCGCGAGTCTGAGAGAGAGAAGGTGAAAGGGACATGTGAGAGAGAGATAAGCATGAACAAAAAGAAAAGTCAATGAAAGAAGGCAAATGGAGACCAAATTTCACAGGGGACGTCGGCCAAAAAGGGAGTAGGGCGTCCGATTAAGATGAGACCAATGGAGGGAAGGAAAAATTGAAATAAAACAAACTTATAATTTTGCTCAACCTTAAAACAAGACTAATTGGTTATCAAAGGTCAATTTCTTCACCAACTTATATAATTTGAAGTCCAATTGAGGATCGAAATAAGACAGCCTCTCTAACCCACAAATTTCCCTCAAATTTGAATTCTATTCCTTTTCCTCGGAATTCGATTTCTGAACAAACTTCTCCGATTGAGATTCGATTTGTTGCGGAAAAAGCCCACGAAATTTCCTTTCATCAAGTAGTTCACGCCAGAGGCTAGAAATCCCTTCAAATTGGTTAATTCAGATTTCCCCTTGTTTTCCGAATCGTCCGAATCGATTTTCCGTAAAAATCCCGAACTCGCCAAAAAGTCCTCAAAAGATGAGTCGACATTCCTAAAATGACTCGCGATATGACAAAACTTTCAATTTCTAAAATCATATTCAAATTCGCGGTTAATTTCAATCACACACGATTTTAGCGTGACCTTAATTTACTAGGTAATTTTTAGGAATTTTTGGCGCAATTGACCTATGGTCAATTTTTTTCAAGCCACACATACCTCTTTGACACATTAGTAACTCTCTATTGTCGTGAAAATCTCAAGGTTCCAAATACGGACACAAGGCACCAAAACGACAGAAAAATTAGTCTAGTGCCGATCGACGAGAATTTTGCAAATTAGTGGAATCATCCACGTTTAGCCACACATCTCAATCAAATCAACCTATCTCTAATCTCTGATCAATTTTTAACTGTGCAGTAATGATCCTTGCAGATTAGCACGGTCGAGTAGCTGATTCTTAGTCGAATTCTCAAGTCTATTGCATTTATATTCCTTAACGGCTTCACCTAATAGGCTAGTTATTTCGTAAGTGGCCATCTCAGAGAAAAGCACTATAATCACGTCGATAAAAGGCCAAACTTATCCAATCGAAATCAAAACCTGAAATTCAGGATGTCGGTGACATATACTCACTTAGATATAGGAAATGTACTCAATGGTTGTGATTTAAGAGGTCTTCAGGTGAGAAAACGGGGCCCAAGCTCGGGTTTCTGATCATACCCACAATTGGAAGTATTTGAATTGATGACTCAAATAAAAGTTTCACACCTATAGAAAAGTCTGGGTCAACATTACTCATTTCAATTTAGGACTCAAAAGGATTACATTATTTTCTATGCAAGTGGAGCCTAATTTTTGAAAAAAAAAAAAAAAAAGAACTTCAATATTAAGTCCAGTTCTAATTCTATCTTGACCCTTATCTTTTATCTCATAAAAAAACCTAAACTTTAGATCCACTCATAAATTTATACCTAACTTTTTTTTCCTCAGAAAATACCTCAAACTTTAGATATGGTTCCATATTTTGCCTCGAATAAGAAATCCCTATCAGCAAGGTAACATTAAAGTTAATTTTCAAAATGAAACCATTACTAGGATTGGGGTAGATTTGAGATTGGATTTAAAGGTGAGGTTGTTTTAGACAAAGAAAAAGTTGGGGCAAATTTGGCTTGGACTTAACATTTGAGTTTTTGGTCTTTTTTTTCAATGAGAAAAGAAGTTCTGAGCAAAATTGGAAATACACCTCAAGTTGGTTTTTTTTTTGGAGAATTAGGCCGTGTAAATGGTATGTAATAGTTTACAACTTCGCTTGATCCAATTGAAGGGTTGTTTCGATAATTGCCGGCCATAAACACCTCTACTGAAATTTTTTTTATCTACTTACTTGTGCTAAACTTTTTACCAACTCTTTTCTTTCATTCCAGATAAACTTGAAGTTTCAGATCTATTGCGCTACAAAAGAAAGTATGATATAAATGTGTAAATTGATAAACCATACCAAACTTACTTTTAAGATGGAGTGTTCTTAGGTGATAGTATAGACCTAATTACTCTACCTAGGGCCAATGTAAGAAAAAGCAATTCTAAGAGAGTTTAAAATTTTGTAGCCGTAATGCAAACTATTCAAATTCCTCTAACCGCACAACCACTTATGAAATATTAAGCCAGTGTCACTAATACGACTTGCCTTTTTGCAAATGGAAATCGTTATTAAAGGTTTATCTGGACCTTCTTTGTGTGTTCGTTGTTTCAACCTAGTCTTTTATGGTCTCGAATAGGATTTATTAGAGAGCTTCCTTCGAATTTAAGTTTGTGCATGCACAAAGAAAAACCCTAGAAAGAGCGTAGGAGGCTGTGATGAATGACTCAAACGTGATATTTGATTTGTCCACGCAGGAAAAATCATTGGGTGGGCACAAACACAACGTATACAGAGAATAGAGTTTTAAATATTTTCGTAGTACAATACACTCTTGTCTTAATTCCGGAGACAAATCGTTTCTAGACACGTTCTTTTCAAATTACTACATTTGATATAAAGGTTCTGAAGAATTTAATTCTTCTGAATCCTTTTCCGAGTACTGATGGCTGTGGTAATTTCTGAGAATTGAGTTATAATTACTGAGGTAGAAATACAAAATAATTTACCATAACTAGTACGGCCTAGAAAGCAAGGTAACCATCACATTTTGGGTAACTGTGATTACAGACAGATCTGAAACCTCTTCGTGGAAACCATCCAAGAAGCTACTGTGAAATTTGCAAGGACTTCATGCAATATGGAAATCCAAGAAACTCTTGTCACGCTGCACGATATATGTAATACATGACAACATAATTTAACAAAGCCATATCCATCCGTTCAACCCCAGTCAGTCAGTGTTTTCACTCCCACAGACTCATCTTCATCCTCTGAACCCGACTCGTTTTGCCGACCCTTTTGTCTTCTCTCTCTGTTGTTCATCCATGTCGTCATTGAGGCTTCGTAAATCTAGTGAAGAAGCAGCAACCGATGTGGTGCTCGACCGCTGCGATAGCCCGACAAATATCATGCACAGGCGAAGATGACGCCTGGCTTTCATGGTCGTATACTTCACGAGGGCTCTTGAGTCTCTGTGAAAACAAGTCCTCGGGAAGAAGAAGGACCTGTTGCGGACGCTCTCTTACGTTGCCATCAATGTCGACCTCGAGGTCAGTGATAATCCACGTGAAGGAGATTGCCCTTCGCTTCGAGACGTCAACCCTAAGATCCTGAGTAACCTGGTATGAGAGAAATTTTTTGAATCTCTTGCTCAACTTGGTGGCATTAAACAACTCGCTTCAATTCTCATGAAAAATCTAGAAAATGGCTTAGTGGGATGAAACCGGCCTCATGTACCGAACCAATGTTTTCGGTGAGAGTAAGCACAATAAGCCGCCGGCAAAGAGCTTCCTCAGTTTTGTGCTTGATGCGTTGAAAGACGACCATAATCATTCCCTTGGCATTTGATGTTCTCACTTTAGCTTTTGGTATCAAACAGCACGTCCTTAAAGAAGGTTGGTATGATGGTAGGAGGATAATCATCGCCATCTTTCTAGTCGTCATCGTCTCTGCTGTCAGCAACTATAAGTAAGTGTTAGTGTTTTTGAGGAAGCATGTATTTAATGTGTGTGCAAGTGTGTGTTTTATGTGTGAATTATCAAGAGAGCAAATGAACTAAGAACAAAGTGGGCAAGGACAAAGTAAAAGAGAGTGGAAGAGAAGTACAAGGAAAAAATGAACTTTTATTTATTGTTTATTGTAGTACAAAGGGGAAGGGGAGGAGCTTACCTTTTTGCTCTGCCTTTTTTCTACGGCCTCATGTACCGAACCAATGTTTTCGGTGAGAGTAAGCACAATAAGCCGCCGGCAAAGAGCTTCCTCAGTTTTGTGCTTGATGCGTTGAAAGACGACCATAATCATTCCCATGGCATTTGATATTCTCACTTTAGCTTTTGGTATCAAACAGCACGTCCTTAAAGAAGGTTGGTATGATGGTAGGAGGATAATCATCGCCATCTTTCTAGTCGTCATTGTCTCTGCTGTCAGCAACTATAAGTAAGTGTTAGTGTTTTTGAGGAAGCGTGTATTTAATGTGTGTGCAAGTGTGTGTTTTATGTGTGAATTATCAAGAGAGCAAATGAACTAAGAACAAAGTGGGCAAGGACAAAGTAAAAGAGAGTGGAAGAGAAGTACAAGGAAAAAATGAACTTTTATTTATTGTTTATTGTAGTACAAAGGGGAAGGGGAGGAGCTTACCTTTTTGCTCCGCCTTTTTTCTACGCTCCCCCCCCCTCCTTCCCTATTTATAGAGACACTCCACTGACTTAGCCCATCTTCTAGAAGTTTCTTTTACAATTTTTTTCTAGAAAAATAGGTTTTTTTAAGGCAAATATCTCTGCCATTTGCAGAGATAATTCCATAGATTCTTCTAGGATTTTCTTGTATTTTCTAGCTCAAATCTTTCAAGAAGTTTCTAGAAATTTGCTCAATAATTTAACACTCCTCCTTGATCCAATTTCGTGTTACTCCAAGCATTTCCCACAATGTCTTGAACTTAGCTAGCGGTAGTGCTTTAGTGAAGATATCTGCTACTTGTTCCTCGGTTTTGCAATATTTTAGCTCGATCTCTTTGTTATTTTGCGCATCTTGTATGAAGTGATATTTGATGTCTATATGTTTGGTTCTTCCATGGAATACTGGATTCTTTAATATAGCGATTGCAGACTTATTGTCGCAAAGTATCGGAGTTGATTTCATTTGTGCTTCTCCATGTCTTCTATAATTCTTCGAAGCCATATTGCTTGATTGGTAGTCGTAGCAGTTGCGATGTATTCAGCCTCTACAGTAGACTGTACCACTGAGTCTTGTTTTTTGGATGCCCATGAGAATATTCTAGAACCCGGAGTGAATGTATAGCCAGTTGTACTCTTCCTATTATCAGCTGAAACAGCCCAGTCGCTATCAGTGTAGCCAATGAGCTTGGCATTTGTACTTGGCTGATACCAAATGCCGTAATCTATAGTTCCTCGTAAATATTCGAGAATTCTCTTAGCAGCTCCAAAGTGAATTTGACTCGGACTTGGCATGAATCTTGATAGTAAAGTTTTCGCATACATAATATCCGATCGTGTAGCAGTGAGATATAGAGGACTGCCAATCAAACTTCTATAGAGGGAGGCATCGGCTTTTTCTGCTCCATCTTCCTTCAATAGTTTCTCGTTTGTCATGAGTGGATTGAAACTACTTTGCTATAGTTCATCTTGAATTTTTTCAGGAGGTTCATGGTATATTTCTTTTGCGAGATAAAAACTCCTTCATTTTGATTGACTTCAATACCAAGGAAATAGTTCATCGAGCCCAAGTCCGTCATTTCAAATGTCTTCATCATTTCTTCTTTAAATTCTCGGATCATCGTCTCATTGTTTCCTGTATATATGAGATCATCTACATATAAAGAGACAATGAGAGTGTCGGACTTACCTTGGGTCTTGATGTAGAGTGTTGGCTCACTCATACTCCTCCTAAATCCTTGCTTGATGAAGTACCCATCGATTCTACTATACCACACACGTGGTGCTTGTTTTAATCCATATAAGGCTTTTTTGAGTTTGAGAACTTTTTCTTCTTGGCCTTTGAGGATAAAGCCTTCTGGTTGAGCTACATAAATTTCTTCTTGAAGAAATCCATTTAGGAACGCTGACTTCACATCTAGTTGATAAATCTTCCATTATTTTTGTGCCGCTAAGGCTATAAGTGCTCGAATAGTATCAAGGTGAGCAACGGGAGCAAAAGTTTCAATATAGTCGATACCTGGTTGTTGCAAGTATCATTTCGCCACAAGCCTTGCTTTATGCTTCTGGATTGATCCATCCGCATTGAGCTTCGTCTTGTAAACCCACTTGACGCCTATGATCTCTTTGTCTTCAGGTCGATCGACAAGCTCCCAAGTTTCATTTTTCTCGATCATCTTGATCTCTTCCTCCATGGCTTTTATCTAGACTTCTTCTTTGGATGCTTGTTTGTAGTTTTCTAGTTCCAAAATAGCAAAGTTGCATGTGTCATAAATTCTTCTAAGGGCTTTTACCATTAGTACCGGAGACTCTGGAGTAAATTCTTCTTGCATCACTCTTGGAGAGATTTGTGGAGTTATGTCATGAGTGGTGGAATCCGGTCCTTCTCCTTCTTCTTGTGACATTAACTCCTCTTGAGCAAGTGGTATGTCTAGCAAGGTGATGTACTTCTTCTCAATCTTCTCATCCTCCCAATTCCAGGCAGCATTCTCGTCGAACTCGACATCTCAACTAATCATTAGCTTTTTAGTTCTTAGGTTGTAAATCCGATAGCCTTTTGATTAGTCACTGTAGCCAAGGAATATTCCTTTTTCTTTCTTTTCATCTAGCTTACTCCTTTTCTGAGCAGAGATGTGGACGTGGCAAATGCATCCAAACACTTTGAGATGCTTTGCTAAAGGCTTCCGTCCACTCCATGCTTCGATTGGTGTTTCATTTTGAACAGCTTTGGTTGGACACTTGTTTAACAGGTATACTGCAGTATAAACTGCTTCTGCCCAAAAAGTTTTGGGAAGGCCTTTCTCCTTTAGCATAGACCTTGCCATCTCCATGACGGTTCTATTTTTTTCTTTCAGCTACTCCATTTTTTTCTGGGGCGTAGATGATTGACTCCTTCATCTTCACAAAATTTATTAAACTCCTTTGAATTGTATTATGTGCTTCTGTCACTCCTTAGGACTTTGATTCTTTGGCCACTTTGATTCTCGATGTGGTTCTTGAATTTTCTGAAGATAGAAAAAACCTCAGATCTTTCTCGAAGAAAGTATACCTGCGTCATTCTTGTGTAATCATCAATGAATAGGATGAAATATTTATTTTGACTGGGTGTAGGTGTCCTCATCGGACCGCACACGTCCGTGTAGACAAGTTCGTATGGGTCCTTTATCCCCACTATCCCCAGCAGTGGAAGTCCATCTTCCTCAAGTTTCCCGGGAAATTGAGCAAGTGAGCCATCGAACATTTTGTAGGCGAATGCGATGCAGCGCAGGCTTTTGTCTGCCATATTTTTAATTGCCATCCCGAAATCAGACCTTGCTTCATCAGTCATGACATTCACCGTCCCACTTTGGCTATAATAATCTGAACACATTGCCAAGATCATCTCAGCAGCTCCCTTCCAGTGTATGTGAACTACCTGCTCTCCTCTCCTCCTCACAGCGACCCCACTTCTCTTTTTCTCCGAATTGAATGCCTCGACTTGGACTATCTCCCATTCTTGCTTCAGTTCATCCATCGTCATACCCAATTTGGATACACCCCAAGAAAGTATTGCCTTTTCAGTTGGGCTGCCTAAAATTTCAGGAACAGATTCAGAAGGTCGCATGTGGACGGTACCTGTCGTGTTCAATCCGATTCCTTGTAGTAGGACTTCAACGATGCTGGTCGCTATTTCTTTGGATGCATCTACACTCACATGTTCTTTTCCCATACATAACTCTGTCACTCTCATATCGTTTAACGTGAGAGTCCCGGTTTGGTCCGTGCAGATCGTTGTGGCAGAACCCATGGTTTCACAGGCGGAGAGCTTCCGGACCATGGCATTGGCACCCATCATGCGCTTCATGGAGTAGGCCAGCGTCAGAGTGACGGCCAAAGGCAAGCCCTCAGGTATAGCCACCACCACAATGGTCACTGCTGCAGCAACTATGCGCACAAAAGCGTTCATCACATCCCCCGACTTGATCTTCCCGCTGGTGAATTCTCTGTTTCCGGCATCATCTTGGGTGTGTCCAGTGAAGTAGCGGATCATCAAGACGAGAAGTACCAGTACGGCCACCGAAACCCCGACCTTCCCGATGAAGGAAGTCAACTTGTTTAGACGGGCTTGGAGCGGGGTCTCTTCATCTAAGTCACGGCTCACGGAGCTCATCATCTCGCCCCATGCAGTGTTCATGCCGACAGAAGCAACCATCATTCGACCGTAGCCGTCGATCACTTTGGTGTCCGAGAGCAAGAAAGGGTTCTCGCTATCGACTTCGATGTGATCGCTTTCACCAGTCATGCTAGACTCGTCAACTCTCAGGGAATGGCCATCAACAAATAACCCATCAGCCGGAACCTGGTCGCCAATCTTCGGATACACGACATCACCTGCGACAATATCAAATATGGAGATTGGTTGCCTCCTGCCATCTCTTACAACCTCCACTCTAATGTTGCTGCTCTCTTTTGAAAGCTTCCGGAACTGCCTTCCTTGCTTATAGTTGCTGACAGCGGAGACAATGACGACCAGAAAGATGGCGATGATTATACTCCCACCATCATACCAACCTTCTTTAAGGCCGTGCTGTTTGATACCGAATGCTAAAGAGAGAACAGCGCATGCTATGAGAATGATTATGATCATGTCTTTGAACGCATCAAGCACAAAGCTGAGAAAGCTCTTTGCCGGGGGCTTATTGTACTTATTCGCACCGAAAATATTGGTGCGGCGCATGAGGTCGGTTTCATCCCCACTCAAGCCATATTCAAGATTTGTCATGAGAATTGAAGCGAGTTGTTTAATGCCACCAAGTTGAGCAAGAGATTCAAAGCTTTTCTCTCTTACCAGGTTACTCAGGATCTTCGGGCCACTGTCCCGAAGGGAAGGGCAATCTCCTTCACGGGGATTATCACTGCTCTCGAGGTCGACATTGATGGCAACGTAAGAGAGCGTCCGCAGCAGGTCCGTCTTCTTCCCGAGGACTTTTTTCGACAGAGACTCCAGAGCCCTCGTGAAGTATATGACAGTGAAAGCCAGGCGCCATCTCCGCCTGTGGATGATATTCGTCGGGCCATCGCCGCGGTCGAGCACTGCATCGGTTGCTGCTTCTTCGCTAGGTTTACGGAGCCTCAACGACGACATGGGTGAACAACAAAGAGGGAGAAGACAAAAGGGTGTGCTTGGATCAGCAAAACGAGTCGGGTTCTGAGGGAGTCAATACGTGACGAGATCTTTCGTTGCGGGGGAACTTCCTGGAAAGTTCACGGTAGCTTCTTGGATGATATTTCCAAGAAGGTGCTTAATGGTGCCGTTATAATTTTGGTAAATTATCTAATATTTCCACTTCAGTAATTATAACTCACCTTCCCATAAATTACCGCTGATTGAGTACTCGCAAAAAGATTCGAAAAAATCTGTTGCCCTTCCGAATTTCTTGAAATTCTTTAATGGAGTAATATGAGAAGAGCATGTTTAAAAACGTTTCCTGCGGTATTAATCTCCTTCTTGTTTTTCTTTTTTTTTTTAACCGATCATTTTTCTATTTCTACTCTAACTCATATTACAAGGCGTAAGGATCGAAATCCACATCCAAAACTAAATTGTTCATATCCTAACCCCTAAGAAAGTGGGAATTTGAACCCCCACCTTCCCCTCTCATGGGGAAACCCTAGTAGTTTACTAATCTCCTTCACAATTAGTTATTTTATTGATTATTGAGCACCGGAAATTTTATCATTTGGCTGGAAATTTCATCAAGCAATAAATGTATTTGACTGGAAATTTGCGTGAAGAATCAAGTGAATTTCGAGGTGCTTTACTTAACGTGTGTCTAGTCCACACAAGTTAACCATTACGTGTCAAGTATTAATTTCTTACTTAATTTTGTTTCAGAATATTAAATACAATAACAGTGCATATGAAATCAGTATATACTACAAGAAGAAGCAGACACTTAAATAAATTACATTCAATATTCCACATTCAATATTCGCTAAGGTTCGACCTATCACTATTTTAAAAAGTTTTAATTAATCTTTATCTACCTACAATTACTTATCAATATAATATAATTCATGTTACCTCCATAGACGAAGAGTGAAGAAAAGTTGATTTGGTTTCCCGCTCCCTAAGTTAATGTTCTAAATCATTTTAAGGGCAAAAGACCCACCAACAAAATTTACATTTGTTAAGAGCAGATATGCATGACTTCTCTCTTGTCTGTCACCCTCAGTGTCACAAGATTAGTAATTTGATACCTTTCAACTACCTCTAAGTTTACATTTTTTGTTCCCTTTTTCTATTGGAGCTCTCCATTGGCATTCTCGAAAAATAGTCGCCGACATCACGGCAAGTTCAACCAAGCACAATCATTTGATTTTGTGAAATTTACGTGCAATACATGTGATGGGTAGGTGTGATTGATTCGGTTCATATGCATCTGAGTGTAGACAAGAATTTGCCGCGAAAATCTCTACGCGTGAAAGTTCAGTCATGAGGATCTCATTATCCCTTGCAAATGACGCTTGGATGGCAAACCCACACAAAGGGTGAGAACGTAGGAGAGAAACAAGACATAAATGTGAACTCATCATTCAGGCGCTCAAAATCAGCACCGACGCCCACCAAAATTCACGGGCACGCATGCACACTTCGCATGGGAACGCATTTAATGAGGCAGAAAACATGCGCGCATAATCTTTGAAGATGAGCATACAAAAAGGATGGCCGCCGTCTTCCAAGATCATGTCCATGACGTTCAACTCCTTCAATTAATATTTTACCCTTTCTTTCCTTTTGTTGGCTGCAGCTGAATGAAATAGCAAAGGAAAGAAACAAGGAGTTAATGAAAGAAGACAAAACGAGCCCACAACTTTCTACTTTGGCCTTTGTCTTCAACGTCCATTTATCGCCATGCATGCACATCCATGTGCATGCTATTAAAGAGGTAGAAAAAAATGGACTTGGGAGGCGTGCACTTCTTTGACAAATATACACATGTGCAGAGGGCGTTCATGATTTGCTTCTTTATTGTCAATTTGCGCTTGTCAATTTGCGCCGAACTTTAATCAACAAATGCTCGTTGTGTACATCGAATCTCATGTGAGCTTAAACTCGAGACATAATTTTAATAATAACTTATTTGTATTTTAGAACAATTCCTCCAAATCAAACCCCATAAAAAGAGGAAAAGGTGACAGAGAAATATTGAATGAACTTTTATGAATGAAATTCATAAGACAAATATAGAATCTCCATTTTTAGCTCAGAAGCCCATTTTAGGCAAGTAATATCTATGAAATATCTCATTAACCACATAAAGTTTGACAGACATAACTAACTAGTCAAATGTTTTTATCCATTGTATTATCCACAGATGTAGGAAAATGGCATGTTTTATGATATAACATCATTTAACAGAATATAATTCTACATAACCACTCGCTGAATTCTCTATGTAATAATCCCAAGAAGGAGCCATTTCTTTTCTCTCGGTGCTTTCCTTCTCTTCTCTAGTTACTCAACTTTTCTTGAACAACCTTTCTGGGGTTAGTTTATTCTACTTGATGTCTCTGTCTTATGTAGGATCTTTCAACAACAATCCACTTCGTCTTGGTTTTCTGTCTAAAAGTTGCAAATTATTTACTTATCTTCCATCTTTGGGATTAGACTAATATGAGAAGCGAACATTAACCTTATACACCGAAATTAACATGAAGAAGGGAGAGAAAGGATCAAAGTCCCCGGTAATGGCTTCTGGCGATACTAGGTAGTTTTATCCAAATATTATTTACTTCAAAATTGTTTTTGCATGTGTTTTTAAATTATATTTTACGAAACACTATTTGCATTTTAGAAAAATCATTTCATCTAAAGTCATTTGCATTTTCCCAAAAGCTTTCCTCAAAGTGTTTCTGAAAACAGCCCTTATCCTACAACCTTCTTAACAAGTTTTCAGATCACAAAATAATTCTCTTTTCATAGATAGAGTTTCTTTTATTGTATATTTTATATCAATATCATTATCCCGATGTTTAATGATTCAAATATTATGTAACAAACTTACTCTTTCAAATATCAATATCTCGCGCACACAACACGTGTGCACATTTGCTAATTCTACACATGGAGTGCAATTGAGCAAAAACTATAAGCGTCACAGACTTTTATTGTAATCATCTCTTATCAATTAAAAAAATGCCATATATTATAGTAAAATTGACTTTTTCCCCTTATATGTATTCATATTTCATAAAATGATTCTTTTTTCTCCCAAGAAAAGTCGAAGAGCTTTGTCTAGTAAAAGTGACAGTCAAGTGGGAAAATCTCTCCATAATATATTTTAAATATCACATCTAATGAGTTATGCATTCAAAGTACAAAATGATTAACTTCACTTTACGGGAATGAAAAAATGTTAATGATTGTATAGTCAAGGAAAGTAGCCTCTATCATGCACTCCAAATTCAAGAAAGAAATATTGCGTGCATAAGATTTGTCAACGAAACAATTTGAGAAGAGTCTGAAATTGCGACATAAGTATTCTTACCAACTAAGTAAAAATTGAATAAATCCACGTCATAAATGTTTTTAAGGCCCTTGATCCAAAGTTCCTTACACGTCACCAGAATTGCATTGATGAATAAAAAAAAATATTCCTCAGGAAGCTTCTACACAAGTCAGTGGAATTTCTTTAAAGGCTCGTGAAGTTCGAAACAAGCAAGGCAGATATTCGAGTATTTCGAGTATCGCCAGAAGCCATTACCAGGGACTTTGATCCTTTCTCTCCCTTCTTCATGTTAATTTTGGTGTATAAGGTTAATGTTCGCTTCTCATATTAGTCTAATCCCAAAGATGGAAGATAAGTAAAAGATTTGTAACTTTTAGACAGAAAACCAAGACGAAGTGGATTGTTGTTGAAAGATCCTACATAAGACAGAGACATCAAGCAGAATAAACTAACCCCAGAAAGGTCGTTCAAGAAAAGTTGAGTGACTAGAGAAGAGAAGGAAAGCACCAAGAGAACAGAAATGGCTCCTTCTTGGGATTATTACATAGAGAATTCAGTGAGTGATTATGTATAATTATATGCTGTTAAATGATGTTATATCACAAAACATGCCATTTTCCTACATCTATGGATACTACAATAGATAAAAACATTTGACTAATTAGTTATGTCTATCAGACTTTATGTGGTTAATGAGATATTTCACAGATATTACTTGCCTAAAATGGGTTTTCTAGCTAAAAATAGAGATTTTACATCTGTCTTTCAATATTTCTCTATCACCTTTTCCTCTTTTTATGGGGTTTGGTTAGGAGGAATTGCTCCAAGATACAAAGAAGTTACTATTAAAATTATGTCTCGAGTTTAAGCTCATACAAGATTCGATGCACGAGGAGCATTTGTTGATCAAAGTTCGCGCAAATTGACAAGCGCAAATTGACGATAAAGAAGCAAAGCATGAACGCCCTCTGCACATGTGTATATTTGTCAAAGAATTGCACGCCTCCCAAGTCCATTTTTTTCTACCTCTTTAATTGCATGCACATGGATGTGCATGCATGGCGATAAATGGACGTTGAAGACAAAGGCCAAAGTAAAAAGTTGCGGGCTTGTTTTGTCTTCTTTCATTAACTCCTTGTTTCTTTGCTTTGCTATTTCATTCAGCTGCAGCCAACAAAAGGAAAGAAATGGTAAAATATTAATTGAAGGAGTTCAACGTCGTGGACATGATCTTGGAAGATGGCGGCCATCCTTTTTTTATGCTTATCTTCAAAGATTATGAGCGCATGTTTTCTGCCTCATTAAATGCGTTCCCATGCAAAGTGTGCACGCGTGCCCATGAATTTTGGTGGGCGTCGGTGCTGATTGTGAGCGCCTGAATGAGTTCTCAATTCTATCTTGTTTCTCTATAAAAGGCAGAGGAGCGAAGGAGAAGAAGGCGCCAAGTTTTGGTGGCTGAGAGAGAGAGAGAGCTCTGAGACTGTAGAAGAGTATAGAGAGTTCTCTTGGGCGAGGGATTTTCTCATTATAATTATATCCGGGTGTTTTAATCAGTTAAATTCTTATGAGTAGAATATGTTTAATTCTTTGAGTGAGATTTCACTAGGAATTATAATAAGTTAGATATTGTGTGAGTTATTTGAATGTAATTTGGAGTTGAAAAATACTTAGTGTGTTTGAGTACTCGAGTGATTGTAATCTCCGGTGTATCGTTTGTTTCTATAGTTGAATTCCGTACTGCTCTCCCTGTGGACGTAGGTTCTGATATTCAAACCGAATCACACAAATCCGGTATCCGATTCCCTTTCCTTCATTTCGACTATTTTATTTAATTCTCTGGTCCATATTCCGCACAACAGCTACAATTAATGAAGTATAAGCTGAACATTGAATGTGGGATTAGAAATAATTCAAACCTCATTAGGAAGTATGTAAACGTCTTGATCCTTGTCAATGACCTTGAAAGCTTCCTTTAACTCCTCTTCTATTTTAGTCTCCTGAACATATATGAAGCATTTACAATCATCCAATCAAGTATTTGCAAATATGTGATTTAAGTGACACTAGCTATTTTGACTGATATATATACATATGTGTGTATGAAATACCTTGATTTTTTTCTGGCCATAAGATTCAAGAACTCCCCGAATTCTATCATCCGTTGCCTTCAGTATTGACCTCATTGATCGTGCATTGAATTTCTTCCTCTCTAGGATTTAGGTCCTAGGATTTTGTAGTTGCCAATCCCTTAATTGTGATGCAACCTATTGTTGACACCTAAATTTTGATTAGGTTATTAATTAGGCCTTATTTTCTTTTATTTTTCCTTTTTTCAGATAATAATTAATAAATAACAAAAACAACAGAAAAATAAATAAAAACAAGAAAAACAAAAAAAAGAGGCAGCCCCCTCTTTTTCTTCTTTTCCACGCAAGCCCAAGGCCTAGCCTTTTTTCCCACAAAGCCCAGCCCCCTTCTCTTCTCTTCTTCTTCTTCCTTCTTCCCTCTTCTTCCCCTACGCCTCTGCAATTCACGCGCACAGAGGACGATGACGCACTCGAAGACAACCTACGGCCGAGGAGGGTAGGCCGACATCGGCCGAAAGAGACAGAACTCAGGCGCCATTATTGGTTGCCTTCAATGCGAAGCACGCCTTGTTGGAGGAGCAAGGATGGGACGCCGGTTCAGCTGCGAGCGTTCGGTCGGTGCGCGAGGGTCGGCGGCCGAACCTTCGTCGACCGGCCTCCTCCTCGCCTATAAATAGGAGGGCACAACCTCCGTCGAAGGACCACAGGCCAGCAAGCTTAGAGAGGTCCCTAAGAGACTTCAGGGAGCTCAAAGAGCGAGCACGGTCGAAGGATCGAAGCCGGCAAACTCTGAAGAACTTCCCCCGAGAGACTTCCGGGGAGGTTCGAGAGCGAGCTGGCCGAGATCTTAGGGAAATCGGTCGGAGGGAGAGGGTCGGTCAAGGTCCGAATCTAGGTGCGAAAGCTCACTGCTGTCCCCCTGACGCCACCGTCTTGACCGAGTTCCGACGCCATCGCCTCGAAGACACACCGTTGTTCCCCCCCCGACGTTGTCACTATAACCAAGCATCAGCCCCAACGCCCTGCCGAGCCGTGCCCCAACGCCGTCCAGATCTAAGTGAGTGGAGGGCGGAGGAAGAAAGGTTAAGATCTGGGTGCAGATCTGGAAATCTGCGTGAGAGTCGCCGTCGCCTGCCGTTGTTACCTCACCGAGGCACGCCGTCGACTGCCGCTGTGCTGTCCACACCCTGATGCCATCGCCGTGACCTACCCCCAGGCCGGCAGACTTGAAGCAGTTGACGCCGTCTCGCCGACCAGCAACACCGCCGTGCCACACTCTCGCCGCTAGCAAGTAATGACAGCTGCCGCCCTCACACCTCATTGCTGCACCAGATCTCGCCCCAAGCTGGGCCACCGCCATCCCCGAAAACCCAGTAGTCACCCGTTGTCGTTGCCGCCGTTGTTTTTTAGGACCCAGCAACTGCCCGTCGTTGTCACCGGAACCCTAGCCGCCATCCGTCGTCGAGTCACCGCTCGGTGACATTCCAACTACCCCTCCCGGCGCCGCGGATCGCCAGATCTCGAGGGTTCCAGAACCGGGTCGGTGAGGGAAGAAGACGGGTCGTCAAGTGGGTTGGATCCGGGTAAGGTTTTGCAAATTTGGGCCGGCTGAGAGTTGGGTCATTGGGTCGGGCGGATGACCCGGTTCCTCTAGGGTTTAGTTGCGTGGGCCAAATTTGTGCGGGCCTAAGAGAAGTGGGCCTATTTTGCTTTTGGGTTGCGATTTGCTTTAAAAAAAAAAAAAAAACCTGAGTCAGGCCCGCGTTGCGGGCCCGTCTGTGTCTCGGGCAGACGAAGCGGGTCGAACCCAACCCGAGGATCTGACCCGGTTCGTTTTATATTATTATAATATAAAAATAATATTTTAATAAATAAAACTAAAAAAATCAAAAAAATCAAAAATGTCCATATTTTCCTAAAAAAGCCAAAAAAAAAAAAAGTCAGAAAAAACCAAAAAAATGATTTATATTTTCAAAAAAAAGATTAAAAAAAATCCAAAAAATGAGAAAATGCCCAAAAATATTTTTCCTTCACAAAAATGCATGGAAAAATCCCTCAAAAATCCAAAAAGCCTTAGGGTTTAAATAATATTAGGTACCGAAAGGGCATTAATGATTAACTAGTGTAATCAAGTCCCCGATCCTAATTTCTCTAGTTGCGCAGGAGCGAGTATTTCTCTCGATACTTCGCTTGGGTTTCTAATTGACCCACCCCAAAACGATTAGTGGCGACTCCGTTTTAAAATTAATTTACAGGTTAAAAACTTAGACTATTAAAGTCGTGAATTGGTGGACTTGGGAGAGTCCGGGCATAATTAATTTCAGCCGAACCATTAGCCTCCTTAGGCGCTCGTACCCGACTGCGGGCGCTGAAAAAAAAAGAGGTCGCAACAGCTTGGCGACTCCACTAGGGACTTTGAGGACTTAGGCCATTTTATCTTTATTTAAATGCTTTGCTGACTTGGGTTTTTTTTCTTTTGTGCAGGGTAATAGCTTAGAGTTTTTTTATTTTGTTAAAATAAAATGTTTTGTGATTATAAACTGCTGTGCATCCTTAAATGTTTTAGCACTACACATGACACACACAACCCGGCTGCCAGACCTGGGCCGCCATAGGACTTCTAGGATGGTGTTAAGAAAGATACGACCTTGAATGCGAGACTGCGATGTAGAGGTTGCCTTTCTTTTCCCTGAATTTCTTAGCCGAGGTTAGAAGGGTATGTTGCTAACGCGAGACTGCGACGGGCGGATATCCTTTTAATCTCAACAAACCTTCTCAGTTAGAAATCGAGCCGCACATATCATGTGCATGTATATGTGATTGCCATCAATTTTCTCATGTGAAGTAAGTTTTTATTTCGTGTAATTTACTTACCTTCCTGTATATATTGAGTGGTCCATGATTAGTGTAGGATTTAATATCATGGTCATCTAAATTTGGAAGTAATTGTCATAAAGTTTTTTTTAAAGTTAAAAAAAATTTGCAAAAAAACTACTTTCAGTTGATGATTTTATTCTCAAAGCATGTTACAAAATTCTTTTCCGCAAGAATTTTCATTTGCCTCAAAAAGGGATAGAAATCTTTTTCAAAATTTGTTACAATTCATGCTTTCTTCGCCTTTCGAATTGAATATCTTTTTAGTCCATGCTAACATCTCACATGCCCTTTTTCAATCCATGCTTAGGAAATCCTCTACCTTTTCATGAATAATTGAAATGAGTAGGGTTAGGTCGTCATCATGGACTGACTCCCTATTTACGCCTTGTATTCACACACGCTTGTTTATTCATGACAGGGTAATCACGGAACGTCAACGTTCGCCGATCCAGACTCGTTCAAAAGCAAGAGCAAGAATGGCCGAAGAAAATGTACCAAGCCGTATTGCGATCATGGAAAGTGAAATGAAGCAAGTTTTCAATGTGCTTCAACAACTTTCAAAGCAGATAGACTCCATCCAAGGCAAACTCACTCCCGCCCCGGCCTCAATCGAGGTATTGTTGCCACAATCATCTACTAGGGGTGATCGAGGTGGAGATACCGACGATAACATGCCCGAATTGGAAGATGATCCGCACTCAACCATGATCGAGAAAGCTAGGCCAGACAGTTTGTCTAAAACTGAGCATGACAAACGCCTCAAAAAGCTTGAGGAGAAGCTGAAACAACTGCAAAGCTTCCAAGATCCTACTTTGACAGACCTCTCCATTTATTCCAATGTCAAAATGCCGGAAAAATTCAAAATGTTTGATTTTGAGAAGTACGATGGCACGACTGGCCCTAGGGCTCATTTGCAAATGTACTTGATTCGAATGACCCAATATGTTAATAATGCACCATTAATGATCCAGTTGTTCCAATCAAGTCTAATAGGCCCTGCCCTAAGGTGGTACATTACAAAGAACAAGAATATCCTCGAAACATGGAGCGAAGTGAGTGAGGCATTCCTCAAGCAGTATAAGTTCATAATGGACATTGCTCCTTCTCGTGAGGATCTTGAGCGTACTGAAAAGAAAAAGCACGAATTGTTCAAAGAATATACTATCCGATGGAGGAATTTGGCCGCCCAAATCAGTCATGAACCAATCGATTTCGAGCTGAGAAAGATGTTTATCAAAACCCTCCCTTATGAGTACCGCAATCGAATGGTAACCACGATCGCCGAATCATTTAATCAACTCATTCCAGTAGGGGAGCAAATCGAGATAGGGTTGAGGGATGGTTGGTTCACTGAACCTGCATCCACGGGCATGTTCAACATGAAGAAAGATAAAGAACCCCTAGTAGATGTCAATGCGACCTACAATCATTCTCCAACAATTCAGACAAGTGCAAGACAACAACAGACCACCAGCTGTCAGCCATCCCAACGTTACAGTAACAAGAGACAATTTACTCCTCTTCCTGGATCTCTGTCACAGGTACTGGCAATCCTCCGGAGGAAGAACCTCCTTTCGATTGAGCCAAAGCGACCCAACGTTGAAAGTTTTTCCAACTATGACTCGTCAAAGATATGCGACTATCACATGGAAGAAGTGGGGCATTCGACTGATGAGTGCTTCGCCCTCAAGAGTCGAATCTAGAACCTATTAGATACTAAAGTTTTCTCATTCCAGAGCAATTCGCTCCCTAATCACACCGACAAAGTAAATGCGGTATTTAGTTCTGAAGACAGTCAGAGCAGAAATGTTGAAGCACATACTGCTAACATTCATCAAGGGCTGGTGAAGGCCGGGTATTATTCAGGCAATGAAGTGCCACCCTTAGCAACAGAGAAAGAAGAGCCATATGACATGGCCAACATGTTTGGAGACCTTTTCATGGACACCATCAATGAAGGACCGTAAGGGGAAATGGGTGCAGGCCCGCTCAAGTAGAACCCTTTTTAATTTCCTTTCGTATTCCCCTACGTGGGAACTTGTACCTCTTTCTTAAGTCTGGCTTGTTTTTATTTTCAACATTAGTTCTGCTTGAGGAACTAACTTTTGAAAACACTTTTCCAAAATGTAAATCCACCTATTAAATAAAGTTGAAAATATTTTGAGAGAACATGAGGCGGTACCCCAAACCAGCCCAGTGATGCTATCCAACCATGAAAAAATATATCATCCAAGGAGAATACTGAGGACTGGGCTTCCTCATGCTTTTTCTCCCCCGAATACATATTTTGAAAACAGAAAATACTTCATCACCAAAATCTTTCAAAAAAAAAAAAAGATGTTAGATTTAATCATATTTGTCTTTCTGACTCACTCACTTTGTGTCTCATAATATCATCCCCATCCCCCTTGACTTAGTGTGACAGGGGGCATTTGAAGCTGGCACATCATGTGAACTCACCGAATTCAAAGACACTCTTCCAAGAAGACAGTGGAGCAAATAAAAAATCATCCCACTTCAAAGAAGGTAAGTTTTATTCTCTGAATATAATTGTGGAAATGATGTCCTCTATAGGATGTAATAGGTACAGGCATACAGTTGAAATCAAGCCGTCCCCAGGAGCTCTGTGCACTCCATCTCGCTCCTGCCCAACTCCTTCTCAAGCCGAAGCAGCATCTTCTTCCCTCAACGTGCCCAAGCAACCAAATGCAACGGTTTCATTAACGGGACTTCCAGCTTCGACAAGCCCAGAAGCACAAGGAAGGGATCTTTTCTCTTTCTTTGAATTGGCTACTGTCAACAGGGAAGAAATCCAGACAGTTGAAGCGATTTCTAGCCCCCTATTCCAAATGAGGACCTAGAAACTTGACTTCTTGTTCCAGATGCATGCTCTCGCAAGAAGTAATTGCCATCAGAGAATTAAAGATTTTGATTGTCCATCTCAGATTCCATAGAAGCTTGAAGTACATGACTTTGCTTAATGCTACTAATGGTCATATGGTCAAAGACGGAATTCCACAGAAGGAAGGCGTTGCAAATCATCAATCGTGTACACAGGACCACAAATGAAGAGGGCCAATCAAAAGAGACATTGAACTATGTCCAAGATAAAAGGCCGTCATTGACATTCAAATATCCCTAAGAGTCAGCAAATACAAACTTTGGAGAAGAGTAATTTGGTATCATTTCCAATACTCCCAGTGTCTGAACTCACTTTTGACATATTTTCTCCTATTGACAGGAAGCATAGGATTCAAGAAACAAGCTTAAAGGTTAATTTGGACAAATCAAGTGACCCATATCGATTTACCTAACTTGGTATAAAAGGACGTGTCGTCCTGGAGCCGGTTCTGTTAAATAAAAAAGGCAGCACCCTACGGACACCGTCGGTGCCTCTAGCCGAGTGGTATCCGGGAAGAAGCAAAAAGGTCTGAAGTCGGGGGTTCGAATCCCCGACGCGGCAGTTAGCCGCTTGGTAAAAAAAAAATAAAAAATAAAAAATTTTGCTTCTCTTGCACGTGCAAATTATGAGAGAACAGGTGACCTAACGAAGCAAAAGACATAGGACTTCATGTCCCACTCGCACTTCAGGTCCATTCAATCATCTGCAAACCAATGAAGGGTAATGTTGTATCACTCCCAGTTGTTTAAACTCCTGAGAAAAATCGTGACTGATACGCTCTTTCCTATCTTTTATAGGATCACCCGACTATCAAAAACAAAGATAACAAATCAATGAGAGACATGAAAAACTCTCATAAGCAAAATGGCGTCTCAAGTATCGCCAAAGCAAATGACAGAGATCCTTCAGGCCTCAATTCACCTTTAATTTTGGCCATGTTGATTGATCCATTTTCATCTTTTCTTCTGCAGGGGTAAAAACAGAGATGCCCTATTAGATCCCCAACCCCGGCTGATCCTTCATGTGTCATATCCCTAATCAATAAGGACAACCATCGACACCCATTCGCAAATAACTCTTTTGATGTTCAAAATTCAACACATTTGTAAATACAATTCCACCATGTAAACACCCCTAAAGCTGTTAATAGGGTTTCTTGGGTAAAAACCATTCATTTGTTTTAAGAATACAAACTCTCTCACATTTAAAATACTGCATGCCCTTTCCAAATGGATTTTGCATAATGATTTTGTCTGTCTAAATCACTGATTCCATTAAGAATTATTAGAATAGACAGCTAATTGAAGAATACAAGATTAATTGAGCATGCTGGATGAGGCGCGTCAGAATGATGAAAGGCAAGCCATATCCTACACACAATCCCCCCATCTATACACTTGTGAGATGAGTGCAGAAGATTCCATGGCTGCAGGGTAAAGAGTTCTCTTGCGAATGGTACGATAACCAAAATAGTGAGAGGCATTCCATCGCTCACCCCATTGAGCCCGATACATCGGTGAAGCTTCTCTTATACCTCGTTAAGAACCACCCCACACCGGGGCATATTAGAAGCAAAGTAGCATCACAGGGTGAGAAGAGATAGAAATTTTCTTGCTCGCACTTGCATCAATCTTCGGGTGTCTTTATTGCATATGAACACTCGCGTTAATTTAAGTACCCTAGAATGACGAAAAGCAATTCTTTCTCTACGCACTTGTATTCATTGTACAACTCAAGTGAGTCTATAAATTCACCCTCACATGGAGGCAAAGCAGAAGCTACAGCTGTTTAAGTAGCATAATCAAAAGCTCTTGCAAAAGATGAAGACTCAATAATCTAACAAAGGCATTTGCTTGAACTTGTCAAGATTGGCTCTCAAGCAACAAGAACAAAATAGGGGCATAAAAAACAGTGTACCTGGTAAAAGCAAGGTCAATGCCCATGAATGAAGAACTGGAATAAAAATAGGGGCATGAAAAAAAGTAGTGTGCCTGGTAAAAGCAAGGCCAATGCCCCCCAGTCAAAAACACAACCAAGAAAAAGTTGATGTTGTGGTTCATAGAACCTCCATCTGACAAGAAAGACTAGTGACAAATGCCAAGATAGTCACGAACTCTCACCCTCTTACATGTGAGCCAAGTCTACGTTACATTCCCATTGTAAAAGTCTCTTCAGACTAGGGCACTTCAATTAGCGTAGGATTTCATGCGTATATAAGCATTGCTCGAAGAAGTACGAACAAGATTACTCTATCTCTCTTCTTCGCAGGATTCTTGACTTGCAAACCTGGAGATGATCGTGCGGCACTTCTTTCATGAGCCTCGACGGTCCCATTTGATGAGTCGTTGACCAAGTCTTCATCACAATTTCAACAAAGATCTCTCACATTGGTAAAGTCGTACTACTTGCAAGAATACTCGGACCCCTGTTGACATGATGACAGTGAGATAGTGTGGTCCTTATGAATCTTGCATCAATGGTCAGGATAGCCTTTTCCATGAGAATGAGCAAAAAGTCCTTTCAGACTGAAAGTCCCTCATCTGGCATGCTCAAGACATCTACATTATAAATGAAGGTTGTCTTTCAAAATCTTCCCCGGTGGAAATCAGATGATGCAAAATTGACAAAGTTATCATGCATGAATCTCATTTGAACTCATGAATTTACAGCATAGACAATCATGTGTGCATATTGTGCAAATAGCAAACATACTCTTAGAGATCAGAGATATTGCCAGGTAAGCATATCCCTGTCCCTATTTGTCTTAAAGTACCTGTCACTGCCCATGTACTCTCTTATTGACACTCGATCTATTCAAGTCGTCCCTTGAGTTTGGGTGCTTGCAACTGTCTAAGTATCCTCTTGTCTTTGAGTACCGGCAACCATCCGGATACTCCCTTTTCCTGAAACTCGACTTGTTCGAGTTGTCCCCAGAGTATTGATACTTGTGACTAACCAAGTATCCCTTTATCGTTGAATACCTGCTACTATCTAGGTATCCCTCTTGTCTTTGAGTACTGGCCACTGTTCGGATACTTCCCTTTCCTGACACTCGACCTGTTCGAGTTGTCCCCAGAGTATAATACTTGTGACTGATCAAGTATCTCTTGGAGTACCTACTGCTGTCTAGGTATCCCCATATCGTCAAGTACTCACCGTTGTCCAGGTATTTCCTTTTCATGACACTCAACTTGCCCGAGTTGTCCCCAAATAATAGCAGTTGTTCAAGCCTTCCATTGCTTTGTGTGCTTGCGCCTACCCAGGTATGCTTTCTAGCACTTGGGCCAGCCTGAGTGGTCCCATATCATATCATTAAATACTCGTGTTTATCCAAGTATTACAGTACTTTGTACACCTGTGGCTATCCAAGTGTTCCACCCTTTTTAAGTGCCTGCGGCAATCCAAGTAAGCCTCATACCACATTCAAGTTTATAATACCAGGAGGTGAGAGACCTTCACGAATATCCCAAGTACGTCCTCGATATTCCCCTTTACCAGGAGGTGAGAGACCTTCATGAATATGCGAGGCACGTCCTCAATATTCCCAATTACCAGGAGGTGAGAGACCTTCACGAATATCCCAGGTATGCCCTCGATATTCCCAATTACCAGAAGGTGAGAGACCTTCACGAATATGTGGGGCACGCCCTCGATATTCCCATTACCAGGAGGTGAGAGACCTTCATGAATGTGCGGGACACACCCTCGATATTCCCAATTACCAGGAGGTGAGAGACCTTCATGAATATCCAAGGTACGCCCTCGATATTCCCCTTTACCAAGAGGTGAGAGACCTTCATGAATATGTGAGGCACGTCTTCAATATTCCCAATTACCAGGAGGTGAGAGACCTTCACGAATATCCCAGGTACGTCCTCGATATTCCCTTTTACCAGGAGGTGAGAGACCTTCATGAATATGCGAGGCACGTTCTCAATATTCCCAATTACCAGGAGGTGAGAGACCTTCAAGAATATCCCAGGTACGCCCTCGATATTCCCAATTACCAGAAGGTGAGAGACCTTCACGAATATGCGAGGCACGCCCTCGATATTCCCTTTTACCAGGAGGTGAGAGACCTTCATGAATATGCGAGGCAAGTCCTCAATATTCCTAATTACCGGGAGGTGAGAGACCTTCACGAATATCTTAGGTACGCCCTCGATATTCCCAATTACCAGGAGGTGAGAGACCTTCATGAATGTGCGGGGCACGCCCTCGATATTCCCAATTACCAGGAGGTGAGAGACCTTCATGAATATCCAAGGTACGCCCTTGATATTCCCATTACCAGGAGGTGAGAGACCTTTATGAATATGCAAGACCTATCCTCAATATTCTCACATACCAGGAGGTGAGAGACCTTCACAAATATCTTAGGTACGTCCCAGATATTCCATCTACCAAAGAGTTTGTACCTGTGATCGTCTAGGTACCCCTTCGATACTTGTGATCATCCAGGTATCCTCCAAGAGTATGTACTTGTGATCATCCAAGTGCAATCTCCCAACAAACAGATGCCTTGAGAAAGGTCGGCGCATCTCCTATCACAGCGACCAAAGAAAGGTTCGGGTCCGAGACAAACCAACTTATTGCTCTAACAGGCGACCGAAGAAAGGTTCGGGTCCTGGAAAAACAATTCCCCGTCAAGGCGACCGAAGAAAGGTTCAGGTCCTAGACAAAACCAACTTATTGCTCTAACAGGCGACCGAAGAAAGGTTCGGGTCCTGGAAAAGCAATTCCCCATCAAGGCGATCGAAGAAAGGTTCATGTCCTAGACAAACAACTTATTACTCTAACAGGCGACCGAAGAAAGGTTCGGGTCCTGGAAAAGCAATTCCCCGTCAAGGCGACCGAAAAAATGTTCGGGTCCTAGACAAGCCAACTTATTGCTCTAACAGGTGACCGAAGAAAGGTTCGAGTCCTGGAAAAGCAATTCCCCGTCGAGGCGACCGAAGAAAGGTTCGGGTCCTGGAAAAGCAATTCCCCGTCAAGGCAACCGAAGAAAGGTTCGGGTCCTAGACAAACCACTTATTGCTCCAATAGGCGACCGAAGAATGGTTCGGGTCCTAGAGAAGCAATCTCCTCATGTAATAGGTAAGATGACGCCTTGATACTTGCCAAAACTCGGGGTTCACACCCTATCTCACTCACTCCTGGTAAGTAACTACAGGTATCTTCTTATTTGTTTTAGTATGTGTAATGTTAAATTGATCTTTTTATGTATAGGACAATAGGTCCCAAATAAAATATAATCTATTGCATATGAATAGACAAAATTTAGGTATCAGGTTTGTTTTTGAATGCAACCTCTACGAACTCACCTTCAAAGGGGGGCAGCTGTTGACACCTAAATTTTGATTAGGTTATTAATTAGGCCTTATTTTCTTTTATTTTTCTTTTTTTTTTTCAGATAATAAATAATAAATAACAAAAACAACAAAAAAATAAATAAATAACAAGAAAAACAAAAAGAGGCCCCCTCCTTTTCTTCTTTTCCACGCAAGCCCAAGGCCCAGCCTTTTTTCCCACAAAGCCTAGCCCCCTTCTCTTCTCTTCTTCTTCTTCCTTCTTCCCTCTTCTTCCCCTACGCCTCTGTAATTCACGCGCACAGAGGACGATGACGCACTTGAAGACAACCTACGGCCAAGGAGGGTAGGTCGACGTCGGCCGAAAGAGACAGATCACAGGCGCCATTATTGGCTGCCTTCAATGCCAAGCACGCCTTGTTGGAGGAGCGAGGATGGGACGCCGGTTCAGCCACGAGCGTCCGGTCGGTGCGCGAGGGTCGGCGACTAAACCTCCGTCGACCGGCCTCCTCCTCGCCTATAAATAGGAGGGCACAACCTCCGTCGAAGGACCACGGGCCAGCAAGCTTAGAGAGGTCCCCGAGAGACTTCGGGGAGCTCAAAGAGCGAGCACTGCCGAAGGATCGAAGCCGGCAAACTCTGAAGAACTTCCCCCGAGAGACTTCCGGGGAGGTTCGAGAGCGAGCTGGCCGAGATCTGAGGGAAATCGGCCGGAGGGAGAGGGTCGGTCAAGGTCCGGATCTAGGCGCGAAAGCTCACTGCTGTCCCCCTGACGCCGCCGTCTTGACCGAGTTCCGACGCCATCGCCTCGAAGACACACTGCTGCCCCCCCCCGACGTCGTCACCGTAACCAAGCATCAGCCCCGATGCCCTGCCGAGCCGTGCCCCGACGCCGTCCAGATCTGAGTGAATGGAGGGCGGAGGAAGAAAGGTCAAGATCTGGGCGCAGATCTGGAAATCCACGTGAGAGTCGCCGTCGCCTGCCGTTGTTGCCTCGCCGAGGCACGCCGTCGACCACCGCTGTGCTGTCCACACCCCGATGCCATCGCCGTGACCTACCCCCAGGCCGACAAACTTGAAGCAGTTGACGCCGTCTCGCCGACCAGCAACGCCGCCGTGCCACACTCTCGCCGCTAGCAGGTAATGACAGCTGCCGCCCTCACACCTCATCGCTGCACCAGATCTCGCCCCAAGCTGGGCCACTGCCATCCCCGAAAACCCAGCAGTCACCCGCCGTCGTTGCCGCCGTTGTTTTTTAGGACCCAACAGCCGCCCGTCGTTGTCACCGGAACCCTAGCCGCCATCCGTCGTCGAGTCACTGCTCGGTGACATTCCAGCTACCCCTCGCGGCACCGCGAATCGCTAGATCTCGAGGGTTCCAGAACCGGGTCGGCGAGGGAAGAAGACGGGTCGTCAAGTGGGTTGGATTCGGGTAGGGTTTCGCAAATTTGGGTCGGCCGAGAGTCGGGTCGTTGGGTCGGGCGGATGACCCGGTTCCTCTAGGGTTTAGTTGCGTGGGCCAAATTTGTGCGGGCCTAAGAGAAGTGGGCCTATTTTGCTTTTGGGCTGTGATTTGCTTTAAAAAAAAAAAAAAACCTGAGTCAGGCCCGCGTTGCGGGCCCGTCTGTGTCTCGGGCAAACGAAGTTGGTCGAACCCAACCCGAGGATCGACCCGGTTCGTTTTATATTATTATAATATAAAAATAATATTTTAATAAATAAAAATAAAAAAATAATTTATTTTCCAAAAAAAAAAATCAAAAATGTCCATATTTTCCTAAAAAAAAGCCAAAAAAAGTCAGAAAAAAGCAAAAAATGATTTATATTTTCAAAAAAAAGATAAAAAAATCCAAAAAATGAGAAAATGCCCAAAAATATTTTTCCTTCACAAAAATGCATGGAAAAATCCCTCAAAAATCCAAAAAGCCTTAGGCTTTAAACAAGATTAGGTACCGAAAGGGCATTAGTGATTAACTAGTGTAATCAAGTCCCCGATCCTAATTTCTCTGGTTGCGCAAGAGCGAGTATTTCTCTCGATACTTCTCTTGGATTTCTAATCGACCCACCCCAAACCGATTAGTGGCGACTCCGTTTTAAAATTAATTTACAGGTTAAAAACTTAGACTATTAAAGTCGTGAATTGGTGGACTTGGGAGAGTCCGGGCATAATTAATTTCAGCCGAACCATTAGCCTCCTTAGGCGCTCGTACCCGACTGTGGGCGCCGAAAAAAAAAAAGAGGTCGCGACACCTATGCATCAAGCAAACCAATAACAAATCAATTGGGAGATCAAATGCGCATTAGGTGTCAAAATATTAATCAGAATATCTTAATCCCACATAATTTCTATATTCTCATATATACTTTAATATAAGCACCGGTTTCAACTTCCATTGCTATTTCATGCCACAACCCCTAGTGTTGGGTAACAAAATTTAAATGTACCCTATATCTTTGATATACGAGAACTCCTTTTTGTTCTATTTTCTAACAGCGTACACAATTTTCTAAAATTAAAACAAATGACTTTGATCTCTAATCTCCATGGAAAACAATTTCATTCTTTTTGTATCATCGTGTGGTGTCATATTAAATAGTCAACGATCTAATTCTGCTGCTAGTATTGTATTACCAATGTGCCAGTTGACACCTCTTTGATTAATAATCTACTAATTAATTGCATTAAAAATTAGAGATTAATCTTTAATCCGGTAATTAATTGCAAAATTGCATTTGAATTGGACTGGCGGATGTGTTCAAATTGATATTTTTAAGTTTAAATTTAGTAAGTTGGACTAAGCCCTCAGTAAGAGGGAATTTGGCCAAGCCCGTCATTCTTTAAATGGCTGAAACAAAACTTGTGAGATGTACGAAGTTGGAAAATTTGTTCATTTAAAAAAAGATTAGTATTATTCTTCCGAAATTAGGTTATAGGAATAGGCAAGATTCAGTGGAAAACTCGGCCAACAAAATGGGAGGGAAAAGATATTGGGAGCAGGAATTTCTGGAAAAAAAAAAAAGAGAGAGAGAAAGAAAAAAAGAGAGATATTCGGATGGGTAGCAATATTCGGCCATATTATCATAAAAAGGAGATAGAAGATAGCTCAACAATATCAAAGAGTGTAGAAATTATTAAAAATTATTTCGAGTTTGAGCACATTAAAGAAAATCAAACTGATGAGAACATGTGAACTCGACCATATGCGAGTAGAAAAAAATTGGCGTATGAGAATTGACCAGCCGAAATTGCCAGAAGAATGAGATTTCGTGTGGATTTCATGAGCCACAAGCGTGAAGGGAATATGAAATCCACGAGGAAGTCAAAGAAAGAGGAAAGAAGAGTCTACGTACGCCTATTTTGTTCTCTCCCTCGTTAATGCATGCATGCACATGCATGTGTCACGGGCCGAGAGTTTCCTTGGCCTCGGAAACGACCCGCGGGCGCCTAGCGAGCGGAATTCGCCAGGCCAGCCCTTTCTTTAGCTGTTCCACGAACGATACGGTGAATGATTCTTCGTGCGAGATCCTACCACGCCCAGTTTCACTCGGGCGTCTGGTTCATCAAGTAAGGCAGCGGTTCTCTTTAGGCACAACAACTGGTTTCGGCCTGCCATGGCCTCGTCAGGAGAGCGGCATCAGCTCCCGACCAGTTTGTGCACGGGAGGCCTACCCCGTCTTCAGAGCTCCTAAGTGATATAATCCTTCTATCCTAGAACTCCTAGCACCAACCGTCCTGACGTCACTCCCACGGACCAGTTGTGTTCTACCCTTCTGCCTCATACTCTTCACCAGATAATCCCAAGCGCCACTCACAAGTGTCACGAGTACGGGAGGATTCACGGACCGTGACACATGCACATAACTTTTGGGGGCATCGGTGCTGATTGTGGGCGCCCGTGCCGCCTCCTTTCTTCCGGCGAGCTCCTCCGCCCTCAACAACGACCCAACGCTGCTCTCCGCCTTGCGACGTCCTTGCTGTTGGGCCACGCCGCGACGTCTCTGCCATTGTCCTGACTGCCTGAGCGCCGCCACGTCAAACCGAGACCATCGCCGCGCCACCACCGCTGTTGCACCTTCTGCGATGAGCCGCTGCTGCTTTGCTTGCTGTCCCGACTACCGGAGCTTGAAGTGGGCAGCTGCACCACGCCTGCTGCCCTATGACGCCTTCGCCGGCCAACATGAGTCACCATCCCGAGTTTTACCACTGCTTGCCGCCTGCACCGGCGATGACGAAGCTGCTCTGTTCCGTTGCCACTCGCGACCCGCGACGACAAGCTGTTGATTCGCGTCACCCCCCGGTCGAAGCATCCGCTCTAGCAACGCTAGGCCTGCTCGGCATTTTCTCCAGTCGGTCTCAGGTTCTCCAACGCCACCACAGCCCCCAACGTGCTGGATTTTCTCCTCTGCTGCTCGTCCGTAGCTTCCAACACGTGAGCGACACCACCACAGACTACCATAATCTCATGCGCCACCCAACCACAATTGATGAAATGGCAAGCGGTGATTATTTGGATTATTCGATGGTTTGGTCAAAGTAAAAGTCAAAGCTTTGAGTGGAGGTCACGCTGAGAATCCTCTCATACTTGCTGGCTATTGTCCGACGCCCACTAATTCATCCCACCCTTCGATATTTCATCGGCCATTCCATCAAGCGGAAAACCACCTCCACCGCAACCACGCACCATTGCCAATCACCGTCCAACCCGCTATCCACCGGTTCGAATTTGGGAACAAATTCTCCAAATTAGACAATAATAGTTATCCAATTCCATTGAATATATTACTGTCCGATTTGATTATTGCATCCAAATAATATATATTTTTGAGTAATAGGCTTATCTCCAAATTAGGACGTTTTTCCCAATTTGTAACTACATATAATTTTTTATTTTATCTATAAGGCTTTACATGGAATTGTTTTTTTTTTTTTTTTTTTTGGTAACGAGGATCTGCGGAGCATGCTCTTGTGGGCTTACGCCGATTTGGGGTCTCACGGGCCTCTGTGATGGAGGACCTGGAATTGTTGATTCTATGGGTATCCTTAAAATTAATATTTTGATTTTTAAGGCTTAAAATTAATTTGTTGATTTTATTCACGAAATTTCAAGTTGATGATTATATGTTGGTTCCATATTTGAATCGATTAGATGATGCCTTTATGGATTGAGTGGTTTGCATATTTTAATTTAATTGCTTTCCTTGTCCAGAAAATATAAAAAGATTGCATTGCATATCATGTAGATTAATTAGGTCATATTGCATGTTTAAATAGATTCTATAATAGTCTAGATAAAATTCTAATTTAAATTAAGAATTAACATAGTTCAATACCTAAATTGAATTAGATATTATCTTTGTTCTAGATAGTTAATTTACCTCATTTTTAATTACGAATGTTAATAATAATAATATATATCATGTGTATGTCATGTAGAGTATTTACATATTAATCATTGTCCGTCATTAAAGTTAGGCCATTTAGTTAAAATAGTGTGCCATATAATTCGCACATTAGGATTTGAAGTTGTGCTCACCTATGAAGCACGGACACGTTCTCCATGCTTCCGTGTCGTGTCCAACACGTGTCGAGTGCGTCGGACACGTCGACATGCATCGGATATGCTCAGACACGCGGTCAATGCGTGTCCGAAATCCGACACGTGGTCAACCTTTGCCCGACACGTTTGGACACGCGTGTCCGGCAGACAATGGAGGGTGGAAGTGACGGCGAGGGAGCAGAGACGGACCGGCAAGCCCGCAACGGCGAGAGAAGGCCAGAGAAAGAGCGGCGAGGAAGGGGGTCGTGTGCGGCGAGCGGCGAGGACATGGCTAAGTGCTGCACTTGCAAACCAGGAAACATGCAGAGATGGGTTTGAGGGCACTAGCGGCATTGTCAAGAGCGCTGTCTCCGGAAGTCTCAACCAAATCACTTCGCTAGTCACACGACTCCTCACCATGGTCCGCCCATCTTCCGACTCCAACTTCGGTGGCGGCAGAGCAACAATTTCACCAAGGTGGAGGACGCAATCGAGGCCGTGCCCGATCACGAGACGCGCCGGTTCGTGATCTACATGAAAAGGGGCGAGTACCGGGAGAACGTGGAGATCAAGAAGAAGAAGTGGGTCGTGCGGCGAGTGGCGAGCGGTGAGCAGTGAGGAAGGAGACAGATCTAGAGGAGGAGAAGAGGAAGGGTTGTGCGGCGAGCAACAAAGGAGAATGAGGTAAAGTAAAGCTAGGGTTTTTGATTGGATGGCCTTCACATATTTTGGGGGAGGGGAAGTGACAGGACAGCTTGTCGATAATAAAGTGGGGGAAAATGGACGACGTGGGCAGGGAAAAAAAAGTGAAAATTTTGGGGGAAAAGTGATGAGGGAAGTTTGGGCGAGGGGGTTGGTTTCGAAAAATAAAAGTAAATTTGGGGAGAGGGGGATTTTGAAAAATAAATGTAAATTTGAGATAATGAAATAAAAAAAGTGTAAGATTTATTAATATTATTAATATAAATTCATTGTAAACTCTTTATATATTTATTTGTGAATTTGAATCAAATTAATTAAAAATAAAAATATTTATTTAATATTTAACGTGTCGAAATTCTCTACTTTTTGAGAAATAACGTGTCGCGTGTCGTGTCGTGTCATATCGCATGTCCATATCGCCGTGTTCGTGCTACATAGGTGCTCACTATAGGGGACTGGATTCGTGCAGGCCATCTGCATCAAATAAAATTAGTTCTGTCGCGTGGGACCATGTGCTTTTTGTTAATATAGTAAAGGAGAGATATGATGCGATAAAAGAACAGAAAGGGCCACCCTTGCATGAGCTTGAGTTATAAGTTTTTGGGGTTTTACTGCCCCATTAAGAAGCTTGCTGAGAAATAGGAAATTTTTTCTTTAGTTTTCCTGTAGGATAACTTTTTGAATGCTAGTTCAAATATTAATGTTAAAACAGGCCATATAGCACGATCACCTGATTGATAACCTCATCTGCAAGATTTTCCAAAATCAACAGTAGCATAGCAAGCAAGACCAAAGTACAAAGATTGAAATAATGGATGGCAATAAACCGTTGACTTGATTCTGTAGACAAAGGTAATTTGACACATCATCTAGGAAGATACTTACCATGCATAAAATCTAGAAAAAGTACTTGCAATGCATAAAATCTGGAATTTAAAAAAATAGTTTCCTAAACCCTAACCATTTTTATAATAAAAGAAAAGTTTCTTTTCTCGGAGTTTAACATTGTGCTCGGTTCAGGATGCTTCTTCTCTGCGGGAAAAGAACAACTTTTTGCCTGAGACTGGAATGCACTTAACAAGCCAACCTACCTGTCAAGACAAAGCTGCGAGTCCTATGCAAGCACCCCATTGTCCCCAGTTCAGCCTCTCAGTGTTGGCAAACCTCTTTAGAAACTCAACCATCACCACATGAAGAATTATCGTTATGCTAATGATGACCAAGAACAACTTGCTCTTATGGATCCATTTGAATACATTTTTCTCCTCCAGTTTCCTGGCATTAAATTCGTTGAAGACCTGGCAGAGGACGAAGCAGTTGAAAACAATCGTGTCCCTCACTTTCTTGTCCACCCCAAAAATGGAACTCCCCTTGAATTGTAGGGTCAGGAGGATGATAACTTGGTACAAGGCCTGAGAATTTCAAGTTGGAAGATATCTAAAGAAGTTATGAGGAAAAGATGATAGCACCTCTACTTTAGTTGGAAGCCAGCAATCTTAAGAATTTCAAGTTGTGTTTACTTTAAGTGACTTGATTCGTTTCTCGCCATTTGCATCAAATAAAATTTGTTCCATCGCGTGGGCCCATGTCCTTTGTGTTAATATAGTAAAGGAGATAGATGATGTGAGAAAAGAACCGAAAAGGCAACCTTGCATTAACATTCGTTTCTCGCCATTTTTGGGTTTTTATTGCCCCATCACGAAGCTTGCTGGGAACTGGTCAATTGCTTTTTTGGTTTTCCTGCAGGATAACTTTTTGAATGTTAGTTCAGAGATGAATGTTAAAGCAGGCATATAGCATGATCACTTATTAATAACCTCATCTGCAAGATTATCCAAACTCAACAGCAGCTCACCAAGCAAGACCAAAGTACTGAGGTTGAAATAATGGAGGGCAATAAACTGTTGATTTGATTAAGTAGCCGAAAACAATTTGACACATCATCTAGGAAGATACTTGCCATGCATAAAATCTAGAAATGGTACTTTCAATGCATATAATGTGGAATTTAAGAAATATTTTCATAAGCCCTAATCATTTCTATAATAAAAGACAAGATTCTTCTTGAAGCGTTTAACGTTGTGCTTGGTTCAGGATGCTTCTTCTCTGTGGGAAAAGAACGACAGAGACTGGAATGCACTTAACAAGCCAACCAATTGGCCAAGACAAAGCTGCAAGTCCGATGCAAGCACCCCATTGTTCCCAGCTCAGCCTCTCAGTGCTGGCAAACCTCTTCAGAAACTCAACCATCACCACCTGAAGAATTATCGTTATGCTAATGATGCCCAAGAACAACTTGCTCTTATGGATCCCTTTGAATACATTTTTCTCCTCCAGTTTCCTGGCATTAAATTCGTTGAAGACCTGGCAGAGGACGAAGCAGTTGAAAACAATCGTGTCCCTCACTTTCTTGTCCACTCCAAAAATGGAACTCCCCTTAAATTGTAGGGTCAGGAGGATGACAACTTGGTACAAGGCCTGAGATATGAGATTCCTCCACATGACTCTGCTTATAAGCGGCTCAGTTCGTCCAACTGGTGGCTTTAGCATGAGCTCATTTGTGGGTTGCTCTCTGGCCAATGCCAAAGCTCCCAGGGTGTCCACAATCAAGTTCACCCAAAGAAACTGGGCAGCTGTCAAAGGGACATTACCAAAAGAGACCGCAGCAACGATATTAATGACGGCTGCAGCCACATTCACAGTGAGCTGAAACTGGACAAACTTTTGAATGTTGTTGTGGACGCACCGCCCCCACCTCAGCACAGTCACCACGGAGGCAAAATTATCATCCAGGATGACGATATCTGAGCTCTCCTTTGCCACCTCAGTGCCTTGGATGGCCATGGACAGGCCGATATCTGCTTCTTTTAGGGCTGGTGCGTCATTCGTGCCATCGCCAGTGACTGCCACCACGTGCTCTTTCTGCTTCAAGCACTGCACCATCAAAAGCTTATCAATGGGGGATGATCTAGCAATTACCCGGATTTTCTCGATTGCTGCCATTCTCTGTTCGGGCGAGTAGTTGCGAAACTGCACGCCCTCTACTATGGCTTCGTGTTCGAGATCTTCATCGGGATTGAATATCCCACATTCCAAGGCTATAGCTCTTGCAGTGCGCATGTTGTCTCCTGTGATCATCTTGATGTTCACTCCGGCACTTTTACAAGCCGACACTGCCCTCCTCACGCCTGGTCTGCATGGGTCCTTTATCCCTACTAGCCCCAGCAATGTAAGTCCATCTTCCTCAAGTTTCCCATGAACTTGAGCAAGTGAGCCATCGATCTTTTTGTAGGCGAATGCAATGCAGCGCAGGCTTTTGTCTGCCATATTTTTTATGATTGCCCCGAAATCTGACTGCGCTTCATCATTCATGACATTCACCATCCCGCTTTGGCTATAATAATCCGAACACAATGCCAAGATCATCTCAGCAGCTCCCTTCCAGTGTACGTGAAGGGCCTGCTCTCCTCTCCTCCTCACAGCAACCCCGCTTCTCTTTTTCTCAGAATTGAATGCCTCGACTTGGATTATCTCCCATTCTTGCTTCAGTTTATCCATCGTCATACCCAATTCGGACACACCCCAAGAAAGTATAGCCTTTTCAGTTGGGCTGCCTGAAATTTCAGGAACAGATGCAGAAGGTTGCATGGGGACAGTTCCCGTCGTATTCATTCCGATTCCTTGTAGTAGGACTTCAAGGATGCCGGTGGCTATTTCTCTGGATTCATCTACACTCACATGTTCTTTTCCCATACATAATTCGGTCACCCTCATCTCGTTTAATGTGAGAGTTCCAGTTTTATCCGTGCAGATCGTTGTGGCAGAACCCATGGTTTCACAGGCGGACAGCTTCCGGACCATGGCCTTGTCACCCATCATGCGGTTCATGGAGTAGGCCAGCGTCAAAGTGACGGCCAAAGGCAAGCCCTCGGGTATAGCCACCACCACAATGGTCACTGCTGCAGCAACCATGCGCACAACAGCGTCCATCACATCCCCCGTCTTGGTCTTCCCGCTGGTGAATTCTCTGTTTCCAGCATCATCTTGGGTGTTTCCAGTGAAGTAGCGGATCATCAAGACGAGAAGCACCAAGAGGTCGATCGACGCTCCCAACTTCCCGATGAAGGATGTCAACTTAATTAGACGGGCTTGAAGCGGGTTCTCTTCACCTAAGTCACGGCTCACGGAGCTCATCATCTCACCCCACGCCTTGTTCATGCCAACAGAAGAAACCATCATTCGACCATAGCCGTCTATCACTTTGGTGCCTGAGAGCAAGAAAGGGTTCTCGCTATCGACTTCGATGTGATCGCTTTCACCAGTCATGCTAGACTCGTCAACTCTCAGGGAGTGGCCATCAACAAACAACCCATCAGCCGGAACCTGGTCGCCAATCTTCAGATACACGACATCGCCTACGACAATATCAAATATGGAAATTGGTTGCCTCCTGCCATCTCTTACAATCTCCACTTTAATGTTGCTGCTCTCTTTGGAAAGTTTCCGGAACTGCCTTCCTTGCTTATAGTTGCTGACAGCAGAGACGATGACGACTAGAAAGATGGCGATGATTATACTCCCACCATCATACCAACCTTCTTTAAGGCCGTGCTGTTTGATACCAAATGCTAAAGAGAGAACAGCACATGCTATGAGAATGATTATGGTCAAGTCTTTGAACGCCTCAAGCACAAAACTGAGAAAGCTCTTTGCCGGCGGCTTATTGTACTTATTCGGCCCAAAAACATTGGTTCGGTGCGTGAGGTCGGTTTCATCCCCACTCAAGCCATTTTCGAGATTCGTCATGAGAATTGAAGCGATTTTTTTTATGCCACCAAGTTGAGCAAGAGATTCAAAACTTTTCTCTCTTACCAGGTTACTCAGGATTTTAGGGTCGACGTCTCGAAGAGAGTGGCAATCTCCTTCACGTGGATTATCACTGCTCTCGACATTGATGGCAACGCAAGAGAGCGTCCGCAACAGGCCTCTCTTCTTATCGACGACTTGTTTCGACATAGACTCGAGGGCCTTTGTGAAGTATATGACCATGAAAGCCAGGCGCCATCTTCGCCTATTCGTCGAGCTATCGCGGTGGTCGACCACTGCATCAGTTGCTGCTTCTTTGCTAGGTTTACGAAGCTGGTCGACCGCTGCATCAGTTGCTGCTTCTTCGCGGTGGTCGACCACTGCATCAGTTGCTGCTTCTTCGCTAGGTTTACGAAGCTGGTCGACCGCTGCATCAGTTGCTGCTTCTTCGCTAGGTTTACGAAGACTCAACGACGACATGGATGAACAACACTGACTAACCTGGGTTGAACGGATGGATTTGGTTCTGATAGGTTATTTTGTCTTGTAGAGCAGTGTGACGAGCTTCCATATTGCATGAAGTTCCCGGAAATTTCACTGCAGCTTCTTGGATGGTTTCCACGAAGAGGTTTTAGATCCGTCTGTAATCACAATTTCCCAAAATTTGATAATTATCTCTCTTTATGGGGCCGTACTTGTTATTGTAAATGATCTTTATATTTCCAATTTCAGTAATTATAAATCACCTTCTAGAAATTATCGGTGCTATCTGTACTGTAGATAATATCCTTACAAAATAAGTTATTAAGCAATGAATTTATTTGACCGGAAATTTGGGCGAAGGACAATATGAATTTCGAGGAGCTTTCTTTAATGTGTGGTCCACACAAGTTAGCCATTACGTGTCAAATATTAATTTATCATTCAATTTTGTTTCAGAATATCATTTTTTTTTTTGGTTGAATTTGTTTCGGAATGTTGGGCATATTAAAACAGCGTTTGGTCGTCTGGACAATTTTATTGGATAAGATAAGGCCGGTTAGGACAATGATAGGATAGAGTATGATTTGAAATAACCTACATAATATCTGGTAATGTCCGAATATGTATGAACAAAACTAGATTAAACGTAAGACATTAAAAAAATTAATTCTTTGAGATTTGAAAAAAAAAAAAAAACCCTGATTATCGGATTTGTGAAAACTGTATATGATTACTGTCCCGGCCTGCCGCGACCACCTCCGCCGCCTAGAACATTGACCGACGCCCTCCTGCCTCCGCTCTAGTCCATATGATCATCATAAACTTGCTCAGTCCCTCACTCGTCTCCTCTTATCTGCCTCGCACTTCTCACTTTGCACTGACATTGATCGCACCCGTCATCCATCCTCTCTGCCTCGTTGTCTCTCTCTCTGAATCCCATTGATTAAGTGTTCAGACGGAGAGTCAAAAGTTTCAGGCCTTCCTCAACCAAACCAGAATGCGGAGCATAGTTAAAGCATCTAGATTTGATATACATGTGGATCATCCGTTCTCTACTCGAAGATCCCACAAAATTTCCAGTTTTACGAGATATCCATGGACAGATTTTCTTTTAAACGATGATGCAAGCGATGAAATCGCAATAAGTACGGTAACACAATCGGTTGCGACTGTAAACTTTGGGATAGTGAGTCGTTCAACTATACGATTATTTCTCTTCCGGATGAGGGACGTACGCCGTTGCGCGTTTAATGACGCAAGATTCAACACACCACGCCTCAATCTTGGATTAGTCTTTTCATATGAACATGGAGGTTGCTTTGACGGAAACTGCGCTGTCGCGACCTTCCCGAATTTTTTGAAGGTGAATTATTCGAAAGGGCTAATGGATTATTAAGTCCGAAGACTTGGCACGGACATTCCCAAGTTTTACCCATCACGACTTGATGTTAAGAAATTAATCTATTTAAACATGCAATCATACTCAATTTGGAGCCGTCACTAACCAATTATGGTCGGTTAGAAACCCAAGTAAAGTATGGGAGAATACTTTACTATTGCAAACCAGAGATTCAGTAGGTCTGGGGACATGGTTATGCTAGATTAGTCTAACGCCCTTTCGGTAAATTTTTATTTTAATTTTAAAAATATTGTGCAAGCAATGTTAATTAATTTAAACTTAAGCTACTAACATGCAAATGATGGTCATGCGGGTGCACAATCAATAAAATAACATTCAATAAAAAATGCTAATAAAAATGCATACCCTAAACATGATTTCTAAATGACATGACACCTAATTTTTAATTATATGCAATCTTAATTTAAATTTGATATGCATGAATTTTACTTTAATGACATATGAGATGCAATTCATATGGCATAATTCAAATCATTACAATATGTGTGCAATATAATTTATATAACCCTAAATATGCATATGATGTATGATATGAGATGTATGACGTGGTAATTCTATATGTATGTTCTTTTTATGATTTTTTTAATGATTTTTTTTATTACACATATGCAACCTATACTAACAATATGACATGAAATGGGATTGATTATGAACTAACCTATTAACTAACCAAATAAATGACTTTGTGTTTTCTTTTTTTTATATATAAATATAACTTAATAATTCTTATTTAAAAAATAACATAATAATGGAATACTAATCTTTGGCTTTTTTTATTAAAAAAAACTACATGATGGGAATATTAAAACATTAATCTATGACCCACTAACTAGAGTGCAACATGTGGTGTGATTTATATGACCTAAATAACATTTTTTTATTCTCTTTTTTTTTTTTGGTTTTATTAAAGGAAAATCATCCTAATTCTATATGAATCTTAAAAATGCAAAGCTTTAAATATGAAATGTATATGGACCTAAGTATTTAAATTCTAGATATGCATATTATGTGAGGAGCAAATAATGATAACGCGTCAAAATATAATACATCAATGTATATCAATGACATATATTTTAACGCGAGTCAATAATGCAAAGCAAACCATAAATTTGTCATAAAAAGTTGAAATAATCAAAAATCTAACTTTGCTTTGTCTCGCGGTTCAATATTTTTTATTATCACGGCTTAATATGACAAATTTCCTAATCAGATAATAAAAATAAAACAAAATAAATCAAGTTAGAATAAAAACAAAACATGAAATCAAATATAAAAATTCACCTAGTCTAACTCACGGTTGACTTGAGGAATGGCGAGGAGCAGCTGGTGGTTCGGTGTTGCCCGTTCGAACGGAAGGCAGCGCAAGCGTGGCGTCGGGTGGAGGCAGAGGGCTGAGGCGAGCGTCACCGAGGTGTGAGTACCGGCGATCGCTTGGCTGCTGGCGTCGGGTAGCAGCGATCCACCGGCGAAGGCAGGGGCAGAGAACTGCTTGCAGCTGCAGCAGGGAGGTCACTCGGGCGTGCAGAGCAGCAAGGGTGGAGACGCGCAGCAGCGGATGCAGAGGAGTCGCGGCAAGCTTCGGGGAAGACCAACAAAACGGCGGTGGAGGCGTGCGGTGCTCGGGCAGTTGCAAGTCGCCGGTGCGGGGCGTCGGGTGAAAGTCTGCTGCAGTCGGGAGCGGCGCGGCTTCAGCAAGCGTCGGCGAGGGGCTGGGCGGATCACGAACGTGACGAGGGTTGTCGGAAGCTCGGAGTCGGTGCGTCGGACGCGATCTCGGCTCGGGTCCCGTCTCGGCGAGCCCGGCGAGGGAAGCAGCGGACCGGCAGCAGGAGCAAACGTCGGGTCGTCGCGGGTCGGTCGTGGGCGTCGCACGGTGAGGCGGAGCAGGCGACAGGGTCGGAGACGGCAAGCAGATCTAACTCGGGCCTGGCTCCGGTGAGACAGAGCAGAAGTAGGCGGAGTTGGGTGGCGCAGGTGCTCGCTGAGTGTGGCGGACGGCTAGAGGAGCGGCGGTGGTTGGTGGCTCAGCTGCCGGCACTGGGTGGAGGTACGGTAGGCGCGACGGGCTCTCGGAGGTGCGGCGTCGGCTGACCGTCAAGGACAGAGGCGAAGGCTGGCCGTGGGCGTCGGGCAGTGAGGAGTTGCTGCAACGGTGGTACTCGGATTCCGGTGGTGTCGGTGTGGCGAGACGGCGGCGTCCGGCGAGGAGGGGACGGAGCACGGGCAGATGGCAGAGGGCACCGGGGAAGAAGAACAGTGTTCTTCTTTTCTTTTTATTTATTATTTTTTTTCTCTCTCTCTCTCACCTGTCTCTATCTCTCTCTGCCGAACCCTCACACAGGGAGTTAATGTAAAGAGTGGGCGCTGACAGGTGGGCCCAAATTTACCACATGTCGACTTTTGTATGATGATACACATTAGCCTACGTGGAGGATAAAACCCACCCAATATTTTCTCGGCCAGCACCGGTCCAGTAGACGACCGACAGGTGGTCGTGTTTCTGCGACGGCGAAGGAAGGCAGTGGGCGGCCGGAGTCGTGGCGCCGAGCAGTCCTTGGTTCGGCTGCTTGAAGGCGTTGGAGACGTTCATGTTCGGGGAGGAAGAAAGCTCAAGGTTGAAGACGAAGGGGAAAAAGACAAAACAGAAAAACGACAAAACTTCAAAAAAAATGAAAATATTACAAAAAAGTTCTTTAAGAGGGAAGAGAGGCATTAAATAAAATTTGTTCCGTCGCGTGGGTCCATGTCCTTTTTGTTAATATAGTAAAGGAGAGACATAACGCGAGCAAAGAACCGAAAAGCTAACCCTTGCATGAACTTGAGGCATAAGTTTTTGGGTTTTTACTGCCCTATTACGAAGCTTGCTAGGAACTGGCAAATTGTTTCTTTAGTTTTCCTGTAGGATAACTTTTTGAATGCTAGTTTAGAAATGAATGTTAAAGCAGGCATATAGCATTGATCACTGATTAATAACCTCATCTGCAAGATTATCCAAACTCAACAATAGCTCACCAAGCAAGACCATAGTACTGAGGTTGAAATAATGGATGGCAATAAACTGTTGATTTTTGATTCAGTAGCCGAAGGCAATTTGACACATCATCTAGGAAGATACTTGCCATGCATAAAGTCTAGAAATGGTACTTACAATGCATATAATCTGGAATTTCAGAAACAGTTACATAAGCCCTAACCATTTTTATAATAAAAGACAAGATTCTTCTTGAGGCGTTTAACGTTGTGCTCGGTTAAGATATTACCACCGATTGAGTACTCGCAAAAGTATTCTCATATCAATCAAGATAGAGTTTCACTAACCTGTCTTGACCTACCCTCACGATGCACAACCTAAGAGTTCAATTAATAGAATACTAAATTTAAACTTAACTAGGGTTCTACCAAGCACACACTAATTTGCAATTAAGGTTTAACTTTTTAGCATGCAAATGATTTTTATTTAGGAGTTGTCGCTAATCAATTTATGATAAGTCGATTAGATATTAAATAAAGCATTGGGAGAAATACCTTATTTCAACGAACCAGAAATTAAATGAGCTCGAAGACTTGATTATCCTAAATTACTCTAATGCTGTTTCGATACATTTTTCTCTTTTATTTTCAAAAAATATTTTGCAAACAGCTTGAATTGATTTTAAGTTATCTCGAACAGGCAAGGTGGTCATGCGGATGTGCATCTAACACTCTATAATCATAGCAACAAATAAATTGCAAGCATAGGGAGAGAAACACTTACCTAGATGCAACACAAGCAACTGCAACGAATATTAATTAGAAACACGGTACCCTGTGGTGGTGTCGCTCACGCGTTAGAAGCTACGGACGACTGGCAGAGGAGAAAATCTAGCACGTTGGGGCTGTGTTGGCGTTGGAGAACCTGAGACCGACTGGAGAAAATGCCCAGTACGCCTTGCGTTGCTAGAGCGGATGACGCGGCAAGGGGTGCTTCGATCAGGGGGTGACGCGAATCAGCAGCTTGTCGTTGTGGGTCGTGTGATATCCCGAAATTTAGCTCTATTTAAAAATATATGAAATGATTATTTGATCGATGCATTTATAGTTATTTTACTCCGAATTGATCACTTACGAGTTAACTAATCCATTAAATAAGGCCGTAAAGAATAAAAACGCGAAAGACCAGATAATTCGATTAGGGATCGACTGCTTAACCATAAGGATCGACAATGGTTAATACTACATTATTATAAGTTAGTTAGCGAACGGATAAATCGATTCGACGGAAGTACGTAATCGATTCATGAGTAATTCCTCACGATTACGATATTTGCGTCGAACGATAATAAATCGATTTTCTATTAATATTATGTTCATGAGCCATTGCGATTACATGATAACTAAGGATTGATTGCACAGTCAACAAATGGCTTATAATAGCATAACGTGCCTTTTGAGTATTTGACTAAATGAACTATTCCATACATTATGTCCTCTTTGGCGCAGTCTCCGTCAAAGCAACCTCCATGTTCATCTGAAAAGACTAAACCAAGACTGAGGCGTGGTGTGCTGAATCTTGCGTCATTAAACGCGCAACGGCGTACGTCCCTCATCCGGAAGAGAAATAATCGTATAGTTGAACGACTCATTATCCCAAAGTTCACAGTCGCGACCGATTGTGTTACCGTACTTGTTGCGATTTCATCGCTAGCATCATCGTTTAAAAGAAAACCTGTCCATGGATATCTGGTAAAACTGGAAATTTTGTGGGATCTCCATATGTAAATCAAATCTAGATGCTTTAACTATGCTCCGCATTCTGGTTTGGTTGAGGAAGGCCTGAAACTTTTGACTCTCCGTCTGGACACTTAATCAATGGGATTCAGAGAGAGAGACAACGAGGCAGAGAGGATGGATGACGGGTGCGATCAATGTCAGTGCAAAGTGAGAAATGTTATGCGCAAATTGCGCAAACCCCAAGATCTCCATAACTAGAATAAGAACATGAATAATTGAGTAGAAAGACTTGACGCACCTGTTTTGGAATCCATTGTTCTTGAAGCGGAAGCGGAAACACAATGTTCCACGCGCAAGTCCTTCTCCTCTATTGCCCTCCGTATCACTGGCTCAATGAGGCGGCCCCCTCACGTGCAGCGTTAGGTAAACGCCCCTTAGGTGAGGATACAGGTGAGAATTAGGGTTAGAGGAGAGACTTGAGCACTATTTATAGAGTTTCCAGCCAGTCCCCCTCATTACGGGCCAGGCTCAACTCGGCCCACACTAGCCAGCCCATATTAGACTAATTAAGAAACCTTCTATCTCATCTTAAACCAAACCCCGTAAAACGATAAACGTCAAACGGTAAATTACAATATCAATTAATGTAGTCCACAATTAGAAAAACTCTTACAAGAAATGCGAGGCAGATGCAGATATTATGATGATCATATGGACTAGAGCAGAGGCAGGAGGGCGTCGGTCAATGTTCTAGGCGGCGGAGGTGGTCGCGGCGGCCGGCGTAATCATATACAGTTTTTCACAAATCCGATAATCAGGGTTTTTTTTTTTTTTTGGCAAATCTCAAAGAATTAATTTTTTTTTATGTTTTACGTTTAATCTAGTTTTGTTCATACATATTCGGACATTACCAGATATTATGTAGGATATTTCAAATCATACTCTATCCTATCATTGTCCTAACCAACCTTATCTTATCCAATAAAATTGTCCAGATAACCAAACGCTGTTTTATTATGCCCAACATTCCGAAACAAATTCAACAAAAAAAATAAATGATATTCTAAAACAAAATTAAATGAGAAATTAATATTTGACACGTAATGGCTAACTAGTGTGGACCACACATTAAAGATAGCTCCTCGAAATTCATACTGTCCTTTGCCCAAATTTCCGGTCAAATAAATTCATTGCTTATTAACTTATTTTGTAAGGATATCATCTATAGTACTGACAGCACCGGTAATTTCTGAGAAGGTGATTTATAATTACTGAAATGGATGGAAATATAAAGATGATTTACTATAACAAGTACGGCCCCAGAAAGAAAGAAAATTATCAAATTTTGGGAAATTGTGATTACAGACGGATCTGAAACCTCTTCGTGGAAACCATCCAAGAAGCTGCAGTGAAATTTCCGGGAGCTTCATGCAATATGGAAGCTCGTCACACTGCACTATATAATGTACTACACGACAAAATAACCTATCAGAACCAAATCCATCCGTTCAACCCAGGTCAGTCAGTGTTGTTCATCCATGTCGTCGTTGAGGCTTCGTAAACCTAGCGAAGAAGCAGCAACTGATGCAGCGGTCGACCAGCTTCCTAAACCTAGCGAAGAAGCAGCAACTGATGCAGTGGTCGACCACTGCGATAGCTCGACGAATATCATCCACAGGCGAAGATGGCGCCTGGCTTTCATGGCCATATACTTCACAAGGGCCCTCGAGTCTATGTCGAAACAAGTCGTCGATAGGAAGAGAGACCTGTTGCGGACGCTCTCTTACGTTGCCATCAATGTCGAGAGCAGTGATAATCCACGTGAAGGAGATCGCCACTCTCTTCGAGACGTCGACCCTAAAATCCTGAGTAACCTGGTAAGAGAGAAAAGTTTTGAATCTCTTGCTCAACTTGGTGGCATAAAACAAATCGCTTCAATTCTCATGACAAATCTCGAAAATGGCTTGAGTGGGGATGAAACCGACCTCACGCACTGAACCGATGTTTCTGGGCCGAATAAGTACAATAAGCCGCCGGCAAAGAGCTTTCTCAGTTTTGTGCTTGATGCGTTCAAAGACTTGATCATAATCATTCTCATAGCATGTGCTGTTCTCTCTTTAGCATTTGGTATTAAACAGCACGGCCTTAAAGAAGGTTGGTATGATGGTGGGAGTATAATCATCGCCATCTTTCTCGTCGTCATCGTCTCTGCTGTCAGCAACTATAAGCAAGGAAGGCAGTTCCGGAAACTTTCCAAAGAGAGCAGCAACATTAAAGTGGAGATTGTAAGAGATGGCAGGAGGCAACCAATTTTCATATTTGATATTGTCGTCGGCGATGTCGGGTATCTGAAGATTGGTGACCAGGTTCCGGCCGATGGGTTGTTTGTTGATGGCCACTCCCTGAGAGTTGATGAGTCTAGCATGACTGGTGAAAGCGATCACATCGAAGTCGATAGCGAGAACCCTTTCTTGCTCTCAGGCACCAAAGTGATAGACGGCTATGGTCGAATGATGGTTGCTTCTGTTGGCATGAACACGGCGTGGGGTGAGATGATGAGCTCCGTGAGCCGTGACTTAGATGAAGAGACCCCACTTCAAGCCCGTCTAAATAAGTTGACTTCCTTCATCGGGAAGGTCGGGGTGTCGGTGGCCGTACTGGTGCTTCTCGTCTTGATGATACGCTACTTCACTGGAAACACCCAAGATGATGCTGGACAGAGAGAATTCACCAGCGGGAAGACCAAGTCGGGGGCTGTGATAGACGCTGTTGTGCGCATCGTTGCTGCAGCAGTGACCATTGTGGTGGTGGCTATACCTGAGGGCTTGCCTTTGGCCGTCACTTTGACGCTGGCCTACTCCATGAAGCGCATGATGGGTGACAACGCCATGGTCCGGAAGCTCTCCGCCTGTGAAACCATGGGTTCTGCCACAACGATCTGCACGGATAAAACCGGAACTCTCACATTAAACGAGATGAGGGTGACCGAATTATGCATGGGAAAAGAACATGTGAGTGTAGATGAATCCAGAGAAATAGCCGCCGGCATCGTTGAAGTCCTACTACAAGGAATCGGAATGAACACAACGGGTACTGTCCACATGCAACCTTCTGCATCTGTTCCTGAAATTTCAGGCAGCCCAACTGAAAAGGCTATACTTTCTTGGGGTGTTTCCGAATTGAAAATAACGATGGATAAACTGAAGCAAGAATGGGAGATAATCCAAGTCGAGGCATTCAATTCTGAGAAAAAGAGAAGCGGGGTTGCTGTGAGGAGGAGAGGAGAGCAGGCCCTTCACGTACACTGGAAGGGAGCTGCTGAGATGATCTTGGCATTGTGTTCGGATTATTATAGCCAAAGCGGGATGGTGAATGTCATGAATGATGAAGCGCAGTCAGATTTCGGGGCAATCATAAAAAATATGGCAGACAAAAGCCTCCGCTGCATTGCATTCGCCTACAAAAAGATCGATGGCTCACTTGCTCAAGTTCATGGGAAACTTGAGGAAGATGGACTTACATTGCTGGGGATAGTAGGGATAAAGGACCCATGCAGACCAGGCGTGAGGAGGGCAGTGTCGGCTTGTAGAAGTGCCGGAGTGAACATCAAGATGATCACAGGAGACAACATGCGCACTGCAAGAGCTATAGCCTTGGAATGTGCTCGGTTCAGGATGCTTCTTCTCTGCGGGAGAAGGAGGACACTTTCAAGGCCATTGACAAGGATCAAGATGTTTACATACCTCCTAATGAGGTTTGAATTATTTCTAATCCCACATTCTATGTTCAGCTTATACTTCGTTAATTGTAGCTTCTTTGTATCTAGGAGCAATTCCTCCTAGCCAAACCCCATAAAAAGAGGGGAAGGTGACAGAGAAATATTGAATGAACTTTTATGAATGGAATTCATAAGACAGTTGTAAAATCTCCATTTTTAGCTAGGAAGCCCATTTTAGGCAATTAATATCTGTAAAATATCTCATTAACCACATAAAGTCTGACAGACATAACCAACTAGTCAAATGTTTTTATCCATTGTAGTATCCACAGATGTAGGAAAATGGCTTGTTTTGTGATATAACATCATTTAACGACATATAATTCGACATAACCACTCGCTGAATTCTCTTTGTAATAATCCCAAGAAGGAGCCATTTCTTTTCTCTCGGTGCTTTCCTTATCTTCTCTAGTCACTCAACTTTTCTTGAACAACCTTTCTGGGGTTAGTTTATTCTGCTTGATGTCTCTGCCTTATGTAGGATCTTTCAACAACAATCCACTTGGTCTTGGTTTTCTATCTAAAAGTTGCAAATCTTTTACTTATCTTCCATCTTTTGGATTAGACTAATATGAGAAGCAAACATTAACCTTATACACCGAAATTAACATGAAGGGAGAGAAAGGATCAAAGTCCCTGGTAATGGCTTCCGGTGATACTCGAAATACTCGAATATTTGCCTCGCTTCTTTTGAACTTCACGAGCCTTCAAAGAAATTCCACTAACCTGTGTAGAAGCTTCTTGAGGATTTTTTTATTTATTCATCAATACAATTCTGGCGACGTGTAAAGAACTTTGGATCAAGGGCCTTAAAAACATTTGTGACATGGATGTATTGAATTTTAACTTAGTTGGTAAGAATACTTACATCAATTTCAGACTCTTCTCAATTTGTTGCGTTGGCAAATCTTATGCACGCAATATTTTGTTCTTGAATTTGGAGTGCATGATAAAAGTCTACTTTACTTGAATTTTCAATCGTTAATATTTTTTCATTCCCATAAAGTGAATTTAATCATTTTGTACTTTGAATGCATAATTATTAGATGCAAAATTTAAAATATATTATGGAGAGATTTTCCCGCTTGACTATCACTTTTTCTAGACAAAGCTCTTCGACTTTTATTGGGGGAAAAAAGAATCATTTTATGAAACATGAATACATATAAGGGGAAAAAGTCAATTTTACAATAATATATGACATTTTATTTATTTATTTATAAGAGATTATTAAAATAAAAGTCGCTTATGGTTTTTGCTCAATTGCACTCCATGTGTAGAATTAGCAAATGCGCACATGTGTTGTGTGCGCAAGATATTGATATTCGAAAGAGTAAGTTTGTTACATAATATATGAATCATTAAACAATGGGATAATAATATTGATATAATATTGATATAAAATATACAATAAAATAAATTGTATCTATGATAAGAGAATTATTTTGTGTTTTGAAAACTTGTTAAGAAGGTTGTTGTAGGATAATGGGTGTGTTTAGAAACACTTTGAGGAAAGGGGAAAATGCAAACGACTTCAAGTGAAATGATTTTTCCAAAATGCAAATAGTGTTTAGTAAAATATAATTTAAAAACACACACAAAAACAATTTTGACGTATATAATATTTGATTAAAACTACCTCTTTTTTTTTTTAATAAAAGTTTCAAACATTGTCAATGGAACTCAAGCAACTGGTGATCCAAATTGACTATCGGTGGCTAGATCTAGCCATTGGCCAACCTCACTTGAGTCATGCGACTTAGGCCTTGCATAAGGTTGGGCAGCGACAACTCACCAGCCATTTGGGGTGTGTTTGGTTACCATTCTGTTCTCAAGAACAATTTCTGATTAGAAATTATTTTTTTTATTCTTTCTGGGAACAATTTATGAGCAAAAGAACTTGTTTGGTAATTGCACAAAATTTCTGATTTTGGAATAGAAAAATAATAGAAATGTGTTTGGTAACTACATAAAATTTCTATTCCAATTCTAAAATTTTTTTAAATCATAGAAATTCTATTAATTAATTATATTTATACTAAGTAATAAACATATTAACTAACCAAATTTATATTAAATAGTAAATAATAACTATAGTATAAACTATAAATACTAAATACTAAATAATAAATTAAAATACAAAATTAAATATGTATTCTATACATAGCAAAATTTCCATTCATACTTCAAATCATTTTTTTTTATTTTTAAATAATTTTATTAATTTTTTCCTTTCTTCCTCCCCTTCTTCTTCTTCTTCTTCTTCTTCTTCTTCTTCAAGGTGCCTTCGATGAGGCCGTGCCTCGTTGGTTGATCTTTGCCAACAACTAGGCAAGGCTTGGTCGAGCTTGCCTAGCCACTAACGGGACCTCGCCAGATCTGGGCGAGGTCGAGCCATGCCCAACCATGGCTTGGTCAAGTGGCGAGGCCGAGCCTTGCTAGCAAGTAGGCTAGCTTGCCGGCAATCGGCGGCGATGGATGGCAGATGACGACATTTGGCGGGGGCGCGGCGGTGACACTTGAAGAACAAGAGAGGGAAAAAGAATAAAAGAAGAAAGAGATGGAAAATGGAAAAATTAGGTAGATTTAATTCTAGAATTGTTCTCAAGAATAAAGAATCAACTTTTTTTTAGTCTTGATTCTACTCGAAATCTATTCCAGGGACAAATTTGTTCCCGAGAACAAAAATATTACCAAACGCAATTCTGTTCCAAAACTACTCCCATAAACAAAAAATCAAAATCGAGTACTGTTTGGATGGTTACCAAGCGGCCCCTTGCTAGTTGCTAAGGCCTTCGCTGACAACGTTAAAATTTTGGAGGACATTTCTATAATCATGAAAGTATAGCGGGGGCAATGTTGGAAGGGGAAAAAGCTTATTTCGTATTTAGAAAATGCTCAAAGCTCAAAGTACTTATGGACCTACTTTGAGCTAAAGCCTAAAGGCCTTTTGAGGCCTTTTGAAATGCAATCGCATCTTCCCAAAATTATATAAAAAAAATTGTCAAACAGTATTTGTATTTGCCCAAAGGATTTTGGAGCCCAAAACCTCTTGAGAATGCAATTCTCAAAATGCAGCCAATAATATCTGACTTCTAATATTGGAAAATGATGAATTTACACAATTCTTCCATGGGCACAGTTTTTGTAAAATAAGCAACCAAGTATGTTTGGAGGAAGAAAAAACGATTGAGGTACCTTGAAATTAGAAGGATCTTTCTATTTTATGTTATAATAATGTAAACGAATAACTCGAAGCAGTTTCAGGTGGTCGTAAACTAGTGAAGAAGCATATTTAGTGCACGTCTTTAATTTTCAAGACGTAACGCTTTTTGTCTTCTCTATGAAGTTGAAATTCTCTCCACCATAAAGTGATTAATCCCATTTTGAGACACAAACCCAATAAGCCACATCAGGCTTTTTCCATATGTGATTTAGAATATTTTTATAACTTCTATTTGAGACGTGTTTCGTATTCATGAAGTAGACTACTTGTCGTGAATTGATTACGTGAAATAGGTTTACAATGAAATACATCAACACGATAATTAGTGACGGTGATTCTCTCATGATTTGAAGGTCGAGAAGCTATTTGGACAATAAATTTGATTCTTCTGAGATACTATGTTGACTTAATATTCGGTAGTCAATTTCGAAAAGAACTAATTGCAAATACATCGGTTCATCCTTTACATCTCTTTCTTCACCTAAAAGATTAATGCTATGTGATAAGACGTTTGATCTTGACGTGAACACTAGACAAAATATATTCCAATCAATATTTTCTCACAACACTCTTTTTGTCCCCCCGAGAGATCAAGGCTCCTTGCCTTATTTTTCTTGGACATCTCGATAAATCTCAACCCACATAAATTTGTATTTATTTCTAAGGCACCTTCATCATCCTTTCGAATTGATGCGGATTACAACTTCCTAATCTGGCATTATTTTTCTCGTGAAATATTCTTGTTCCCTTTTATTAATGTCAAAGTGTTTGGGAAATAACATTACTTGTTAGAATGTCCGATGCAAATGCTTAAGATTAATAATTGAGTTCGACCATACGTGTATAAAGTGCATACAAAACCACAAGAGCGATATGAAATATTTGAACACTTTATCTCATGTATAAGAAATTAAATTTAACAATTGCACATGCCAATAAATGGAAACAAAACCAGAATCCAATGTCATATTAAGTTGTTCATTCTAAAAATTTAAATTCATAGGTGGAGTTAACTCATAAATTTATCGATAAATAATTAAAAGAAAATGAGAAACCTTCTTTCTATGGAGGACGACATATCATAAATAAATATTACTGCATTTAGTCGTGTCTAGTCAAGTTAAGGTCGAAAGAAAAAGGCAAGTCACTTGGGTTTGCTTGCATGGTCGACGAGTGGCTTATGATGGCGTAACGCGCCTTTTGAGCATTTGACTAAATGAACTATTCCATACATTTATGTCCTCTTTGGCGCACTTTCTCCGTCAAAGCAAATGCCTTTATGTTCATCTGAAAAGACTAAACCAAGACTGAGGCGTGGCGTGCACGACGGTGTATGTCCCTCATCAGGAAAAGAAATAATCATAGTAGAACGGCTTATTATACCAAAATTTGTTAGAGTGATTGATTCTCAGTTTGATTAGGCTCTACTTAATCGAGAATCGGTTCCCAATTTTTAGGATTGAGAATCAGACTGGACCGCCCTAGGATTGGGAACCGGTCTGATCTAGTCCCATAAAATCAATTACTTAACACAAAAAATTAAAAAAATTAAGAAAAATACAAGACTCGTTACTATTTTTAAGTTTATTATTATTTTAAAGAAATTCAAAAACATATATTTTTAGAAAAATGGGTTTGGTTCGATCCAATCCTGTCCGGTTCCGGTTTAGCCCAGTCCAATTCCATCCGGAATCGAAATTTAGACCGATAATCACTGGTTCCATTTTTATGAAATTGAGAATCGAACTAAACTGACCGATCCAGTCCAGTTCGGACGATTCCCAATTTGGACAATTCGCCATGCTCACCCCTAAAGTTTATAGTTGTGATTGACTGGTTCTTCGGTTGACAAATTGTTAAAGACTGACGATTCAATTTTTGGACTTTTGCTGCCAGAAAAGATTAAATAAAATAACTATCCACTTGGGTGGTGCTGTTGGCGGCGAGCTTCTCTCCCTAACGCAAGGGGAGGAGTTCAATTCCCAAGCGTCGTAGGGTGACTTACCCGGTGGCACATGTGTGGTGGCTAGCACGTGTTGCCCCTCAGGGTTTACCCCTCATTACCCCGGGCCTTTCGAGCTATCCGTGTTGGTACGGTATGCGGGTTCCTTGGGTCACAAAAAAAAAAGATTAAATGAAATAGGCCCACAATAAACGAAAATTTAGTGACATGTACTCACTCGGAAATACTAAATGGACCCTATGGTTTTACTTTCAAAGGTCTTCAGGTAAGAGAACGGGGCCCGCCATTTGGTTTTTAATTTATGACTCGAAAGCACCTCATTGTTTTCTATGAAAATGGGCCCTACTTTTCTAGCAATTCCTAAGATTCAATTTCAATTCTATTTTAAATTTTTTATCTCGAAAAAAATTCTAAATTTTACATTCAATTTTAAATCATTATCGATTTTTTTTCGGAAGAAACTTCAAACTTAAGATCAAATTCCAAATATGCCTCAAAATTTTTTTTTTGTTAAAAAAATCATAAAATTTCAATTTATTACCCAACTTGATGTGGCATTTTCACGTCAATAAGAAATCTACATCAAAAAGATGACATGAAAAATTATCTTCAAAAAGAAAACCATTTCTAGGATATGAAAATTGGAGATGACTAATGAGGTTTTTTGGACAGAGGAGGACTAATGGGGCTAGATTTGAGATCGTAGTAAATATTGATGATTTTTCTTTTAAACAAAAAAAATTTCGAGGGTAGATTTAGGATTAAATTTAAAGTTAGGTGTTTTTTTTTAGACAAAGAAAAATTTGGGCACATTTCGAATGGATTAAAGTTTGAGGTTTTTCTTATAGATAACAAAATTCATGGAAAAATTGGAACTACACCTAAAGTTGGGTTTTTTCTTAGGGAATTAGGCCATGAATATATCAATTTAAAAATCTTCCCGATCCTGTAGATCATATCTTCCAACACTCCCCCTCAAGCTGGTGGCTTGTATATGTCCAAAACGCCCAGCTTGCTTAGAAGATATGCATGTTGTCTCTAACATAGAGGTTTAGTGAACATGTCCGCCGGTTGCTCTGTGGTTCTGATTCCTCTAGTCTGGATAACTCCCTTTTGAATCTTCTCTCTAGTGAAATGGCAATCCACCTCTATGTGTTTTGTCCTTTCATGAACTATGGGATTTGTTGCAAGCTTGAGTGCTGAATTGTTGTCACAAAAGAGTATAGTAGGTCCCTTAATTTGTGCCCCGAGATCCATAAGCAAACCTCTTAACCAAACTATTTCACAAACAGTTTTGGCCATAGATCGATACTCGGCTTCAGTTGAAGATAAGGACACGGTTGATTGTTTCTTTGTCTTCCATGAAAGTAATGATTCCCCAAATTTGATGTAGTAACCAGTAATAGATCTTCTGCTCATAGGGCATGTAGCATAATTCGCATTGCAATAGGCTATCATTTCCATGCTGCATTTCCGAGAAAGAAGTATTCCCAATCCTAGGCATGTCTTCAAATATCTCACAATTTTCAAAGCTGCATTCATGTGAGATTGTTTTGGACTGTGCATGAATTGGCTGAGAGTCTGTACTGCATAGCAGATGTCCGACCTCGTCATGGTAAGATATATAAGTTTCCCTACAAGTCTCTGATATCCTGATGGATTGTTCAACAATGGATCATCAGAAGAGGATATTTCAGCATCATAGTCAATAGAAGTCAGCTTGACATTTTACTCGATGGGAATAATGGCAGGTTTACAACTTGACAATCCTGCTTCTGATATAATCTCCATTACGAATTTCTGCTGGCTGAGTGAGATTCCTTGATCTGAACGAGCTATCTCAATTCCGAGAAAATACTTAGGCGAGCCTAAATCTTTGATATGGAAAGTGGAATGCAAATATTCTTTCAGATTCTTGATAGCTGAGTCATCATTGCCCATGATGAGTATGTCATCAACATAAATCATCAAATAAATAGATGACATCCCTTTCTTCCAAGTGAACAATGCATAGTCGTATTTAGATTGTTTAAATCCAGCAGCAACAAGAGCACTAGTAAATTTGGCATACCATTGATGGGAAGCTTGTTTCAATCCATACAGAGATTTGCGGAGATGACATACCTTAGACTCCCCTGTCTCTGTAATCCTTGTGAAAGATGCATGTAGATTTCTTCATCCAAATCGCCATGTAAGAAGGCGTTATGTACATCCATTTGATGTAATGGCTAGTCTCGAAAAGTAGCAACCGACAGGAAGGAACGAACCATGAAATCTTTGGCTACTGGGGAGAAGGTTTCGTGTTAATCAAAACCTTCTCGTTGGGTGAAACCTTTGGCCACAAGTCAAGCCTTATATCTCTCTATAGAACCATATGCTCGATACTTAATTTTATATACCCACTTACACCCAATAGGTTTTCTATGAGTGGGTAATGGCACAATATCCCAAGTATGATTTTCCACTAAAGCCTGTAATTCTACCTCCATAGCCTTTTGCCAACGTGGATCATGCATTGCTTCATTATAACTAAAAGGTTCTTGCCCCTCAGAAATATGACTCATGCAACATAGATGTTCTGACGATAGCCTATCAAATGAAATATAGGACGAGATGGGATATCGAGTACCTGGTGATCCTGATGAAGAACATACATAGTCCTTCGTCCAGATAGGTGGACGACTAACTCGACCAGATTGCCGAGGTTCTTCATGCTGAATAAAGGTCGAGTCGTCATTAGTACTCGATTCTGGAAGAGCTATCAGATGAGAATCTCTTTCTTGGGGTTCCTTGTCAATTGGATGATCCATATTGGCCTCAGTAGACATCGGGGATTGTGCAGCAGTTGATTCTGAATTTCTTGGAGGATGAATAATAAGATAAGATTCTCCAGAAGGTGGTTCCTCCTCTAATAATGATCGAGTAATGCCCGACCTTTCTTTTGGAGATACAAGAAGAGCATCTTTGAAAGGAAAAATGTCTTCATAGAAAACCACATCTCTACTCACAATTTTTTTTTTCTGTGGATGGTTCATAAACATGATATCCTTTCTTCAGATTTGAATATCCCATGAATATACATTGTTTTGCACGAGGTTCCATCTTATCCTTGTGCCCTACTGTGGTCACATAGCATAGGCACCCAAAAACTCTGAGATGACTCAAATCCGGTTTCTTCCCATACAACACTTCAAAAGGAGTTTTTCCTTTAAGAATGCGTGATGGCATACGATTGATCAGATATGCTGTTGTTACTACACAATCTCCCCAAAAAAATTCAGGAATAGAAGCCTGAAACTTAAGAGCCCGTGCTACTTCCAATAAGTGGCGGTGTTTTCTTTCAACCACTCCATTTTGCTGTGGTGTGTATGTACAAGAGCTTTCATGCAAAATTCGATTTAAGGAAAGAAAAGAAGCACATTCCCCATTAAAGAATTCTCTACCATTGTCAGTACGTATACGACAAATTGATTTCCCAAATTGATTTTTGGACAAAGCAAGGAAAGTTTTCAGGTGAGATAGAACCCGAGCCTTTGATTGCATGAGGAATATCCATGTCGCACGAGAAAAATCATCTACGATTGTGAGAAAAATCGGGACCCATCATGATTCAAAGTGTGATAGGGTCCCCAGACATCAGCATGAATTAATGAGAATATTTTATTGACTTGGGAAGTGCTATTTGGGAAAGGAGGACGTGTTTGTTTTGCCAATGGACAAACAAGGCAGTGAGGACAAGGAAATAAAGCAGAATGACCCAATCTTTGATGATAAAGAAGATTCTTATCATTGATAGTAGTATTACACAATGATTTATTGAAAGATAATTGAAAATTCATCCAAAAATATAGCCCTTGAAAGACTCTACCCAAGCCCATTAGTTTTCCAGTCGAAAGAAACATTTGTCAGATTTGAATAAGATACGGCAGGAATTTTCTTCACAAGCTCGAGATACTGATATGAGATTGAACTGGAAATTAGGGATGCAAAGCACATTTCGAAGTGTAATATGAGAACTAAGATTTACAGTGCCAATCATTTTGACTTGGATCATGTTTCCATTTGGGAGCTGAACAGATTTGGGAAATGACAATTTTCTAATATTTGAAAGCAAGCTCATATCACAGACAATGTGGTCACTTACACCTGAATCAATAATCCATGCATTCTTCGAAATTGTATTTACCAGGCAATAAGAAGTACCTGTGAAACTTCCGGATTTATCAGATGTGTCCAACTTCCTCGGAGCCTCCATAAGTCCCTAATAGTCATCATGATTAATTGTCTTCTCTGCTGGTTGTCTTGATACTTGAAAAATCTGAAAAAAAAAAAAAAATTTCCTTTTTTTTTTTTTCTCCAGGTTTCCCATGTAATTTCCAGCAATTCTCTACTGTGTGATGTGGACGTTTACAATAGTCACAGTATATTTTACCTTTGCCTTTGGAAGTAAAATTTCTTGGGCCGAAATGATTCCTGTTCGCAGGCTGTGAGATTTGGGCCAAAGTTGGCCCATACAGCCCTTTTGCTCCACCGAATAAATCCCCGCGCAAATTTTCTAGCCCATGAATGCCCTGCGACTCGTCTGGGCCGGCCCAGCCGTGAATACTTCGCGGCCCATCTAGGCCTATTGCGCGGTTTCCTCCTGAACCGTCCGATCTAGTCGTTGCCAAGGATGAACGAGGATCGTCCGATCGTCCTATATATGCAAGATGGCTAGGGTTCTCGAGAAACCCTAGTTCCGCCCCTTTCTGTCCTCTCTCTCCTCCGTTCCTCGACGAAGAGTGAGCTAGGGTTTTCGCCGCCAATGCCATTCCATCTCCGCCTTTGTTATAATCTGTTGTTCTCTGTTGATTCTCCTCTTGCACGACTAGTTGATAGATTCGGCCTATGCTCAATAGGGGCTCCAGAGTCAAGATCTGGGAACAAAACGGAAGGTAAGTCTCGTTGAGTATGAGTAAAAATCTCGTCGCCTTTTCCCTTTCGCGCATCCGTCTGTATTGTTGCAAAATCGGCTCGGGCCAGTCGAATCTCTCTTTGGCTGCCTCGAGTTCATTCCATAAAGCCAAAAGTTTATTGTATACGGGTGGAATGGACATGTTTCCCTGTTTAAGCTCCGAGAGTTGTTGTGTTAACGAAAAAATCTTGACTTGATCAAGTTTTCCAAACATCTCTTTGATATTCTCCCACATCTGTTTTGAATCCTCCGTCGGAGGAAGTCCGCCGCAACTTCGGTTGTTATGCAATTTCCAATCCACGTTCTAACTAACTGGTTGCATTTTTTCCAAAAACGTGCCATCTTTTCGTCGGTTGGGATCGGTATTGTCCCGTCGAGAAATCCATCTTTATCTTTTGTTACCAGTGCCCGTCGAAAATCTCGCGACGAGCTCGAGTAATTGTCGGCACTGGTCAATTGCTGGCTGATAAGCTTCAATTCCGGTCCGTTGGCGTTAGTCGTGTGGAGCGGGTCGCCTGGTTCCGATCGGACACCGGTAGCAAAAAATGGATAAGGAAAAATTCCGGGTTCGAGACTCGGTCCGGTTCCTTGAGCCGCATAGCCCGCATGACCCGTATTGTGGAAAGTCGGGTGAGGGTTTCCTCCCATGCCCGATCCAGGTGTTCCACCCATCTGCTCTGTTCCGATGGTTGCGCTTGCCCCTTCGCCGGTTGGTAGGCCTCCATCGGAACCAACGTTGCTTTGGTAGCCTCCAGGCAATGATGCATTTGGGTTTTGCCCAAGGAACCATGGATATGGTCCCCACTGGTATGGATGGCCCATAAACGGCTGCCCCAGATTGGATTGAGCTTGGAACGACTGCCATTGCACGTGTTGTGCTTGTTGATGCGCCTGACTGAGTTGTTCTGGAGCTGAAGTCATGACAGAGGAGTCTTGGGTTTGCGAGGTTTCTGGTGGTGTTGCAGTTTCTTCGCTTGAAGGCGAGGTAAGGTCTTGTGTTTTAGGCATGATGAAAAAATTTCTTCCCTAAATGAAATAATGATTCCTATGGCAACCCCTTTGCAGATTGGAGTTCCGTGAGGCAATCGAAGCGGAAGCAATGAAAGATTCAGAATTTCAAGAAGGCTCTGATACCATGTCACCAAACCAGGTGAGCGAAGAAGAAAGAGCCAAAGAAGAAAGATCCGAAGGTCGTAGGGAAGAAGGAATGCCTTACTTCATTAATTGTATCTTCTGTACAATGATGTATTTAATACAAAAGAAATAATAATAAAAGTAAGTTAATATTTCCTGAATATCCTATGATCTTTCTAATCCTAATATAGACATGAATAGATCAATTTACAAATCTTCCCGATCCTGTAGATCATATCTTCCAACAGCATGAACACTGCATGGGGCAAGATGATGAGTTCTGTGAGCCGTGACTTAGATGAAGAGACCCCACTCCAAGCCCGTCTAAACAAGTTTACTTCCTTGATCGGGAAGGTCGGAGTGTCTGTGGCTGTGCTGGTACTTCTTGTCTCGATGATCCGCTACTTCACTGGACACACCCAAGATGATGCTGGAAACAGAGAATTCACTGGCAGTAAGACCAAGTCGGAGGACGTGATGGACGCCATTGTGCGCATAGTTGCTGCAGCAGTGACCATTGTGGTGGTGGCTATACCTGAGGGCTTGCCTTTGGCCGTCACTCTGACGCTGGCCTACTCCATGAAGCGCATGATGGGTGACAATGCCATGGTCCGAAAGCTGTCCTCCTGTGAAACCATGGGTTCTGCCACAATGATCTGCACGGATAAAACTGGGACTCTCACGTTAAACGAGATGAGAGTGACAGAGTTATGTATGGGAAAAGAACATGTGAGTGTAGATGCATCCAAAGAAATAGCGACCAGCATCGTTGAAGTCCCCCTACAAGGAATCGGATTGAACACGACAGGTACTGTCCACATGCGACCTTCTGAATCTGTTCCTGAAATTTCAGGCTGCCCAACTGAAAAGGCGATACTTTCTTGGGGTGTATCCAAATTGGGTATGACGATGGACGAACTGAAGCAAGAATGGGAGGTAGTCCAAGTCGAGGCATTCAATTCTGAGAAAAAGAGAAGTGAGGTCGATGTGAGGAGGAGAGGAGAGCAGGTAGTTCACATACACTGGAAGGGAGCTGCTGAGATGATCTTGGCAATGTGTTCAGATTATTATAGCCAAAGCAGGGCAGTGAATGTCATGACTGATGAAGCAAGGTCTGATTTCGGGACAGTAATTAAAAATATGGCAGACAAAAGCCTGCGCTGCATCGCATTTGCCTACAAAAAGTTCGATGGCTCACTCGCTCAATTTCATGGGAAACTTGAGGAAGATGGGCTTACACTGCTGGGGATAGTGAGGATAAAGGACCCATGTAGACCAGGCGTGAGAAGGGCAGTGGTGTCTTGTAGAAGCGCTGGGGTGAACATCAAGATGATCACAGGAGACAACTATTAAAAACCAGAGGAGATGCAGATATGCAGATGTGCACAAGAACAGCGTTAAAAACAGAGGAAATTTTCTGATATGCACAAAAACAGAGGAACGTCTTGTTTTACACCCACGCACTAAAAAAACTGACACCATAGCCTTTATATAGGCTTTACAAAAACAAATAATCACCACACCCCACTAACTTCACACGTACAGCAACAAATCCACATAATAAAAGTGCTTAATAGACTATTAATACATAAAAAACAAACCGGAAACATAGACTCGTTCAACATTCCCTCCCTTAAACTGATGTTGCAAACAATCAGTTTAAAGGACCCACTCTCAATTTGGAATATCCAACAAACGAACACCAAGGAGCTTTCTCAACTTCTAAAACATGGACAACTTTAGGGGCTTGGTGAATATATCAGCCACTTGATCTTCACTTCTACAGAAAACTAGCTCGACTACTTCATCCTTTGTAAGATCTCTTAAGAAGTGGTACTTCACATCTATATGCTTACTCCTCCCATGTAGAACTGGATTTTTGGACAGCTTGATAGCTGAGCTGTTGTCACAATAGATTATAGTTGCTTTTTGCTGTTTGAACTGAAGCTCTTCAAGAATCTTCCGTAACCATATGGCTTGACAAGCGCATGAAGTTGTGGCAACAAATTTTGCTTCAGTTGTTGATAAAGTAACAATTGATTGCTTCTTTGAAGACCATGAAACCGCCCCTGAACCAAGCATGAATACATACCCTGAAGTACTTCTTCTATCATCAACATCTCCAGCATAATCGCTATCTGTAAACCCAAACAAATCTGACTTTTCTCCCTTTTTATAGAACAACCCAAAATTTTTAGTTCCTTGCAAATAGCGAAAAATCCTTTTTGCAGCTTGTAAATGTAACTCAGTTGGGTGCTCCATATACCTACTTATAAGACTCACAACATGCATGATATCTGGTCTTGTCCCCGTCAAATACATCAGGCTTCCAACAATCTGCTTGTAGAGAGTGCTATCCACCTTGCTTCCATAAGGATCTTTCAAGAGCTTCAATCCAACTTCAGTTGGAGTAGTCACGGGGTTACAATTATTCATTTGAAACCTGTCCAAAATCTCTTGAACATACTTCTTTTGAGACATAAAGATTCCAGCTGCAGATTGAATAACTTCTATGCCCAGAAAATAATGCATCAATCCAAGATCAGTCATCTCAAATTCATCCATCATAGACTCCTTGAATTTGTCAAACATGGCACTATCACTCCCAGTAAAAATAAGATCATCCACATATAAGCATACAAGAAGCAACTTTCCACCATCACCAATTTTAATAAAGAGTGTATGCTCATATGGATATTTTCTAAAACCTTTCTTCAAGAAATAGGCATCAATGCGACTATACCAAGCTCGGGGAGCTTGTTTTAACCCATACAGTGCCTTTTTTTAATTTATAAACTTTATGTTCACTACCGAGCTTCACATAACCAGAAGGTTGATCAACAAATACCTTTTCTTGAAGATCACCATGCAAGAATGCTGACTTCACATCCAATTGGAAGATATGCCATGAATTCTGTGCTGCTAATGCAATTACCAATTTGATTGTGTCAAGTCTTGCTACAGGTGCAAATACTTCTTTGTAATCCACTCCAAATTCCTGCTTGTAGCCTTTAGCCACCAAGCGCGCCTTATACTTATCAACTTCACCATTCTTGTTCAATTTTGTCTTATACACCCACTTGACTTTGATTGTTTTGTACCCTTTTGGAAGATCTGTTAACTCCCAAGTGTTATTCCTCTCAATAGCTGCAATTTCTTCATCCATTGCTATCCTCCAATTTTCTTTTTGTACTGCTTCATCAAAAGTTGTTGGATCACAATCTGAAAACAAAGTAAAATGGATAAGTGGATCTTCATATTGATCAACTCTTGTTACTTCATAATCGCTCATCCATGCAGGCCTCCGTCGAACACGATGAGGCCGATCTTCAGGTTCTGCAGCTGCTGCTGTACTTTGGACACTGCTTGTGGCGATTTGGGTTGTTGTGGATTGCTGCACCAACCCATTTTCATCTTTAAAATTCATTGGAATTTGCTTACCAACACCTTGTTCACCCCATGGCCAAGTTTGTTCTTCATCAAATATCACATCACGGCTGATAATGATTTTCTTGGTCATAGGATTATAAAGTTTATAGGCTTTTGATTGATCACTAATGCCAAGAAAAACACATTTGACTCCCCTGTCATCTAGCTTCTTCCTCTTTTGGTCAGGAACATGGGCGTAGGCAATACACCCAAAAATCCTGAAGTGATCTACTGTAGGTCTTTGGCGGCTCCATGCTTCTTCCGATGTCATATTTTGAACAGCTAGAGTGGGACTTCTATTTAAAATGTGAATGCTCCAATTGACTACTTCAGGCCAGAAACTTTTTGGAATTCCACTTCCCCTCAAGAGACTTCGCACCATATTCAGAGTGGTACGATTCTTCCTCTCACATACGCCATTTTGCTGTGGTGTATAGGCTGCTATAAGTTGTCTCTTGATCCCATGCTTCATACAAAAATCTGTAAACTCAAGCAAGTTGTACTCTCCACCACGATCCGTGCGAAAGACCTTTATTTAATTTCCTCCATCCTTTTCAACAAGTGCTTTGAAGTTCTTGAAAGCCGCAAAAGCTTCAAATTTTTCTTGCAATAAATACACCCAAATTTTCCGGCTAAAATCATTGATGAAGGTAATGATATACCGTTTACCTCCATTGGAAATTGGAGATATTGGTCCGCAAATATCTGAATGAACCAACGCCAATGGACTTTTTGCTCTCCACGATTTTCTTTGTGGAAATTGAGCACGATGCTGCTTGCTAACAACACAATCTTCACAAATTTCCAAAGGAGCAGAGATTTGAGGAAGACCCTCCACCATCTCTTTTTTATATAGTGTTCACAACCCACCGAAATTAAGATGCCCATAGCGAAAATGCCATAACCAGGCTTCCTCCTTCAATCTTGCAGAGAAACATGAATTTGTAGTGTTGTGGAAATACAATGGAAACATCCGATTGCCCGTCATTTTGACTTCAGCAATTAAACCCAACTTCTCATCTTGGATTCTACAAATCCCGCCTTTAATAGAGATTTCATATCCCTTCTCTTGCAATTGACCAGCACTTAATAGATTAGTCTTCAATTCAGGGACATACAATACATTTGAGATAGTTTGTACCGAAGTCCCTTTTGGATGAATTGCCACTGTTCCTTTCCCCATCACCAACACAATGGAATTATCACCAAACTTTACGGTGTTGTTGTACGTTTCGTCTAGATCAAAAAACATTTTCTTGTCTCCACACATGTGATTACTACAACCAGTGTTGAGATACCACATATTTGGTTGAGTTTCTTCCTTCTCATGGCACACCATCAAAAGAGATACTTCTTCTTCTTTTTCAGCAAAGTTAGTTCTTTCAACTCTTTGTTTATTCAAATTAGTTCGACATTTAGATTTGTAATGTCCATACCTGTGGCATCTAAAACACTCCACTTTGGATTTGTCTGCTGACCTTGGCCTAAAACCAGTTGAATGTCGTCCTCCACGACCTCTTCCTCTCCCTTGGAAATCACGATAGGAATAGCTTTTAGACTTTTGATCAAAGCTGAAGCCACTGCGATCGTTGTTCTCCCTTCCTCTGCATCTTCCTTTGTTCACCCTTGCTGATAATGAAGAATGATCTCCGGTTGAGACCTTCAAAGCTTGCTCTTCCATCTCTTGTTGTAGGAGTTTTTGTTCATGAACTAACAAGGATCCTTGCAACTCATCAATGGAAAGTTCTTCAATGTCCTTGGCTTCTTCTATGGAACAAACAATAAAGTTGAATTTTGGTGTCAACGATCGAAGAATCTTTTCAATGATGATGACATCCTCCGTCTTGTCGCCATGAATCCGCATCTTATTAACTATTGCCATTGTCCGAGAGAAGAAATCTGTGATTGTCTCTCCCGACTTCATTCGTAGCATTTCAAACTCCGAACGAAACGTTTGAAGCTGCTGCCTCTTTGCTCTTGCTGAGCCTTGATACTTTTTCTTCATGGAATCCCATATTTCCTTGGAGGTATCCTTGCAAAGAATTGTCTCCAAAATGGATCTGTCAATTGCTTGGAAAAGATAATTTTTGGCCTTGAGATCCTTCAATTTTAACGCATCCAAAGCCGTTCTTTGCGCTGCCGTTAATACAACTCCTTCATCAGGTTCGGCAATTCCCGAAGAAACAACATCCCAATACTCCTTGGACTTGAGAAAATTCTCCATTAGCATGCTCCAATGATCATAATGACCATCAAAGTGTGGAATAGCAGGTTGTATAAATGTTTCTGAGGCCATTACTGCTGCTGCAAAATAGAACCACCACAAAAGCAACCTGCTGCTGCTACAAACGAAAAATAACCTACTACAATACTCTCCCTTGACTGCTGCAAACGAAAGTACTTGCTGCAATAAAAAAACTCTCTTTTGGTTCTCACCTTTTTACAGCACTCAAACACACACTTTTCTTCCTAACCTCCGCTCTGATACCAATGTTAAAAACCAGAGGAGATGCAGATATGCAGATGTGCACAAGAACATCGTTAAAAACAAAGGAAATTTTCTGATATGCACAAAAACAGAGGAACGTCTTGTTTTACACCCACGCACTAAAAAAAAAACTGACACCATAGCCTTTATATAGGCTTTACAAAAACAAATAACCACCACACCCCACTAACTTCACACATACAGCAACAAATCCACATAATAAAAGTGCTTAATACTCTATTAATACATAAAAAACAAACCAGAAACATAGACTCGTTCAACAACAACATGCACACTGCAAGAGCTATAGCCTTGGAATGCGGGATATTCAATCCGGAGGGAGATCTCGAACATGAAGCCATAGTGGAGGGCGTGCAGTTTCGCAACTACTCGCCTGAACAGAGAGCGGCAGCAATCGAGAAAATCCGGGTAATGGCTAGATCATCCCCATTTGATAAGCTTTTGATGGTGCAGTGCTTGAAGCAGAAAGGGCATGTGGTGGCAGTCACTGGTGATGGCACGAATGACGCGCCACCCCTAAAGGAAGCGGATATTGGCCTCTCCATGGGAATCCAAGGCACTGAGGTGGCAAAGGAGAGCTCAGATATCGTCATCCTCGATGATAATTTTGCCTCCGTGGTGACTGTGCTGAGGTGGGGGCGGTGCGTCTACAACAACATCCAAAAGTTCATCCAGTTACAGCTCACTGTGAATGTGGCTGCACTCGTCATCAACTTCGTTGCTGCAGTCTCTTCTGGCAATGTCCCTTTGACAGCTGTCCAGCTTCTTTGGGTGAACTTGATTATGGACACCCTGGGAGCTTTGGCATTGGCGACAGAGCAACCTACAAATGATCTCATGCTAAAGCCACCTGTTGGACGAACCGAGCCGCTTATAAGCAGAGTCATGTGGAGGAATGTCATTGCTCAGGCCTTGCACCAAGTTTTTGTCCTCCTGACCATACACTCGAAGGGGAGTTCCATTTTTGGGGTGGACAAGAAAGTGAGGGGCACAATTATTTTCAACTGCTTCGTCCTCTGCCAGGTCTTCAACGTATTTAATGCCAGGAAGCTGGAGGAGAAAAATGTATTCAAAGGGATCCATAAGAACAAGTTGTTCTTGGGCATCATTAGCATGACCATAATTCTTCAGGTGGTGATGGTTGAGTTTCTAAAGAGGTTTGCCAACACTGAGAGGCTTCACTGGGGAAATTGGGTGTGTTGTATCGGACATGCAGCTTTGTCTTGGCCGATTGGATGGCTTGTTAAGTGCATTCCAGTCTGAGGCAAAAAGTTGTTCTTTTCCCGCTGAGAAGAAGCATCCTGAACCGAGCACAATGTTAAACTCCGAGAAAAGAAACTTTTCTTTTATTATAAAAATGGTTAGGGTTTAGGAAACTGTTTTTAAATTCTAGATTTTATGCATTGTGTGTACCTTTTTCTAGATTTTATGCACGGTAAGTATCTTCCTAGATGCGTCAAATTACCTTTGTCTATAGAATCAAATCAACAGTTTATTGCGATCCATTATTTCAACCTTTGTACTTTGGTCTCTCTTCCTATGCTACTGTTGATTTTGGAAAATCTTGCAGATGAGGTTATTAATCAGGTGATCGTGCTATATGGCCTACTTTAACATTCATATCTGAACTAGCATTCAAAAAGTTATCCTACAGGAAAACTAAAGAAAAAATTTCCAAGTTCTCAGCAAGCTTCTTAATGGGGCAGTGAAACCCCAAAAACTTATGCCTCAAGCTCATGCAAGGGTGGCCCTTTCTGTTCTTTTATCGCATCATATCTCTCCTTTATTATATTAACAAAAAGCACATGGTCCCACGCGACAGAACTAATTTTATTTGATGCAAATGGCGAGGGACGAATCAAATCTCTTACAGTGAGCACAACTTCAAATCCTAATGTGCGAATTATATGGCACACCATTTTAACTAAATGGCCTAACTTTAATGACGGACAATTTTACATGACATACACATGATATATATATATATTTAGAATTTTATATTGAACAATATAGAATCTATTCTTCGTTCAGACGTCGTCTCCTTTGACAGCAGGAACAAAGGCAAATGTGAACTCATTAATTGGCGGCACAGGCGCTCACAATCAGCACCGATGGATGCCCCCCAAACTTATGTGCATTCATGCGAATGCATTAATGAGGAAGAGAACAAAATAGACGTGCATAGACTCTTATTTCCTCTTTCTTTGACTTTCTCTCATTTGTATGTTAAAGGGAGCTTCACCCAATTATGATAAATAAATAATCATTTCCCAAATCCAAGGAGATGAGTAGAAGACAACAAAAGGAACCCCGCGTGATTAATCCCTTCACGCTTGTGGCTCATGAAATCCACATGAAATCTTTTTCTTCCGACAATTTCGACTGATCAATTCTCATGCGCCAATTTTTTTGACTTGCACATGGTCGAGTTCACATGTTCTCTTTAGTTTGATTTTCTTTAATGAGCTCAAACTCGAGATATTTTTATTTTAATAATCTCCACACTCTTCGATATTGCTAACTATCTTCTATTTCCTTTTATGAGAATATGGTTGAATATTGCTATGCATCCGAATGTCTCTTTTTTTCTTTTTCTTTTTTTCAGAAATTCCTGCTCCCAATATCTTTTCCCTCCCATTTTGTTGGCCGTGTTTTTCACCGAATCTTGCCTATTCCTATAACTGAATTTCGGAAGAATAATACTAATCTTTTTTGAAATGAACAAATTTTCCAACTTCGTACATCTCACAAGTTAAGTTTCAGCCATTTAAAGAATGACGAGCTTGTTCAAATTCTCTTTCGCTGTGGGCTTAGTCCAACTTACTAAATCAAAAATCAAAACTATCAATTCAAACACATCCGCCGGTCCAATGCAAATGCAATTTTGCTATTTTGTTTAGGAATTAAAGATTAATCTCTAATTTTAATGCAATTAATTACTAGATTATTAATCAAAATTTATGTGTCAACGGGCTCATTGGTAATACAATACTAGCAGTAGAATCAAATCGTTGACTATTTAACATGACACCACACGATGATACAAAAAGAATGAGATCGTTCTCAATGGAGATCAATGATCAAAGCCATTTGTTTTAATTTTAGAAAATTGCGTACACTGTTAGAAAGGAGTTCTTGTATGTCGAAGATACAGGCTACATTAAAATTTTGTTACCCAACACTAGGGGCTGTGGCATGAAATAGCAATGGAAGTTGAAACTGGTGCTTATATTAAAGTATATATGAGAAGATATTAAGATATTTTGATTCATATTTTGACACCTAATGCGCGTTTGCTCTCCCAAATGATTGGTTATTGGTTTGCTTGATGCATAGGTTGCATCACAATTAAGGGATTGGCAACTGCAAAATCCTAGGACCTAAATCCCATAGAGGAAGAAATTCAATGCACGATCAATTAGGTCAATACTGATGGCAACGGACGATAGAATTCGGGGAGTTCTTGAATCTTATGGCCAGAAAAATCAAGGTATTTCATACACACATATGTATATATATAAGTCAAAATAGCTAGTGTCACTTAAATCACATATTTGCAAATACTTGATTGGATGATTGTAAATGCATGATATATGTTCAAGAGACTGAGATAGAAGAGGAGTTAAAGGAAGCTTTCAAGTTCATTGACAAGGATCAAAATGTTTACATACCTCCTAATGAGGTTTGAATTATTTCTAATCCCACATTCAACGTTCAGCTTATACTTCGTTAATTGTAGCTTCTTTGTATCTTGGAGCAACTCCTCCTAACCAAACCCCATAAAAAGAGGGGAAGGTGACAGAGAAATATTGAATGAAATTTTATGAATGGAATTCAAAAGACAGTTGTAAATCTCCATTTTTAGCTAGGAAGCCCATTTTAGGCAAGTAATATCTGTGAAATATCTCATTAACCACGTAAAGTCTGACAGACATAACCAACTAGTCAAATGTTTTTATCCATCGTAGTATCCACAGATGTAGGAAAATGGCATGTTTTGTGATATAACATCATTTAACAGCATATAATTCTACATAACCACTTGCAGAATTCTCTATGTAATAACCTCAAGAAGGAGCCATTTCTTTTCTCTCGGTGTTTTCCTTCTCTTCTCTAGTCACTCAACTTTTCTTGAACGACCTTTCTGGGGTTAGTTTATTCTGCTTGACGTCTCTATCTTATGTAGGATCTTTCAACAACAATCCACTTAGTCTTGGTTTTCTGTCTAAAAGTTGCAAATCTTTTACTCATCTTCGATCTTTGGGATTAGACTAATATGAGAAGCGAACATTAACCTTATACACCAAAATTAACATGAAGAAGGGAGAGAAAGGATCAAAGTCCCTGGTAATGGCTTCTGGTGATATTCGAAATACTCGAATATCTACCTCGCTTCTTTCGAACTTCACAAGCCTTCGAAGAAATTCCCTTGATCTATGTAGAAGCTTCTCAAGGAATTCTTTTTTTTATTCATCGATGCAATTCTGGCGACATGTAAGGAACTTTGGATCAAGAGCCTTAAAAACATTTACAACGCAGATGTATTGAATTTTAACTTAGTTTTTTTTATCAGTTATACTTTATTCCTACTCTACACTCACTCTCAAACTTTTGCCCCGCCTCTTGCAGGGCGTTAGAGTCGAAACCCACCCACTCATGAAACTTACACGTCCCCACCCCCATCCCCCCATAAGAAGGTAGGGATTTGAACCCCTTACCCCCCCCCTTCCATGTTGGAAGGAGGGCCACTGGGCGAATCCCAGTGGTTATTATTATTATTTTTTAACTTAGTTGGTAAGAATACTTATGTCGCAATTTCAGACTCTTCTCAATTTGTTGCATTGGCAAATCTTATGCACGCAATAGTTTTTTCTTGAATTTGAATTTACAATCATTAATATATTTTTTTCATCCCGTAAAGTGAATTTAATCATTTTGTACTTTGAATGCATAATTTATTAGATGCAATATTTAAAATATATTATGGAGAGATTTTTTCACTTGACTATCACTTTTTCTAGACAAAGCTCTTCGACTTTTATTGGGAGAAAAAAGAATCATTTTATGAAATATGAATACATATAAGGGGGAAAAGTCAATTTTACTATAATATATAACATTATTTTATTTATTTATAAGAGATGATTACAATAAAAGTCTGTGATGCTTATAGTTTTTGCTCAATTGCACTCCACGTGTAGAATTAGCAAATCTGCACACGTGTTGTGTGCGCAAGATATTGTTATTTGAAAGAGTAAGTTTGTTACATAATATTATCATTAAACACTGGGATAATAATATTGATATAAAATATACAATAAAAGAAACTATATCTATGAAAAGAGAATTATTTTGTGATTTGAAAACTTGTTAAGAATGTTGTTTTAGGATAATGGGTGTGTTTAGAAACACCTTGAGGAAGGCTACTGGAAAAATGCGAACGACTTCAAATGAAATGATTTTTCCAAAATGCAAATAGTGTTTGATAAAATATAATCTAAAAACACATGCAAAAACAATTTTGACGTAAATAGTATTTGGATAAAACTACCTATTTTTTTTTTAATAAAAGTTTCAAACATTGTCAACAGAACTCAAGTCATTGACAAGCCAAATCGACTATTGGTGCCTAGATCTAGCCATTGGCCAACCTCGCTTGAGTCATGCAACCTAGGCCTCGCATAAGGTTGGGCAGCGACGGCTCACCAGGCCAGCCACTCACTAGCTGCTATGGCCTTTGCTAACAACGTTAAGATTTTGGAGGACATTTCCGTAACTATGAAAGTATAGCGGGGGCAATGTTGGAAGGGGAAAAAACTTATTTTGTATTTAGAAAATGCTCAAAGCTCAAAGTACTTCTAGACCTACCTCAAGTTAAAGCCTAAAGGCCTTTTAAGGCATTTTGAGGCCTTTCGAAATGAAATTGCATTTTCCCAAAACTATCTTGAAAAAATTATTAAATAGTATTTGCATTTGCCAGAGAGACTTTGGAGCCCAAAACCTCTTGAGAATGCAATTCTCAAATGCAGCCAATAATGTCTGACTTCTAATATTGGAAAATGTTGAATTTACACAATTTGTCCATGGGCACAATTCTTGTAAAATAAATAACCTAGTATGTTTGGAGGAAGAAAAACGATTGAGATACCTTGAAATTAGAAGGATCTTTCTACTTTATGTTATAATAACGTAAACGAATAACTCGAAGTAGTTTCAGGTGGTCGTAAACTAGTGAAAAAGCAAATTTAGTGCACGTCTTTAATTTTAGCAAGACATGCCGCTTTTTGTCTTCTCTATGAAGTGAAATTCTCCACCATAAAGTGATTGATCCCATTCTGAGATACAAGCCCAATAAGCCACATCAGGCTTTTTCCATATGTGGTTCAGAATATTTTTATAACTTTTATTCAAGACGGGCTTCATATTCATTGAAGTAGACTACTTCTCGTGAATTGATTATGTGGACAAGGTTTACAATGAAATATGTCAACACGATAATTAGTGACGGTGATTCTCACATGATTTGAAGGTCGAGATGCTATTTGGACAATAAATTTAATTCCTTTGAGATACTATGTTGATTTAATATTCGGTAGTCAATTTTGAAAAGAACAACTAATTGCAAATATATCTGTTAGATCCTTTATATTTCCTTCGGGAAAAGTACCAAAAAAGTCATAAACCTATTGTATTGGTACCAATTCAGTCGTAAACTTATCAATTTGACCAATTTAGTCATAAACCTTTTAATATTTGTACCAATTCAGTCCATCCGGCCAATTTTGGCCAGTCGGCATTGACGTGGACGTCGGTCGGACATTGATGTGGCAATTTTTATGATTTTTTTATGATTTTTTATGATTTTTTTGAATTTTTTTCTTTTCCTTTTCCTTTTTTTTTTTTTTTGCCTTCTTCCTGGTGATGGTTGGTGAGGCTCACCGGCCACTAGGTGAGGGCCGCAAAGCCCTTGCCTGCTGTCAATGAGGGTCATGGCCCTCACCCAGCCTCTCCACCGATGGCTTTGCCCGAATCTGGGCGAGGCCAACCTCACCCGCGGTTGGCGAGGCCATGATGGCCATCAACCACCGACCGACGTCCACGTCAGCGTCGTCCAGCCAAAATTGGCCGGATGGATTGAATTGGTACAAATATTAAAAGATTTAGGACTAAATTGGTCAAATTAAACTGTTTAGAATTGAATTAGTATAAGTACAATAGGTTTATGGCTTTTTTGGTACTTTTCCCCATTTCCTTCTTCACCTAAAAGGTTAATGTTGTGTAATAAGATGTTTGATCTTGACTTGAACACTAGACAAAATATTTTCCAATTGATATTTTCTTCACAACACTCTTTTGGTCCCCCCCGAGAGATCAAGGTTCCTCGCCTTATTTTTCTTGGACATCTCAATAAATCTCAACCCATATAACTATGTATTTATTTCTAAGGCACCTTCATCATCCTTTCGAATTGACGCGGATTCCAACTTCCAAATCTGGCATTATTTTTCTCGTGAATATTCTTGTTCTCTTTTATTAATGTCAAAGTGTTTGGGAAATAACATAACTTATTAAATGTCCAACGCAAATGCTTAAGATTAATGATTGAGGATGCATATAAAGTGCATACAGAACCATAAGAGCAATATGAAATATTTTAACACTTTTTCTCATGTACAAGAAGAATTAAATTTAACAATGCACATGTCAATAAATTGAAACAAAACCAGAATCTGATACCATATTAAGTTGTTCATTCTGAAAACTTAAATTCATAGGAGTGAACTCAGAAATTTATCGGCAAATGATTAAAAGAAAATGAGAAACATTCTTTCTAAGGAGGACGAGATATCATAAATAAATATTATTGCATTTAGTCGTGTCTAGTCATAAGTCAAGTCAAGTCAAGGTCAAAAGAAAAAAGGCAAGTCACTTGGGGTTGCTTGCATGGTCGGCAAGTGGCCTATAATAGCGTAACATGCCTATTGAGTGTTTGACTAAATGTACTATTCCATACATTATGCCCGCTTTGGCGCCCTTTCTCCGTCAAAGCAAATGCCTCCACGTTCATCTGACCACGACTGAGGCGTGGCGTGCACGACGGTACGTTCATCTGACCACGACTGAGGCATGGCGTGCACGACGGTGTACGTCCCTCATCGGAAATAATCATAGTAGAACGGCTTATCATCCCATAATATACTAGAGCGATCCGGTCCGATTCGGCTCTACTTAGGAATTGAGAATCCATCCGGTCTAGTTCCATTAAATCAATTACTTAGCAAAAAATATTTAAAAAAAAATCCAAGAATTGTCATTATTTTTAAGTTTTATTATTATTTTTAAGAAATTAAAAAATATATATATTTTTAAAGAAGATGTCGGTCCAGTCCAATCCTGTGCAATTCCTGTTCGGTCAGTTTGGTTTCCTTTAAAATCGAAAATTGGATCACAATCGGCGATTCCATTTTTATAGAATTGGGAACCGGATTAAATTAACCGATCTAGTCCAGTCTAGGCGATTCTCAAATTGGGTGATTCGCTGTGCTCACCCCTAAAGTTTATAGTCACGATCGACTGGTTCTTCGATCGACGAATTGTTAAAGACTTGCGATTCAATTTTTGGACTTTTGCTGCCAGAAAAGACTAAATAAAATAAGGCCCACAATAAACGAAAATTTAGTGACAGTACTCACTCGGAAATAATAAATGGACCCCATGGTCGTACTTCCAAAGGTCTTCAGGTGAGAGAACGGGGCCCGCCATTCGGTTTTTAATTATGACTCGAAGAGACCTCATCGTTTTCTACGTAAATGGGCCCTACTTTCCTAGCAACTCCTAACGTTATATCCAATTTCAATTCTATTTTAATTTTTTTTATCTCGAAAAATATCCTAAATTTTAGATTCAGTTTTAAATCATTATTGATTTTTTTTATCTCGGAAAAACCTTCAAACTTAAGGTCAAATTCCAAATATGCCTCGAATTTTGTTTTGTTAAAAAAATCATAAATTTTCAATTTATTACCTAACTTGATATGGTATTTACACGTTAATAAGAAATCTATATCAACAAGATAACATGAAAATTTATTTTCAAAATAAAATCATTTATAGGATATGAAAATTAGAGATAACTAATGAGGATTTTTGGACGGAGGAGGACTAATGGGGCTAGATTTGAGACCAAAGTAAGAAGTGATGATTTTTCTTTTAGACAAAAAAATTTCAAGGGTAGATTTAGGATTGAATTTAAAGTTAGGTGTTTTTTTTAGACAAAGAAAAATTTGGGCACATTTGGAATGGATTAAAGTTTGAGGTTTTTCTTATAGATAACAAAATTCAAGGCAAAATTGGAATTACACCTAAAGTTGGGTTTTTCTTAGGGACTTAGGCCATGGAAATGGTATGTGATAGTTCACAACTTCGCTCGATCCAATTGAAGATTGTTTTGATAATTGCCAGCCATAAACACCTCTAGTAAAAATTTTAATCTACTTATCTTGTTCTATTGTGCTAAACTTTTTACCGACTCATTTCCTCCTTTTGAGATCAACTTGAAGTTTTAGATCCGTTGTGCCACAAAAGAAAGTATGATATAGATGTGTAAATTGACGGAGTAAATTTACCAAAATTACTTTTAAGACGGAGGGTTCTTAGGTGATGGTATCAATGTAACCTGGGGCCATTGTAGGAAAATGTGATTGTGAGGGATTTAGAATTTTTGTGGCCATAATGACGTATGAAATTCCTTTAACTGCACAATCACGTATGAAACATTAAGTCGGTGTCACTAACACAACTTGCCTTTTGCAATCGGATCACTTACTAAAGGGTTTATCCCGACCTTCTTTGCGTGTTCGTCATCCCGACCGAATCATTTATGCTTTCGAATCGGAGTCATTGGAGAGTTTCCTTTGAATCTGAGGTTGTCCATGCACGAAGAAAAACCCTAGAAAGAGTGTCCGAGGTTGCGGTGAAACTCTAAAGTTCCCTTACTCTTAGGAGCTTGAAGCACAATGTTGTTAAAAAAAAGTCCAGTAAAGAAGCCACGCGGGACCGCACGGATCAAAGCAAGAGCAAAGAAATGGTGAGGAAACAGCACAAATTACCAAAAGGTGAAAGGAATTCCATAAAATTGTGAAAGTAGTGGAAGTATAAGTAGAATTAATCTTTTTTTTTATGGCAAATGATAATAATGCAACAACAACAAAAATTGAAATTATTTGCCTGATGATAAATGTTTGTTTTTTGATTCAGTCAGAACACTCTTCACTTATTTAATAAGCTCCCATCGCTTGTCATAATTAGCTATTGAGATCTCCAATGGAAAAAGATGAAAAATGAAAAGCAACCAACAAAGAAAACCAGAAATAATTCTGTTGGTTACACGGGGGACTTTTTCAAGCCCTAGGTTCACGCTTTACGTGCGTTTGCCATCAAGCGTCATCTGCAAGGGAAAATGAGATCCTTGTGACTGAACTTTTACGCGTAGAGATTTTTGCGGCAAATGCTTGTCTAGACTCAGATGCATAAACCGAATCAATCACATCTGCCCATGACATGTATTATACATAAATTTTACACAATCAATGGCTGTGATTGTGCTTGGTTGGACTTGCCGCGATGTTGGCAAGTATTTTTCAAGAATGCTAGTGGAACACTCCAATAGAAAAAGGGAAAAAAATGTAAAATTAGAGGTAGTTGAAAGGGATTGAACACTGATCTTGTGACACTGAGGGTGACAAATAAGAGAGAAGTTATGCATATCGACTCTTAACAAATGTAAATTTTGCTTGTGGAAACCAAATAAAATTTTCTTCACTCTTCGTCTATGGAGGTGACATGAATTATATTATATTGATAAGTAATTGTAGGTAGATAAAGCTTAACTAAAATTTTTTAAAAAAGTGATAGGTCGAATCTGAGCGAATATTGAATGTGATTTATTTAAGTGTCCACTTCTTCTTGTAGTATATACGATTTCATATGCACTCTTATTGTATTTAATATTCTAAAACAAAATTAAGTAAGAAATTAATACTTGACACGTAATGGTTGACTTGTGTGGACTAGACACATGTTAAGTAAAGCACCTCGAAATTCACTTGATTCTTCACCTAAATTTCCAGTCAAATACATTTATTGCTTGATGAAATTTCCAGCCAAATGATAAAATTTCCAGTGCTTAATAATCAATGCAATAGCTAATTGCAGAAGGAGATTAGTAAACTACTAGGGTTTCCTCGTGAGAAGGGAAGGTGGGGGTTCAAATTCCCACTTTTTCAGGGGTTAGGATATAGACGATTTAGTTTCGAATGTGGATTTCGATCCTCATGCCTTGTAATATGAGTTAAAGTAGGAATAGAAAAATGATCAGTTAAAAAAAAAAAAGAATAACAATAAGGAGATTAATACCGCAGCAAATGTTTTTAAACATGCTCTTTTCGTATTACTCCATTAAGGAATTTCAAGAAATTCAGAAGGGCAACAAATTTTTTCGAATCCTTTTGCGAGTACTCAATCAGCGGTAATTTATGGGAATGTGAGTTATAATTACTGAAGTGGAAATATTAGATAATTTACCAAAATTATAACGGCACCATTAAGCACCTTCTTGGAAATATCATCCAAGAAGCTACCGTGAACTTTCCAGGACGCGCAATGAAAGATCTCGTCACACTGCACTATATCATCTCAGAACTCAATAAATCGGTCCCACCCAAGTCAATCAGGCTACGTTTGGTTGTCGGGATTAATAATCGGGATAGGATTGGATAGGATAGGATACAAAATCCTGTGACTTTTTTATATCCCGTCCAGTGTTTGATGAATCGCAAGATTAAAGTCGGATATGTTCACATCATGTACATTTTATATATATATATATATATATATATATAAAATGACATATCATTGTAAATGAACCTAAATCTTCATAAATGAAGACGGTGAAAATATCTCGTAACACTATTCCTTAATTTATTTATTATTTATTATTTATTATATTTTTCCTCTTTTTTATATTATTTTCATTATTATTTCTTTTTTCCCTTTCATCATTTTTTAATTAAAAATTATCAAATAGTAAACTGTACTAACATATTTAAAATACAAAAATACCTAAAATATATAATAAATATAAATATTTAATTTATAGATTGAATTTTTATTATAAAATAGAATTAAAATTGAATATAGAAATTAAAATAAGATTAATTAAAAATAATTTTTTATTTTTTATTTTTATTTTGTTAAATTAGAATTCAAATATTATTTATATTGAAATATAATTTCAATTTTTTTAATTTAATAAGTTTGTTATTCAAGAAAAATAACTTTCCTATTATGTACATTATAAATCCTATCTACCTTTATCCCACTTCCCCAATGGGATAAAATTATCATGTTTATGTCCCCCTAATATCCGACTTTATCTTATCCCGAGTGAGCACCAAACATAGGATAGGATAAATTATATCATATCTCGAATTTTATCCCGACCGCCAAACGCAGCCTCAGTGTTTTGACTCCCTCAGACTCATCTTCATCCTCTGAACCCGACTTGTTTTGCTGATCCAAGCGCACCCTTTTGTCTTCTCCCTCTTTGTTGTTCACCCATGTCGTCGTTGAGGCTCCGTAAACCTAGCGAAGAAGCGGCAACCGATGCGGTGCTCGACCGCGGCGATGGCCCGACGAATATCATCCACAGGCGGAGATGGCGCCTGGCTTTCACTGTCATATACTTCACGAGGGCTCTCGAGTCTCTGTCGAAACAAGTCCTCGGGAAGAAGACGGACCTGCTGCGGACGCTCTCTTACGTTGCCATCAATGTCGACCCCGAGAACAGTGATAATCCACGTGAAGGAGATTGCCCTTCGCTTCGGGACGTCGGCCCGAAGATCCTGAGTAACCTGGTAAGAGAGAAAAGCTTTGAATCTCTTGCTCAAATTGGTGGCGTTAAACGACTCGCTTCAATTCTCATGACAAATCTCGAAAATGGCTTAAGTGGGGATGAAACCGACCTCGTGCACCGAACCAATATTTTCGGTGCGAATAAGTACAATAAGCCCCCGGCAAAGAGCTTTCTCAGCTTTGTGCTTGATGCGTTCAAAGACATGATCATAATCATTCTCATAGCATGCGCTGTTCTCTCTTTAGCATTCGGTATCAAACAGCACGGCCTTAAAGAAGGTTGGTATGATGGTGGGAGTATAATCATCGCCATCTTTCTGGTCGTCATTGTCTCTGCTGTCAGCAACTATAAGCAAGGAAGGCAGTTCCGGGAACTTTCAAAAGAGAGCAGCAACATTAGAATAGAGGTTATGAGAGATGGCAGGAGGCAACCAATTTCCATATTTGATATTGTCGTAGGTGATGTCGTGTATCTGAAGATTGGCGACCAGGTTCCGGCTGACGGGTTATTTGTTGATGGCCATTCCCTGAGAGTTGACGAGTCTAGCATGACTGGTGAGAGCATTCACATCGAAGTCGATCACGAGAACCCTTTCTTGCTGTCGGGCACCAAAGTGATAGACGGCTATGGTCGAATGATGGTTGCTTCTGTCGGCATGAACACTGCATGGGGTGAGATGATGAGCTCCGTGAGCCGTGACTTAGATGAAGAGACCCCACTCCAAGCCCGTCTAAACAAGTTGACTTCCTTGATCGGGAAGGTCGGGGTGTCGGTGGCTGTGCTGGTACTTCTTGTCTCGATGATCCGCTACTTCACTGGACACACCCAAGATGATGCCGGAAACAGAGAATTCACCGGCGGTAAGACCAAGTCGGAGGACGTGATGGACGCCGTTGTGCGAATAGTTGCTGCAGCAGTGACCATTGTGGTGGTGGCTATACCTGAGGGCTTGCCTTTGGCCGTCACTCTGACGCTGGCCTACTCCATGAAGCGCATGATGGGTGACAATGCCATGGTCCGGAAACTCTCCGCCTGTGAAACCATGGGTTCTGCCACAACGATCTGCACGGATAAAACTGGGACTCTCACGTTAAACGAGATGAGAGTGACAGAGTTATGCATGGGAAAAGAACATGTGAGTGTAGATGCATCCAAAGAAATAGCGACCAGCATCGTTGAAGTCCTCCTACAAGGAATCGGATTGAACACGACAGGTACTGTCCACATGCGACCTTCTGAATCTGTTCCTGAAATTTCAGGCAGCCCAACTGAAAAGGCGATACTTTCTTGGGGTGTATCCAAATTGGGTATGACGATGGACGAACTGAGGCAAGAATGGGAGATAGTCCAAGTCGAGGCATTCAATTCTGAGAAAAAGAGAAGTGGGGTCGCTGTGAGGAGGAAAGGAGAGCAGGTAGTTCACATACACTGGAAGGGAGCTGCTGAGATGATCTTGGCAATGTGTTCAGATTATTATAGCCAAAGCGGGACGGTGAATGTCATGACTGATGAAGCAAGGTCTGATTTCGGGACAGTAATTAAAAATATGGCAGACAAAAGCCTGCGCTGCATCGCATTTGCCTACAAAAAGTTCGATGGTTCACTTGCTCAATTTCATGGGAAACTTGAGGAAGATGGGCTTACACTGCTGGGGATAGTGGGGATAAAGGACCCATGCAGACCAGGCGTGAGAAAGGCAGTGGTGTCTTGTAGAAGCGCTGGGGTGAACATCAAGATGATCACAGGAGACAACATGCACACTGCAAGAGCTATAGCCTTGGAATGCGGGATATTCAATCCGGAGGAAGATCTCGAACATGAAGCCATAGTAGAGGGCGTGCAGTTTCGCAACTACTCGCCTGAACAGAGAACGGTAGCAATCGAGAAAATCCGGGTAATGGCTAGATCATCCCCATTTGATAAGCTTTTGATGGTGCAGTGCTTGAAGCAGAAAGGGCATGTGGTGGCAGTCACTGGTGATGGCACGAATGACGCGCCAGCCCTAAAGGAAGCAGATATCGGCCTCTCCATGGGAATCCAAGGCACTGAGGTGGCAAAGGAGAGCTCAGATATCGTCATCCTCGATGATAATTTTGCCTCTGTAGTGACTGTGCTGAGGTGGGGGCGGTGCGTCTACAACAACATCCAAAAGTTCATCCAGTTTCAGCTCACTGTGAATGTGGCTGCACTCGTCATCAACTTCGTTGCTGCAGTCTCTTCTGGCAATGTCCCTTTGACAGCTGTCCAGCTTCTTTGGGTGAACTTGATTATGGACACCCTGGGAGCTTTGGCATTGGCGACAGAGCAACCTACAAATGATCTCATGCTAAAGCCACCTGTTGGACGAACTGAGCAGCTTATAAGCAGAGTCATGTGGAGGAATCTCATATCTCAGGCCTTGTATCAAGTTATAATCCTCCTGACCCTACAATTCAAGGGGAGTTCCATTTTTGGGGTGGACAAGAAAGTGAGGGACACAATTATTTTCAACTGCTTCGTCCTCTGCCAGGTCTTCAACGAATTTAATGCCAGGAAGCTGGAGGAGAAAAATGTATTCAAAGGGATCCATAAGAACAGGTTGTTCTTGGGCATCATTAGCATGACCATAATTCTTCAGGTGGTGATGGTTGAGTTTCTAAAGAGGTTTGCCAACACTGAGAGGCTGGACTCGGGACAATGGGGTGCTTGCATCGGACTCGCAGCTTTGTCTTGGCCGATTGGTTGGCTTGTTAAGTGCATTCCAGTCTCAGGCAAAAAGTTGTTCTTTTCCCGCAGAGAAGATGCATCCTGAACTGAGCACAATGTCAAACTCCGAGAAAAGAAACTTTTCTTTTATTATAAAAATAATTAGGGTTTAGGAAACTGTTTTTTAAATTCTACATTTTATGCATTTAAATAGCTTTTCTAGATTTTATGCATGGCAAGTATCTTCCTAGATGTGTCAAATTACCTTTGTCTATAGAATCAAATCAACAGTTTGCCATCCATTATTTCAACCTTTGTACTTTGGTCTTGCTTGCTATGCTACTGTTGATTTTGGAAAATCTTGCAGATGAGGTTATTAATCAGGTGATCGTGCTATATGGCCTGCTTTAACATTCATATCTGAACTAGCATTCAAAAATTTATCCTACAGGAAAACTAAAGAAAAAATTTCCTAGTTCTCAGCAAGCTTCTTAATGGGGCAGTGAAACCCCAAAAACTTATGCCTCAAGCTCATGCAAGGGTGGCCCTTTCTGTTCTTTTATCCCATCATATCTCTCCTTTATTTTATTAACAAAAAGCACATGGTCCCACGCGACAGAACTAATTTTATTTGCTGCAAATGGTGAGGGACGAATCAAGTCTCTTACAGTGAGCACAACTTCGAACCCCTGGCTTTGAACTAAAGTAGAGATGCTGTCATCTTTTCCTCATAGCTTCTTTAGATATCTTCAACTAAATTTCCCATGGCCTAAAAGAGCATGACCAACGATTCTAGCAAACAACTTGCAGGAAAAGGTTGATAGAAGCAATGAAGCACATTTTTACAAGATGGACCTTGATTTGCATAAATAGGATAAAGAAATCAATGAAAATGTTACATCTTTAGAGGTTAATATTCTAAGGATTTGTGTCTCCAAATCAAAAGATGGCCATAGCTGTCTTACCAGTGCATAAATCTGATTGCCTAGAAGCAGCAAAAGAGCACCACTCCAAAAAAGGAAAAAAAAAACAATATAAAATGATTCTTCAGTTGAAGGAAGAAGAGAAATTTTTCTAGTAGGATCCCAAGTTGACCAACCCAATTCGCCTATCAACACAAATAGCTGTCTTTAATCAACATCACAACTTGTTTGCACATATCTCAGGATCAATCCTTCACCTCACTCCATGGGTAAAACCCTCATAGATTATATTCGATTCATATGACCATGCTGACAAAGTAATAAAAACAAGGCTTGCAAAAAAAGCTTACACAAGCAAATCAATTTCCAATGCTTTCATACCTAACCATCACCAATATTAATTGATTTTTTTTATGTCACAAACGCAACAGCCAAAAAAAGGCAATGGACTATTGAAAAAGGATAGAGACAAAAAAAAAAAAAAAATAGTTTGGTTGACGAGTGGAAAACAAGCTTCCAACCCTGCTCTGTCTTGGCCAGCACAAGACCTGATTAGGGGCGAGGCAATGAGGAATCGCCAATGTGAAATACAATAGTCAAATTCTCGTATGGTTTAACTCATTTAGACTACCTTAAAAATGCCTTTTTAGCTTCTTCTCAATGCATACCTTCAATTCACTTTCCCAGAAAAAGGTTTCTCAGATTGCTGGAGTACTAAAAGTTCATTCATTCCCACAATTCCTCGGCAACATAGTACATGTGAAGTAATCAAACAGTAGTACTTTCATGAATAAAGAAATAAGGCAACCCAAAAAGAGACCAAGAAAAACAAACCTGAGATTATTAAAGAACAGAGCCAGGACAACACATGTTCCCATCAACCGTAAGAACTAAATTTAAAATTTTCAGCGATGGATGTCAATGTGGGGCTCCCTTATTAAATAGACCAGACTTCACTGATTCTTCCATCTTTGCCTTCCGTACCAACCCGAAAGCAGAGAGAGAGAGAACCCAGCTCGTCTTCTAAGACTATGACATCGGGAGACAAACAAAAGAAAAAGACGAACCCAACTCGTCCTCTGGAAGAAGAAACATCGGAAGACGGGAAAAAATCAAAATTTGTCCGAATTCGCGGACGACCAGCAATCCGTACGTACCATCTGAGAGAGAGAGGGAGAGATGCTGGCCTTTCTCCCTCGTTTCAGCGTTGAAAGTGCTTTGAATCTGGCTTTGGGGTTGGCGAGGGGGACCCAATTCGTCCTCTCCGCCCATTTCCAGTTCTGCTAGCGGAGCTGAAGCGCTGAGAAAATGGCGGATTCCATCGTAATTTTCTTCGGCAAGGAAAACGGGTTTATCCAAACGAGAAGGGGCTTTGGGCCTTTGGCCCATTTATTGATATGGGCTTTGAGCATTGGGGATTGGGCCCATGAAGACGTGGTGCTAATGATGGACAATTGAACCGGTTTTGGCTGGCGGGCACGTTCACAAACCCGATCCCCAAGGGCATGCATTCCCAGAAAAAGAGAAAATTGTGTAGAACGAAATGGAAATGGAACCGAACAACGGAGCGGAATAAAATAGAATGAGATAATCAAATTCCTACGTGGATTGCGACGGAGATCATCATGGGTTCTTGACACGTTAATCTTTTTCTCTCCGATACTTGGCCGAGAACTTATACAAGTAGCTTGTTAAGCCATTGAAAAAAAAAGCTCATGAAAGTGAGATTTGATAGCGATATCGATGTTGCTTAATTCGCCATCATCGATCCCTTGAGAGAGGATCCGATCGTTGAACGTGTTGAGTAAGTATCTTGCTTGAAAATCCCTACTTAGATTCTTTCAATGGAGAAAATATTGAATTCCTTCGTATAAAATCATAGGGTTTGAGTGAGACTAATTAGGCAGGTGCCACCAAAGAAAGATCATTCAAGAAAAAGCTTAGTTGATTAGTTTGGCGAACAAGGTCTTGAAGTTTAGTATACTTATTCGCTTATTTTGAAATTATTTCTCTCCTAGGAGTTACTTTACGTGTTTGTCTGGAATATTAGGTTGACACGATGGTCATATTCTCCATCACAATGATTACCCCACGAATTCATCCCTTATGGACAAAGAGTTACAACTAATCAAAGTAGGTGGTCAAGAAATTGGGGATCATTTCTAAGAAATTAAACTCTGCACGAAGGAAAGTTTGGCTTCCCATATCTTTTCGAGGGATTCTGGCGGTGAAAAGAGGTTGGCCTTTAAAGACTTGGACCCTCCAATGAACTCCCGTTGAAAGCCTGGACTTTGGAGTTTGTCTCACTATTTTTGTTGAGAAAGTTAGAATGTTCTAAAGGACGAATCTTTAGGTGATCAAGCACAAACTCTTTACTTATTCAAATCAGTCATCATCTGTCGAGATTATGAAGTTCAAGTTCTTTTATCCTTTTTATCTTCAAGAATTGCTTTACTTCTCTCGTGGTAATTGATCAAGGTGGATACAACATTGTAAACGGAAAGAATACAAAAAAGTCATAAAATTTATTGCATTTGTATCAATTTAGTCTTAATTTTTTGATTTGACTAATTTAGTTTATAAATCTTTGCACATTTGTACTAATTCAATTCATTAAATCAATTTGGGTGGAAATTGCTGATGTAGACACTAAACATCCTACGTGGCATAGCTAGTGCTGACGAGGCTTGGCAAGGCCGCCCTAGCCTAGGAGAGGGTCGACCTCACCAAATTTGGTGAGGGGGCCTTGTTGGCGCTCACACTTGCCTATGGCCGGCAACCACCCATTGACAAAAAAAAAAAAAGAAGGAAAAAAAGAAAAAAAAATCAAAAAAATTGTTGAAATATTATTATTGTCCATCTTAGTGATTTCCAGCTTAAATTGGCAATATGAATTGAATTTGTATCAATAAGAATTTAGGATTAAATTGGCCCAATTAAAAAACTTTATAACTGGATTAGTACCAATATAATAGGTTTAAAACATTTTTATTTTTACTTTTCTCTATTGTAATCCGAGAACTTTGGAAAATCTTTCTTTCATCATGGTTGGCCCAATTTGCTCGATTGTCATGTTAATAAAACGTCTCTTCATACCTTTTTTGTTTGAAATTTTTTGTCTTTTTGACCTCAGGCAGCATCTAACTTTCAATATGTTCGTCTCAAAGTGGGATATTATTGCCATTAGTGGAGAATCGTTTGCCATATGTTCAATTGGGGACGAACCCCCTTAATGGGATCTAATAGTTTCAAGATCCAACACTCGAGCAGTTTCTTGAAAACAAGCTTCATATATGTATTGAATCCAAGATCTATTGTTGGACGGCTCACATCGATTGACAAACTAAAGGAGAGAGAAACCCACGTCCGTGATTTCAATAGTTTCAGTAGGCGGGATCTATAGTTGTGTGATCCAACTACTAAGACAATAGGAGACCTCGACAACTAAATCTTTCTTTCAATGCAGAAATCGGCATCAAGCTAAAGGCTAAATCTACTTATAACAGGCTATTTGCTGTGGAGAATATGAAGGTGCAGGATCCTTATGAAATATATGAGGAAGAAAGATATAGTGACTCAATTTATTTACTATTGATATGTCTAGAAGAAGAGGATTGCTTCCACAACAAAACAAGGCCACTTCAAGATTGAAACAAAGCTCCTTACTTAAAGCATTGAGATTTCTTGTACATTTTCACATGACTCACAGCCGTGCCGCTGTATCCCACATTAAAAAAAGAAGCAACTTTTGGTGTTTTATCAGGGCAAAGTGACATAAATGCATGTAACAGACCTGTAAAACAGTCACCTACCGAAATGTGTTCCTTTTTGGCAATACAATGAAGACAAAAACAGAAAAAAGGGCTCGTGAGAGTGTGGAAGAGAGTGGTTAGGAACAGATCGATATCATTAATCATCATGTGAAAAGGAGACAAAAAAGAAGAGAGCTACGCGGAGTCCGAGTCCAATCCAAGGTTCCGGACAAAAGGATGTGAGGCAAAACCCCAACCCCCATGCAGAAGAGTCAATCCAAGCTTCAGTTTCAATCTGGTGCTCAAGTGGTCTTCCCTTTTGCAGTAATTCCAACCCAAAAGCATCAATCTCACAGACCAACCCACCAACACAAACAGAAGCGCACACCGTTCAAACAGTTCGAGAGAGCATTCACACATTATTGAGAACAATCTATCTATAAAGATATTACAAAGCGAGTCTACTGCAACTTCTTTTTCGAGTGCTGCAAATAAAACTTAAAGCACAGACAATTCATAAGTTTTAGAATATGATGCCTCTTGTTATACGAAATTTAGAAAACGAAAATCTGAATGCATGGGTCGATTTCCTAAAGCTAGTTAGTTGATGTTTTGGCAAGATGCACTGCTACATATTCTTTTTGTTTCGTTCACGATCATCCTATTAAAGTTATATTGTGAAACTTATGAAGTGTTGAAGGGGCCTATCAATCTATGAACTTTCTTTTGAGAACAGTATTTATTAGTTAATATGACCTCTCAACATTATTAACCGTGCCAGAATAAGCGGCGCTAAACCCATAGCGAGATTTAAGAAAAAATTAAGAAAATGCATGGAAGTCTTTGGTGAAAATGATAGTTCTCTTATGGTCAAACGTTTTAATTTTCAAACTTCATGACGCATAAAGTAAATCATTTCGTTGCTGCTTAAACTTAGGGATTGTATAGTACCAATACAGTGTGACAGCAAAATGAACATATCAAGCAACATAAGATGTCTAATGCGCTTGAATATCATCCATTTGACCTTGGAAAATATCTCCTTTGTCCTTTCCCTTATTTCTTTTTCGCCTTTGCTTATAATAATGTATTGAGCATGATAAGAACAAGGACTGATCTAAGCCTAAGGTACACAACCATTCACTTCCATCACTGTCTATATTAGTAGTTTTGAAATTAGAGAATGCAAAGTGTAACTAATGGATCTTGTAGTTTTCTTTAATATTTTTTGGCTAGTTCATTTGGTGGAAATATTGTTGCCTTCTTATATTCCTTTTGGATAAATGACCACTCGCATGCAGACATTGACAGGCTTGCACGGATGAGAAAGTCGGGCATCGGGGACACCCACCAAATTCTTGTTTGATGACAGCTTTACAATCGATGCTGTGACTAATTAGGCGATTTAACTGAAACAATGAACTTTCTTTCCCTTTTCAAAGGAAACTTCACCCTCATCAAGTTTTTTTCTAGCCCATAGAGATGAGGAAGGGCAAACCAACTTCCGATTGCATTACCATAAAGATCTCACATCTACTGTGTAATGTTCAGAATTAGGATGGTGGAGAGGTCGTATACTCAGCACTAATTAGCAATCCATTCCACTAGTATACCAAGAAACATGCACTGCTATGCCACCACCGGTCATTCCTTACATCAAGTTGTGATGATATCAAGTAAACATATAGACCTGTCCATCAGTCACGTTCTCCCAGATCTATAAATGTATGCATTCCAAACAGATCAGACGGATTTTGCTTTCTTTCACCTTCCTATTCTTTGGTCTGGTTATGAAAACAATTTGCTGTTCCTCGTGATAGTTGACTTGTTCAAGTTTCTTAAATCTTGTCATGTGTATGAGAGAGAGAGAGAGAGAGAGAGAGAGAGAGAGAGAGAGAGAGAGGTGGTCCAAGTTAAATTAATTGAGGCATCAGTGAATATACAACAAGTCTATATTGGAGGCATTACAAGGATAGGATGACTCCGGCATTTGGATCCATCCCTGTGACTATTACGAAAAAGATAAAACGGTTATGGATTCTCCAACAAAGAAGAAATAGAAGATGGTGATTAGGTCATTTCCTGCTGATTTAATATCTCAACCAGAATGAATTTTGTAATAACTGCAGTAGATCTACCACTTCAACAAGATAATTCCAACCTTGTGGAAACACTTCTCGGGAAAAAGTAGAACCCATAATATGGTTCGAAAAATTCACAACTCCATGAACATCAGCCATATGCCTTGTAAAGGAATCACCTCAAATCTAGCTACACCAATCCCTGGAACAATCTGCAAAACTTGTAAGATAAAACCCTGAGAAGAAACCATGCTATATCATGATCTTCACGTATATATGCGTGAACTAATGGATTTGATCATATCATTTTCTATGGCCGTGCGATTGAGTGACATAGGCTTATACAGAGCCGGTTGGACATGTATTGCCGCTTTTCTAGTCAGTAAGGAAGAAACTTTCTTGTCGTGCCTCTGCAAAAGACCACTGCATTCAAGATGAATCTGAAACCCTTTTTAAACGAGCCGATGTTGATTAGCTGAACCTGCAAAACGTGCATTTTGTGCATAATTTGTTCCTACGGTAAGTAAGAAACAATAAAACACAGTAACTACAAAAGAAAAGGCGAGAAAAGGAAAGGAGTGGATTTTTGGGAATGATAATGGTATGTAGTTGAGATTGAGACATACAAAATAGAACATAAGGGGAAGTACAAGACCTTATCTCAAGAGGGGTCCTTGAAATTGTGAACGGCAAGATCAACGCGAAGATCAGAGAAGAAGTAGGGTTTCTGGTTTTGGTTTTGGGATTTCTCATGCTTCACAGCAACAGTTGAAACTGCCAGATGATCTGACAGCTTCTTCTATTGAAGGCTCAGATCATGCTGGCAGCTTCAGCTATTAGTGGTGCATGATGATGATGATGAAGAGATGAACTGAAAGCAAAACCCTCTGCTTCAAGAAGTTGTGTTTTTGGGAATTGGATGCATGATGATGATGATGATGATGAAGAGATGAACTGAAAGAAAAACCCTCTGTCTCAAGAACTTGTGTTTTCTGAGAGCTATAAATAGAGAGAGAGAGAGAGAGAGAGAGAGAGAGAGAGAGAGATTCCTACTTCAGATCTACTTTTACTAGTTCCACGACTCTCTCTCTCTCCTCTCTTCTCACATTTGTCCCCATGTGATGACAGATACAATGGCCATCTTGTTTTTGTATTTTCTTGAATAATTAGGACGAAATAGACAAAGTCCATGAAAATTAGGAAATGCAATGTTTGTCTTAATGATAAAGACTAATTAGACGACAATATATTTACGATTTGATATAATTCATTAATTGTTTGTGTAACATAAATCTGATTTAACTGTATTTCCAATTTTAAAATCAGAGAATTTCGAATCAATACTGGACAAATTTTTAGAAGATATATATTGAACACCTTACAAAAGTTGGAACAACTTTTTTGATGGCCCTATTCTCTACAAGAAAGTCCCACCAAATACCGTGGTCCTTACTAATGTGATTAGAAGAGCCGGTAGCATCTGGACATGGCAAACCGGTGACAAGAAATTAAATAAGTTTTGAGAGGGGACAACGAGAGCCTTGGGATATGGGAAAAGAAAAGAGAGAGAAAGAGCAAGGAAAGAGAAGCAATTGTTGTTGTGGTCCAAAAGGAGACAAATTGAATATTGTCACGCCCACGCCACCACATGCAGACATGGTTTTTGTTGCGAGTTTCTAAGCTGCCGATTTGAGGCCCTTTATGTGGTTTTTTAACTTTGCCTTTGATCTTGATGGCGACCGCCTTCACCTCTCCCTCTCTCTCTCTCCACTGCGTTGTCCAGAAAGAGCAAAAAACAGAGCATTCGGGGGACCATTTGCATGCATTTCTTAGGAGGTAATGTACAAGGTTCACATAAAAGAAGATGCCAAAAAGAAAGCAAAAGTCTCTCCCTTTCTCTCTCGATCAATGAGTACATCTACTACCAGAGATGAAAAAGAGTCGACATAAGAAACCATTATCGAAATTTCAATGAAATTTAAGATCCGTTTGTCTGGAAAAAAAAAAGAACTAATCATTTATTTCTTGAAAATGATTTCCACGAAAAATATTTTCCTTTATCATGGAATTTTCATCGAAACAAATGCATTCTAAGTGAATTATTTTCAAGCACTCAACAATGACATTTCACATTGCATTTTATTAAATCAAATTTTTAAGCTAGTCTACTTTTCGATATATATATATATGTATATGATTCTGGAGAGCTTTAGGGCCCCTTGAGCATTTAGGGTTCATTATCTTGGTCGACCAGGACGGTGCCAGAAACCATGTGGACCATTCACGAGTCTTCACTTTCCCACCGCTGTAATCAAAACCCTAGCTCCCCGCTTCCTGAATGGCAAATCCTTCAAGAAAAGCCATCATGCGCTTGTTTACATCCACAGGGGCCGAAGCGTGCACTTCACTGAACGTTTCTTTATTCCCACACCTTCAATTTGTTAGGTGAAAAGTAGACTTATCAAAGGGTTTGATTGGTTTCCAATCATTCAGTTAAAGCAATAAATGTCCTTTTCAAGGCCAAATCCCAGTGGATTAGAGTGGTTTTTATGGAGCTTTAGCTCGCAAAAAAGGAGTTGGCCCCAAAGAACAAGTTGATGCATAGCACTTGGAATAAAATGATGCAGTTCAGTTGATAGTTACATGTTGATTTCTTATGTTATTTTGGCTGTGAACTGACCGAGCGACCAATCCGATTGGGGAAACGCAAATGCTTATTCCCCCAAATTGGCCTTAGATTAATCCACGCGCCTTGACTATTTTTGGCCACTTTTCTTGCTTTCCAACGTGCATTCCTCATGTGGCAAAGTGTTGTTGGCCCGACGGTTCGAGTAGGTGATTAGATTCATGCCATAATTTTGAACCGTATGCCGTGAGTGGCATAGTGTCTTCATCAAGCGAAGGCCAAAACGAAGCTCCCTTTCGGCCACTAATATTCGTCGCTCGAATGCCAAACAAGTTTAAGGCCCATAAGTCCATCGATTCTCAAGCAAAAGCCAAGCTAAAGGTAGCTAGCGACTCTTTGTTTTATTCTTCTAGATAGGGAATATTGGAGCTTCGACAATCATCTCAAGTGTAAATCTATCGAGAGACAACTGGTTATCCAGCAGGGAATAACGTTTTTGACATTTGTCTATCGGGAGAGATCGAACCTCAAAATTCTCTCCCCCAACCTAATTGATTATTCCATCCACCAACTACTATTATAGACCATCCTTGCTAATGAGTATGCCTGGTGTACAACTTCTCGATAGCTTATAGGACGAATGATTCTCTAAATTAAGTGATATTAATATAAAAACAGCATTAACTCTTTTGTGTTATGGACCAACTTATTTCCCTAATTGTGATATTTTTTGCCCACAAGTAATCGCTATTATGTCAATTGTTAGTAAGTAAAGAGATAACCGAGTGGAACCAATAAGTGGAAATTTGGGGAAAACAAATCCTTTTCACGAGATATTTGCGTTCTATATAATTTTCTCTTGACCTACTTATAGAAATTAAATCATGAAATTGTGTTGGTATTGTCCTCGGAAAAAAGTATTATTTTCTTTTTCCAAAGGTGAATAGAAAACTTAAATGTATGTTACATGCTTTTAAAAAAGGTGTCTTCTTTATTTGAGTCATGTTCCCTAGGTCCACTGCGTATCCAAGGGGAATATGATTAAGACATAATCCGCATTAATATGAGCTAGGTTGGCTCTTTTCCATCATGTCTCATTATGTAAGATGAACAAATCACATGTTGCCAAGTCAAGGGCGCACTCAATAATTGGATCCATGTGTCCAAGTTGGCGTTGGTCATTTAGATTGTATTTCATATCAAGGTGAGCCTCAAAACTCAATCAAGTAATGGCCAGCTTTTGCATTATCTATCAATTACACGAACAAATATATTAATAGATGTTGAGTAAGTCAGTAATGGGTATTTAGGGCGCATTTGGTAACGATTCTGTTTTCGAGAACAAATTTTGATAAGAAATGATTATTTTTTATTTTGTTTCTAGGAACAATTTTTAAGCATTTTAAGCCGTTTGGTAACTGTTCAAAATTTCTTATTCTAGAAGAGAATTGTGTTTGGTACCGTGCTCGTTGATTCTGTTCCAAATCAATTTCTTTTAATTTTTAAATATTTTTTTACTTTTTTACTTTTTTTTTTCCTTTTTCTCATATTCTTCTTCTTCTTTTGGCCGGCGACCTCACCGGAGCGTCGCTAGCCCTTGGCGAGCCTTGCTGGGGCTGGGCGAGGCTCGCTTGGCCACCGGCGGGGCTGGGTGTTGTGAGGCTTGCCTAGCCTCGGCAAGGTAGGCATCGCCGGTGCTGGGCGAGGTCCGCTTGGCCACCGGCAAGCCTCGGTGAGCTCGCTAGATCGGTTCGGCGACCGGTGACGGCAAAAGGGCGATGCAAAGGGCGGACGGCGGGCATGGGATGGTGGTCAATGAAGAAGAAGAAAAGAGAAGAAGAAGAAGAAGAAAAAGAGAAGAGAAAGAGTTGGTTTTGATTCTTAGATTTGTTCTCGGAATAAGAAATAATTTTTATCTTATTCTTGATTCTGTTTCAAATTTAATTCTAGGAACAAAAAAAATAGAAATTTGTTATCGAGAACAAAATTTTTACCAAACATGATTATGTTCCTCAACTGTTCCCGAAAACAAAAAATCAGAATCAGACCTTGAGTGGTTACCAAACAAGGCCTTAAAGTGCTATTTTTTCCAAATCCTTGGACTTCAAAGAAATTTTGGTGATCAAGTCAAAGTTCAGCTTGGCCCATTCAAGCCCCATAAATTATGGCTAGGTAGGTCTTTATTAGAAAGCCCAACCCAAAATGATAAGCTAATGGTAGGGAGCTATCCACGTGTAATAATTTGGCATCTACTCTGATATAATGGTAGAAACTCCAATCCAAAGGAATAAGTTAATAGATAAGGAGAGATTATGGTTGTGTTTGGAAGAGCATTTAGGAAAAGCCTTTGTATAAATACAAAGCACTTCATACGAAAGGGCTTTTATGATATGCAAATAGTGTTTGGTAAACACTTTTTCACAAATTTTCATATCCAATCTTGAAAGTAATTATGTATATAAAAGAAGAGACTAGATGTTCACATGAGAGCTGAGGATTAAGAGACCTAGCCTAGGGGTTGGGCCACTGCGACCACAGGTGAGGCAGCCAGGCTTTCACAACCTCGGGCCTCAAAGGTCGTGTGACGTCGACGGCAACATCAGCCTGAGGTCACGACATCTCGGCCCTCACTTAAAATCGCAATGCTAGATTTAAGCTCCCTGGTGACATCATTGTTCTAGATCAGATATGCACAATAAAGAATCTGGATGATAACATTGGTTCCCTGGGAGTAAAGCTTACAGAGGAAGACGTGAGAGAGATCTCCGATGCCGTTCCAATTGATGACGTTCCTGGAGACCGGATCACCGAGCACTTGTTCGCTGCACGTGTAAGTATGCGAACACGCCCCCAAGAGACGGGAAATTGTCAGCTTACTAGACTTCTGTTTAGTGTGTTGATGAAGCTTGCTTGGCCTTCTGCTCTTGTTCGCTCCTTATAACTGAGTTCAGAAGATGAAACTCAGAAGAGCTTAGTAAAAGATAACGCCAAAACAGGCAATTCTAAGTTAATGGCTTCTTTTGTGCTGCTCATGAAGCATTTGTTTGCTGGTTATTCTTCTCTGTTAAAAGAGTGAATCCATATCCTTTGCCTTCTAGAGCAGCCCATAAAATTCTAGTATTGTCTCTTGCATGAAGTAGGTAAGATCAGTGGCTAGAAATACTTGGAAAGGAGTTAGAATTTGTAACGAGATAAGAGCTCACATCGAAGCACTTGAGATCACTTGTTGTACCATGTCGGTCAACCTCGCGTCACAAATACTACCCGTCTCTACTTTCGATGGGAACAACTATGACTACTGGGCATTTTGATGATGGGAAATCATTGAAAAAAGATATACAGCTTCGAAAGAATGTGCGAGTGTTTTGACAAACCAGCAATAAAAGGATGCAAGGGATCTTTGAGCGAAGACCGTGAAAAATTCATGGGACAAACTATAAAAGGAATGTTCAACCAAGGTCGAGATGTCGAGAAGTATTCTCGGCGTCTCACAAAATGGATGAGAGAGCGTTAAAATAAGCAATCTATTTTCAAGAAGCATCAAGGCCTCTCCTCTCCACACAACCAACTCAAACCGTGGATATAGTCAAAGAGCTTATGGATTACTTTCTTTTTTGGCTGAACTTATAGATTACTTGAGTACCCATTGTTAAGAAATCGCATGTCGATTTCAAAAAAATAACCTGAGCAAACAATCCACTCAAGCAAAATATAATAAAAAAATAATAGAATCTAAAGAATACACAAAAAAAATAATTATCAAAATTCACTCAAACCTAGGCTATGTTTCCGCATGCAAAAATGGCTTAGAACTGTATTTGTTGATGGATAAAAGATTACCTTTGACTTTATCACATGTATAGATCTCCTCAAGATAGGTACTTTAGGGTTCTTAGTTTGCGCCAAATCATTGTGTTCCTCTTGAACTGCATCCTCACTAATAATAGGCTCATCTTGAACTTCTCCTTCGAGTGCACTCTGATTTGCTTGAACCATCTTCACAAGGATTGTGTCAAGCTTAGCATATTTTGATTCTACTGCATTCTCATTCTCTGTCTAATGATCTTTGTACATCACTTTTTCATGCAATACCACATTTTGATTACATATGACTTTGTTATTATCATGATTCAAAAGCCTAGAGCCATACTCATCACCATCGTATTTGATAAAGACACAATTTTGAGAGTTGGTATCAAACTTCTTCCTATCCTCCTTGTCAATTAAGCATATGCAATACAACCAAAAACTTATAAATATAAATAATTAACCTTTTTAACTAACCGTTGCTCTTGTGAAATTTCTTCACCCTACACATTAGATGTACTCCTATTGATTAGATAAAATAGCTACATTAAATGTGGCAACCTATAAATGAAGCAAGAGACCAACATGTAGTTTCATGTATCTCGCACGTTCCTGAAAAATCTTGTTCATCCTCTTAGCTACATTGTTCTCTCATGAAGTTCTAGAAACAATTTTTAACCATATATGCCTTCTCGGCTCAAGTATTTTGCATATTCCTTATTTGTATATTCATCACCATTATTAGACTTTAGAGCTTTAATCTGATAACATATATCTTTTTCTACCATGGTCTTCCATATTTTAACATCTCGATATTTCTGATTTTTCTTTGAGAGTATAGACCCAGATTTTTCTTGTTGCATTATCAATAAATGTGACAAAATATCTCTTATCACCATGAAAGAGTTCCTAAGCTAGTCCCCACACAATAGTATGAACTCACTCTAGTTTCTAACTTTTATTTTGTTGCCCATCCAATTAATAACTAACTGACTTTTGTTTTCTATAAATGTAACTCTTACCAAAATCCAACTCAACATTTTGCAAATTTGGAAGTAATTTCATTGAATTCCACTGCTTTACACTCTTTTTACCAAGATGTGACATCCTGAAATTCGACCTTGTCTCGATAATATGAAATGGGCATTTTCTCAATACGCCTATGGTCATTTTTCTCTGAGTTGGTCCCTCGCGAGTTAACTAACCTATTATGTGAAGTTGTTAAGGGATATAAACACAACAGACTAGAGAATTCGATCGGAAATCGATTGCTCGATCATAATAATCGGTAATGGTCAATATGACACCTTTATAATTGAATTGTGATTAGATATAGGTCGATTAGATGGAATGACATAATTGAATTGCGGGTGATTCCGCATGATTGTGAAATTCGCGTCGAACGGCACTAACCCGATTTTCTATCGATTTTATACTCGGGACATGTAATTGAAACCTTGTGATTTTTATGACAACCGAGAGTCGTTTACGAGTCGGAGATGCACAAACGTGGATCAAAAATTACTGACCACGGATCAAACGCACTAAAATCTCTAAAAACTACCTGATAGGTTAGGTTGTACTAAAATCGCGTTCGATCGATTTTAATCACGAAATTTAATTCGATTTCGAGAATCGGACATTTGAGTGTGTCACGATTTATTTTTAGGACGTTGCCTCATCTTTTGGAGAAATTCCGTCAAGTCCAAAATTTTGTGGAAAATCAATTTCGGACAAATCAGAATTGAAAGTGGAAATTCGGATGGGCTGTTTTAAGGGATTTTTGGCTGCTCAAAATGGTTCAATTATGGGATTTTGAAGCTAAATTTCCATTGGAGGAGTGCTTGACTATGCTGGATGAAGACTTTTAAGATTTTCATCATGATGGGCTAGATATTTGCTAAGGCTTTCTATTGGCCATGCAATGGACTTTCATTCCCTCTTCCCTCTTCCCTCTCTCCCAATTTCTCCCTCCCTCTCTTGCGTTCACCTTCAGCTGAAACCCCCCATCTGCTCCATTTTCATTTTCTTCCTTTAGCTGCTCCTCACCGCCTGACTGACCACCACTGTCCATTCCACCACCGACCAGTCTGCCTCACCGCCTCACGCCACCACCTTCAGTTTATCAACGCCTGCCTTGCTTGTCTAGTTGCATTGTCCCTTGACCATCCGCCTTAGCTCAGTCGAGCTGCCACCAACCCACACCACCTCACTGCTCACCGCCTTCAGCAGCCGCCCATTCCAGCTATCGTCCCTGCACCGTCTAGCCACCAGCGCCCACAGCCAGCCCTGACTAGCCTTTAAGAAAAACCGAACAGAATTGTGACTAGCCACAAGCTGTGAGCTTGTTAGGCTGTTTTCAGCTGCCATAAGCCTTCGTTGGAGACCTGATAGGTTCGAGTTTTCACCGTCATCGCCCCGCCGTCGCCGTGAACCCACCGCCATCCTAATCCGGTGAGTTAACTTCATAATCCTTGATTATGTAGTTAATTGCGCTTAGGGGGTTAAATTAGTGGTAATTAGGATTAGTTGGTTAATCCTTAGTTAGATAAACTAGTTAGTTAGGTTAGTTTGGTTAGTATAACTAGATTGGTTAGGTGGTTAGTTGAGTTAGCCTATCCTAGGTTAGATTAGTTAACTTGGGTTAGAGTAGTAACCATGGTTAGGTTAATTAAATTAGATTAATTTAATTAATCACAATTTAATTAATTAATTTTAATTAGCGTAAATTGTGCTGGATTAGCCGTTTAGTGAAATTTTACGCTAATTCTCGTGGTTGAATTTATATGTAAATTTGATGGTTTATTTATGCTATAATGTGCAATTGAATGCTTGGTGGTAATTATTGATTATTATTGCAAAAATATGATTTTATGGTATTTAAATAGAAAAAAATACTAGGTGTCGGTTTTTGACATCAAAAATTTGTATGTACTATATAAAATCGTTGAATTTCAAAATGGGAGTGTATCTTGTTTATTGGTTTGATTTAAATATGTGACCACGAACAATTATTTTACCAAGATTTTTAATACGAAGAAAATGGGCCAAGTTCATTATTTAAATACAAGGTATTTGGATGCAAAGCACGGTGTTCTTGGCTAAGTATGTGTGTGTGTGTGTGGCCGCTATCGGAACCCGTCACCCAACGAGAGTTGGGGAGGCGATGCCTGATTAAGTTCGGATGCCCCACGTTAACAGATGTTGGTCGTAGTGGAGGCTGAGCTGATGCTCCTTTATAGAATGCCGTCTAGGTGTAGACGTTGCCGTGCTCAACGGAGCGGGATGACGCCTGGTTATGCCGGATGACTGTCGACTATTGAGTTGGTCGTGACAGTTAGGTTGTAATAATTGAAACACGCCCAGGTGGTTGTGATAGCTGCGTCTGATTATAGGACAAAATTGTGTGGCACAGAATGAGACTTGTCATAATAGTTTTACCTTATAATCAAGACCTATGTGATTGATATGATATGTTTCGGTTATTAAATTGTGCTTGTTGCACTGATAATAGCATATGTGATGAACTAACGTGCATGTATCCTTACCAAAAAAAAAAAAAGTGTAGGTACGCGTCAAGGTGAGGTAAGTTTTGTATGATGCATGTTTTGGACCGCTTTTTAGGCGAATTTGCATTATAATCGGGGTTTAGGGTTTTGACTCACTGAGATTTATCTCACCCCGTCGTAGTTAACCATTTTTTAGGTCCTTAGTATAGAATGACATCATGTTCGTTTTGGGTTCTTGAAGGAAATAGACTATGAGTCTACCTTTTTTCCTATTCTCGGGACCATTGAGACCCGTAAGTTAGTTGTGACCACTATTTTGGTCAATGATGGTCTCTATCATTGGATATCTCATCGCTTCAAAGCGTGGTACATTAAAAAGCATAATGGGGCTTGGGAGGGTCCATTGTAGGGTTTTGACGGGCCTACTGTCAAAACCGAGGATGGGGAGGTAGCTCACCCCATGGACATTAACATTCCAAATGGTGTCGTGGAGGACACAGCGCCGGAGTCGGAGGGATCTAGGGTATAGGTTGGTTAGGATCTCTTTTTGGGACAGATCTTTTGTATATGAACTTGTAGGTTTAACCTGGCATGTATATAAAGTGTGGTTTGTGAAAAAGTGTTCGCATGTTTTGACTATCCCTGTGTTTAGGGGTGAGCGGGTCCAGGGTGGGTAGGGTCTAGACCTGGACCCTGTTCCCTACCCTATTTTCATTGGATCCTGTTCTCGGCCCACCCTGTTTTTTCGGTCCGGGAACAGGGTTGACCCTGTTTATATTTGAACCTGTTTTGCATAAAAATTAACCTTAGAAAAGCAAGTCTATATGAGTTATCTGTTGAAACAAAAAGGCCAAACCAAGCACATCCTTCGACCAAACTCATTGGGAACATGTATAAAATTTGGACTCCCCTTAAAGAAAACAACCAAGTATATAATTCGACCATCTCGCATCCAAACATGTATTTCATCTCCAAATACAAAATCAGGTCAGTATTTCATCTCAAAATACAAAATCAGGTCATTCTAATGTCAGAAATAACAGGATTGTCCCAATTCAAACGACAGAAATAGAAAGAAGCAAGTCCATAGTCATATGTATGGAGATCTGAACTTGGAGCTCTTCATTCTTTCAGAGAAAGGGGCTACCAGTAAGCAAGGCGTCCGCGAAATCCTCATCCCATATCTGCAACCAACCAAGACCTTATGTTAATCCACCGAAATGCCCGAAAGAGATCAAATTCAACAATATATGCTTGTATATATATGCAGACACTTCTCCGAATGGATTGAACATATGACATGACAAAAGAAGCAATGCTAAACTAAAAAAAGCGTGTCGACAGGAGTCAGAAGCACAAACAATGGTATCAACTTCCTCATCACACCCACATTAGATTATCATTGACCAAAGACGAAATCCATCAGAAACGAACGAAACAAGGTCGAGCTCGCTCCAGATCATCACCCCACAAGCGTTCTAAAAAATCAGAACTTTCACATCAGAACTCACACTTAACGACACCGGATCTCTCTCGACTCAAACACACAGTACGCGACTACCTAGAAGCCCAACCAGCGAGATCAACCAAACCCACAAATCCCACGCCAAGAAACGCGAGATCTCGCGCACAATATATACTGAACCAACCCGGGATACAAAACGACGAGCGACGGCATCCCACCACCTCGGGAACATCGACGCATCGAGAGCCCATTTCGTCAGCAACGACAATCGGACAGGGAACAAAATACGAACGACCAAAACACAATGCAACGGCGGATCTAACTCGAAGCAGGACAAGCGAGGCGGGACCCAAGAACACACACGAGCGTGCACAGATTGGATCGGGACCTGAATTAGGCAGGACTGACTCGCCGAGCCCGCTCGAGAGAGAGGGTCTACTGCTCGGGAAAGTTTGCGGGTGTGAGAGCGTGAGAGTAGAAACAAATTAGGGTTTTAGTCTTTTGGACTTTTGGGCTGCCTTAAAAATCGGTTCTCAAACCGGTTCCTGAACCGGTCCGATTCCTGGGTGGGTAATTCCTCGGAACCGGTTCCCGGACCGGTTCAAACAGGGTCTGAATTTTAGGAACCGGTTCTCGGACCGGTTTCAACCGGAACCGATTCCCGACCCTATTTTCCGGGTGGGCCGATTCGGGAACCGGGTTGACCCGGTCCGGTTGCACACCCCTACCTGTGTTTGATTGTCCGGGTGTTTATTTAATTTGCTTTTGCGTGTGCTTAATTGAAAGATTAAAAGAAAGGGTCAGCGACTCGTCTTGGAAACATCGCATTTTAATCAACCATTGGAGGATGTGCGCGTACCCGGGGTTCGGGGCATGACACAAGATGTCCCAAATGATAATGCCAAATAGTAGATATATTACCTATAGCTATTGTAGTTGCAATCATATCACTAATATTGTCTCATTGGAGAAGATAAAGTGCACCCATATGTTTTTTCTTAACTGTCACTCTTACCCCTAATGTTAACTTCCCCTCTCTGCATCCAAAGGTTGTTACCAAACCTTCTTGGTTAAGTTTACTAGTTGAGATCAGGTTTTTTCTTCAATTCTAGAATATGTCTAGTTTTGCGCAAAACTAGATGTTCTCCACTCAAGATATTCATAGTCACAATTCATTTTTCAACAATCGGACAGATGTGTCTATTTCCTACAACCACTTGCTCAAAATCTCCATTGACATAATCAATTAATATGTCTATTTGTGATGTGTAATGGAAGGAAGTATTTGAATCAATAAATCACTTATTCATAGTCAAGTCTAGCAGACAAACACAAGTTCTTTAGTAAAGGTTCATTACTAAGCACATTAGTTCCTTGATTTTCATCTTGCTACTTCATTTTTTAGGCTTCATATTAAAACCTTCAATGTCTAGTCTGGTGACAAAACCAATATTCATTTTTTGCAACTTGTCTCTTTCCGCTTGATTGTGACCTATCACGCCCACTGATTTTTCCTTTACTTCTACTTTTCCCACGATTCTCCATTGCTAGTACTGTCGAAGATGTAAATGTGAAAATATTATCTCCACTTGAGACTTTCCATCACATCTCTACATATATGATACTGCTCATCCAAAGTCAAATCATTCTTCATGGTGCTCGAAATTCCTTGCATTATGGTTTTGCAACTTTTTGGAAGAGAACATATAAATAATAAAACTTGAAGTTTCATATCTAGATTTATGCATGCAAATTCCAACTGACTTGTGACCCGTGTGAAACTATTAATATGTTCTCGCCACGAATCTCTATCAAATAACTTCAAATTAACTAATTTCTTCAACAAAAATACCTAATTTGATGTGGACGGCTTCTCATAAATATTAGCTAAAATATTCATGGCTTCTTTTACAATTTTTGCTTTTGTGATGTGGTACCCTATTTTTTTCGTTAGCCCCAAATGAATGGCACCTTATGCCTTTTGATTGTCGCGACCTCTTTTTTTTCGTGCGCCCGTGATCAGGTATGGGCGCCTAAAGAGGCTAATGGCTCGGCTGAATTTAGTTAAGCCCGGACTCTCCCAAGTCCACCAATTCACGACTTAATGGTTCAAGTTTTTAACCTGTAAATCAATTTTTAAAAAGGAGTCGCCACTAATCGATTTGGGGTAGGTTGATTAGAAACCCAAGTGAAGTATCGGAGAAATACTCACTCCCGCGCAACCGGAGAAATTAGGATCGGGACTTGATTACACTAGTCAATCACTAATGCCCTTTCGGTACCTAATCTTGTTTAAACCCCGAGGTTTTTGGATGTTCGAGAGATTTTCCATGCATTTTTGGGAGGAAAAACATTTTTTGAGTCATTTTCTAATTTTTTTGGACACAAAAGGATTTTTGGGTATTTTTTGGAAAAATACAAGTCTTTCCGGCCTTTTCTGAATTTTTTTGGATTTTTCATGAATTTTTGGCCTTTTTTGGATTTTTGACATTTTTTGGAAAATAAAATATTTTTTAAATATATTTTTTTTATATTTTTGGAAAATAAATTATTTTTGATTTTTTTCTTGATTTTTTAGAAAATAAAACATTTTCAACATTTTTTAAATATTTTTCGATTTTCTGAAATTAAAACATTTTTTAATATTTTTTTGAAAATAAATTATTTGTTAATTATTCATTAAAATATTATTTAAAATAAAACTAAAAAAAAAAAGCCGACCCGGGTCGGATTCGTGGGTTGGGTCTGACCCAGGCCGGCGATCCGAATGAGGACAGGCCCGCAACGCGGGCCCAACTCGGATTTTTTTGCCTCTTTTTCCTTTTTTAAGAATTCAGCCCACACACACGGAATTGGGCCTACTTCACAAAAGGGTGCAGCCCAACAGCAAACCGGCCCACTCGTGAAGGCCCATCTCGAGGAAACCCTACCCGGATGCCAACCCAGCCCGACCCGGTCTCTGACCCGGTTCACAGCCGCGACCCGGCTTGCGAATTCCTACCCGGCCGCGACCCGATTCCTGAAAAACCCTACCCGGATGTGACCTGGATCCACCCGACTTCAATCCATCTTCCTCCCTTGCCGACCCGATCTTGGAGCCTTCGAGATCTGACGATCCACGGCGAAGGCGGCCGAACCCGTCTCGGCCTGAGCTCGGGCCTCCGCCAGCACCGCCTTGACCTCCGTCCCGCCGGCTGTTGTAGCCGGTCCCGTCGTCTGTCCCCACCCGTCACCACCAGTTGCTGCAAATCCGGTGTTCACTTGGGATTTCCATCAAACACCTAGCAGGCACCGGTTGAGGAAGACAAGTGCGAGCGCTTCGGGCTTGGGACCGCAACAGAGTTCCGAGCGGGCGACAGCGGGGACTGGCGAGGGAGGCAAGCTACGAACGATTGGGGGCCGGAATTCGCGTGAAGCCAGCGGCTGCGAGTCCCGGCCCGACGACCCCAGCACACACAAACAGACACAAAAAGGAAGGGCGGGCAACCCTAGCTCACCGCAACAGGGGATGCGGCGTCGGGTGGCTAGTCCGGTGGGCCGTCGACGGAGCCGAAGCCCTTTTCTCCCTGCAACTCGTGGATCTGGGCGTCTTCTTCCCTTTTCTTGCTCGCACACTCTCCCTCTCGGGCTCGCTCGCCGCCGGCCTCCCCCGAAGTCTCTCGGAGGGAGGTTGCTTGAGCTCGTGGCCCGCTCTCTGCCTTGCTCATTCTTTGAGCTCCCCGAAGTCTCTCGGGGACCCCTCTGAACTTGCCGGCTTCTCATGTCTCTCGCTCGCTCTTCAACCTCCTCCGAAGTCTCTCATGAGGAGGTTTCCGAGCTCGCGATCTTCTCTGGTGTGCCCCTTTGACGACGGAAATGCTTCGCTATTTATAGGCGAGGAGGTCCGGTCGACGGAGAGGCTCGGCCGCCGGTCCTTAGCTTGCCGACCGGACCCTCGTGGCCGAACCGACGTCCCATCCGCCACCTGCCCTCCAGCTGCTCCCCTTTGTTGCCGTCCGTCTGCTCATCCGGCGTCGTGCCCCCTGCGCGTGTGTTGCAGAGCGGACAAAGGAGGAAGAAGACCGAAAAGGGCTGGGCCGGAGGAGAATGAAAGTGGGCCGTAGAGGCCCATGCGGAGGGGGAAGAGAGGGAGAAAAAATGGGCTGCTTTTTGTTTTGTTTTTGCTTTTTTTTTTATTATTCCGAAAAAGAAAAAATAAATAAAATAAAAACTTAATTAATAAAATAAAATTAACCTAATTAAAATTGAGGTGTCAACAAATGCCCTCTTTGAAGGTGAGCTTGCGAGGTTGCATTCAAAGACAGACTGATGTCTCAATTTTATCCATGCATGCGTAGCATATTATACTTTATTTGGGACCTATTATTCTATGCGGAAAAAAAAAGCAATATAACTTTACATATACTGAGACAGATAAGAAGATACATGTAGTTACTTACCAGGAGTGAGTGAGATAGGGTGTGAACCCCGAGTTTTGGCAAGTATCAAGGCATCATCTTACCTGTTTGCATGAGGAGATTGCTTCTCCAGGACCCGAACCATTCTTCGGTTGCTTGTTGGAGCAATAAGTGGTTTGTTTAGGACCCGAACCTTTCTTCGGTCGCCTGTTGGAGCAATAAGTTGGTTTGTCTAGGACCCGAACCTTTCTTCGGTCGCCTTGACAAGGAATTGCTTTTCCAGGACCCGAACCTTTCTTCGGTCGCCTGTTGGAGCAATAAGTTGGTTTGTCTAGGACCCGAACCTTTCTTCTGTCGCCTTGACGGGAATTGCCTTTTCGGACCCGAACCTTTCTTCGGTCGCCTGTTAGAGCAATGAGTTGTTTTTGTCTAGGACCCGAACCTTTCTTCGGTCGCCTTGACGGGGAATTGCTTTTCCAAGACCCGAACCTTTCTTCGGTCGCCTGTTGGAGCAATAAGTTGGTTTTGTCTAGGACCCGAACCTTTCTTCGGTCGCCTTGACGGGAGATGCGCCGACCTTTCTCAGGGCATCTGCTTGTTGGGAGATAGTACTTGGATGATCACAAGTACAAACTCTTGGAGGATACCTGGATGATCACAAGCATCGAAGGGGTACCTGGACAATCACAGGTACAAACTCTTTGGAGATACTTGGATGATCACAAGTATTGAAGGGGTACCTGGACGATCACAAGTACAAACTCTTTGGAGATACTTGGATGATCACAAGTATTGAAGGGGTACCTGGACGATCACAGGTACAAACTTTTGGGGGATACCTGGATGATCACAAGTATCGAAGGGGTACCTGGACGATCACAGGTACAAACTCTTTGGGGATACTTGGATGATCACAAGTATTGAAGGGGTACTTGATAATTGAAAATACTGAGAACATACCTTGGATATTTGTGAAGGTGTCCCACCTCCTGACAATTGGGAAATATCGAGGGCATACCTGGGATATTCGTGAAGGTCTCTCACCTCTTGGTAGTGGGAATATTGAGGATGGATCTCGTATATTCGTGAAGGTCTCTCACCTCCTAGTAGTTGGAATATTGAGGACGTGCCTCATATATTCGTGAAGGTCTCTCACCTCCTGGTAATTGGGAATATTGAGGACGTGCCTCGCATATTCATGAAGGTCTCTCACCTCCTGGTAAATGGGAATACCGAGGGCGTACCTGAGATATTCGTGAAGGTCTTTCACCTCCTGGTAATTGGGAATATTAAGGACGTGCCTCGCATATTCATGAAGGTTTCTCACCTCCTGGTAAATGGGAATATCGAGGGCGTGCCCCACATATTCGTGAAGGTCTCTCACCTCCTGGTAGTTGGGAATATCAAGGATGTACCTCCTGGTAATTGGGAATATTGAGGACGTGCCTCGCATATTCATGAAGGTTTCTCACCTCCTGGTAAATGGGAATATCGAGGGCGTGCCCCGCATATTCGTGAAGGTCTCTCACCTCCTGGTAGTTGGGAATATCAAGGACGTACCTGAGATATTCGTGAAGGTCTCTCACCTCCTGGTAATTGGGAATATTGAGGGCGTACCTGAGATATTCATAAAGGTCTCTCACTTCCTGGTAATTGGGAATATTGAGGACGTGCCTCGCATATTCATGAAGGTTTCTCACCTCCTGGTAAATGGAATATCGAGGGCGTACCTTAGATATTCATGAAGGTCTCCCACCTCCCGGCAACATAAACTTGAATGTAGCATGAGGCTTACCTGGATGGTCGCAGGCACTTAAAAGGGGTAGAACACCTGGGTAGCCGTAGGTGTACAAAGTACTGGAATACTTGGATAAACACAAGTATTTAATGATATGATCTGGGATCACTCAGGCTGGCCCAAGTGCTAGAAAACATACCTGGACGGCGGTGCCGAGCAAGGCAATGGAATGCTTGAACAGCTGCTATTATTTGGGAACAACTCGGGCAAGTTGAGTGTCATGAAAAGGAAATACCTGGACAACGGTGAGTGCTTGATGATATGGGGATACCTCGACAACAGTAGGTACTCCAAGAGATACTTGGTCAGTCACAAGTATAAATACTCTGGGGACAACTCGAACAGGTCGAGGGAGTATTCGAACGGTGGCCGGTACTCAAAGACAATAGGGATACCTATACAACAGTAGGTATTCAACGATAAAGGGATACTTGGTCAGTCACAAGCATCCAAACTTTAAAGACAACTCGAACAGGTCGAGTGTCAGGAAAAAGGAGTATCCGAACAGTGGCCGGTACTCAAAGACAATGGGATACTAAGACAACTGCAAGCATCCAAACTCAAGGGATGATTCGAATAGGTCGAGTGTCAAGAAGAGAGTACCTGGACAGTGGTAGGTACTTTAAGACAAATAGGGATAAGGATATGCTTACCTGGCAATATCTCTAATCTCTGAGAGTGTGTCTGCTATTTGCACAATATGCACACATGATTGTATATGCTGTAATTTCATGAGTTCAAATGAGATTCATGCATGATAATTTTGTTAGTTTTGCATCACCTGATTTCCATTGGGGAAGATTTTGAGAGACAACATTCATTTAGAATGTAGATGTCTTGATCATGCCAGATGAGGGACTTTCAGTCTGAAAGGACTTTTCACTCACTCTCATGGAAAAGGCTATCCTAACCATTGATGCAGGATTTATAAGGACCACACTATCTCACTGTCATCATGTCAGCAGGGGTCTGAGTATTCTCGCAAACGGTACGACTTTACCAATGTGAGAGGTCTTTGTTGAAACCGTGACGAAGATTTGGTCAATGGCTTATCAAATGGGACCGTCGAGGTCAAGGTTTATGAACGAAGTTCCGCACGATCATCTTCGGGTTTGCAAGTCGAGAACCCTGTGAAAAGAGATAGAGTAATCTTGCTCGTACTTCTTCGAGCGATGCTTATATACACATGAAATCTTACGTTAATTGAAGTGCCCCTAGTCTGAAGAGACTTTTACAATGAGAATGTGACGTAGACTTGGCTCATATGTAAGAGGGTGAGAGTTTGTGATTGTCTTGGCGTTTGTCACTGGTCTTTTCTTCTCACTGTTAGATAGAGGCTCTATGGATCACAACATCAACTTTTTCTTGGCTGTATTTTTGACTGGGGGCATTGGCCTTGCTTTTACCAGGCACACTGCTTTTTTATGCCCCTATTTTATTCCAGTTCTTCATTCATTGGCATTGACCTTGCTTTTACCAGGTACACTGCTTTTTTATACACCTATTTTGTCTTTGTTGCTTGAGAGCTGATCTTGACAGGTTCAAGCAAACGCCTTTGTTAGGCTATTGAGTCTTCACCTTTTGTCGGTGCTTCTGATTATGTTGCTTAAATGACAGTGGCTTCTGCTTTGCCTCCATGTGAGGGTGAATTTACAGATTCGATTGGGTTGTACAATGGATACAAATGCGTTAAATAAAGAATTGCTGTTCACGACTCTAGGGCACTTAAATTAACGCGAGTGTTCATATGCAATAAAGACACTCGAAGATCGATGCAAGTGCAAGCAAGAAAATTTATATCCCCTTTCTCACCTTGTGATGTTGATTTGCTTTCGACTTGCCCCAGTGTGGGGTGGTTCTTTGTCGGGAGTATAGCAGAAATTTGTCAGTGTATGGGGCTCAAAGTGAGCGATGGAATGCCTCTCACTATTTTGGTTATCGTACCATTCGCGAGAGAACTCTTTACCCTGCAGCCATGGAATCTTCTGCACTCATCTCACAAGTGTATAGATGGGGGGGGACTGTGTGTAGGATATAGCTTGCCTGTCATCATTCTGACGCGCCTCATCCAGCATGCTCAATCAATCTCGTATTCTTCACTTAGCTGTCTATTCTAATAATCCTCAGTGGAATCAGTGACTTAGACAGACAAAATCATCATGCATAATTCATCTGGAAGTGACATGCAACATTTTGAATATGATAGAGTTTGAACTCTTCAAAACAAGTGAATGGTTTCGACTCAAAAAAGACCCTATTGACAACTTTAAGAGTTAACATAATTTTGAACATCAAAAGGGTTATTCACAAATGGGTGTCGATAGTCGTCCCTATTGATTAAGGATATGACACATGAATGATCAGCCGATAATTGGGAATTCGATCGGGCATCTCTGTTTTTGCCCCTGCAGAAGAGAAGATGTACAAGTAAACCAAGTAGTCTGGCCAAAATCAAAATGTTAGTTGAGGCCTGAAGATTTTCTATCATTTGCTTTGACGATTACTCAGGACGCCATTTCATTTAGGAGAGTTTGTCATGCCTCTCATTGATTTATTATCCTTGTTTTTGATAGTCATGTGATCCTGCAACAAACAAGAGGGAATGTGTTAGTCATGAACTCTTTCAAGAGTCGAATAACTGGAAGCGATACAACTTTACCCTTCACTGGTCTGCAGATGATTGGGTGAACCTGAAGTACAAGGAGGACATGAAGTCTCGTGTCTTCCACTTCATCAGGTTAATTATTCTCCTTAATTGGCTTATGGATGGCATGTCCCTTTACACGAAGTCAAGTGAATTCGATGCAAGCCATTTATGTATACTAGCTTGGCCAGTATTGATTTGTCAAATCTAAACATTGAGTTTGGTTCTTGAGTTGTGATGCTCCCTGTCAAATAGGGAAAATATGTTAAGAGCGGGTTCAGTAGTGGGAGCATTGGAAACGATACCAAGTTACCCTTTCCCAGAGTTTGTATTTGTTGATTCCTAAGGATATTTGAATGTCGATGATGGCTTCTCTATCTTAGCATAGTTCAATGTTTCCTTCAATTGGCCTCCCTCATTTATGACCATGTATGCATGATTGCTGGTCGTTGATTCATCTTCAACGCCTTCCTTCTGTGGAATTTCTCCTTCTGTCTTTGACTATATGACCATTAGCAGCATTGAGCAAAGTCATGTACTTCAAGCTTCTATGGAATCTGAGATCAAAATCTCAAGCCTTGTGATGGCAACTACTCCTTGGAAGAACATGCGTCTGGAGTGAAGTTTTCTAGATTCCAAAGCCATTGTCCAAGGTGTGGGGCCATAGGTCGCCTTGACCGTCTAGATTTTCTCCCTGTTGATAGTAGCCAATTCGAGAGGAGAAATTCATTTTCTGTGCTTCTTAGCTCGTCAAAGCTGGAACTGTAACATCTAGCTATTTGGGCGTGTCGTGTGACAAGATAGTCCTCTGGCTCAGGATGAAGCTAGGCAGGAGTGAGGCATGTCATGGATGCTTCGATCTCAACTCTATGCTTGTACCTATTATGTTTCATCTTTTGTATCCTGTAAATAGAAGAGAGAGAACATCATTTCCAAATTACATTCGAGAATAAGACTTACCCTCTTTTGGTGTAGGATGATTCTTTCTATTTGCCCTCGTTTTCTTGGTGGTGTCTTTGAATTTGGCGAGTTCGCCTGATGCGCTTGCTTCAAATGCCCCATGTCACACTAAGTCAAAGGGGATGGGAATGGTCTTCTGAGACGTGAAGTGAATGAGTCAGAAAGACAAACATGGTTAAATTTATCATCTTGTTTTAACAAAAGCTTTTGGGTGATGAAATATTTTTTATTTTCAAGATACGTCTTTAGGGGAGAAAAAGCATGAGGAAGCCCAGCCCTCAGTATTCTCCTTGGATGATATTTTCTTTTCATGGTTGGATAACATCACTGGGCTGGTTTGGAGTACCGCCTCATGCTCTTAAAACAAAACATTAGAACTATACAATAGAGTACTTTGAATGGAAAATACAACAGTAGCACACCAAACAAGATAAGAAATATGAAATTACAAAAATGAGTAAAACCCATGAAAACTCCCGTGTAAAGGAGTGCTTTTGATAAGTCTGGTCTTGAAGCTAAGCGTGCTTGAATTCCTCGCCTTCGAGACTCGAAGTATTCGCATGCGATGACTACCTCGCCGAAGCTATGGAAGTGTAACCCATGCAGCCAACGGCGATGCTTGCAGACAAAGCTTCTATGAACCGCTTCATTAACTCCTCTTCAGCCCGCTTGATGGCAGGTTTGCATCATGAAAGCTCTCCACCTCCCTGCATATGCTTGGAAATCCTCCATTGGTCTTCTTGCGAAGTGAGCTAAACTTTCACAAGGCAATTCGGTTCAATCTGGTTTTGGTACCGATGCAAGAATGTGGAAGTCACTCATTCCAATCCTTTAAGAGATAAATATTTGCCGTGATGAACCATTGCAACGTTGACCCCGTAAGAGTTTCTTGGAATGCCCGAGTTGTGAATGACATCGGGCCATAGTACCGACTCATTTCGCATAGAGATATTGCAAGTGGGCCACAGGACAAGTTGTGCCGTTATACTTGCAGAGATCGGGTATCCACATTTCTATGGGGGTCATGATCCTACGAGGGCAAGATGAGCCGGGCATGTCTTGGCTAGGCCGCTGGTTTTCCCACTGCATATCTGTTGTAGTAGTGAATTTTTCTGTTTCAGGGAAGTTGGATTCTGCCGAGATTACTCCATTGCTTTCTTCTTGGTCAAAATTTCCGAATGAGGATGAAGCATTGAAGCTATCCTCATGGTCAGAGGATGAGCTTAGTACTTCGTTAGGATCATAGCGGATAAAGACGTATGCTTCTTCTTCTAACGGGCCTTCATCTCCGGATGAGAGAAGGAAACAGTTATACGATGAATCGTCGCTTTCATTGTTGAAATAACGCTGGAAGTCTTTGGGATTGTATTCTAGGGCCGGAAGTCTTCGTGATTGTACTCTAGAGGATGGTGGCCCTCAAAGTTGTATTCTTGGGAATGTTCAAAGCTTTGGTGCGATGGCTCGTCGGTAGATGCTGAATCTATCTCGCTTGGGCTTTCTTTTCTTGGCTTTTGGTCCGACCTTTTGAGTAAGGCCCTTCGTTTTGCTAACTTGATTCTCAAGGGAAGTGAGAGACATTAGAGTTTCACCGTCGATTCACTTTCCAGGTTGATAGGGGTTGGTATTCTTTGGACCCTAGCTCTTGGAATAAGCCTGGGGAGTTGTCCAGTTGTGCCCCACTCTTGAACAGACTCTGTGTCTTTGACCTCGTACAAAGGCTCCTTGCCTTTCCTAGTGGGAAATTTTCCAGTAACAGGATGTTGCTCAACTGCCCATTTATCATGCAAGGCTTCATTGACATGCTCCTCTCCTATCGCAGCGGCTAACAGCTCCTTGTGCTCCGCGATCATTGGCTCTTCGTAGGGCAAGGTGATGTCAGGGGTGATGTCAATATCGTATTCTTGATGGAAAACATGAATTAATTCCCTCCAAGTTTTAAGGGGACTAATCTTCCTAACAATGTACCATCGCAAGGCAGGGCCAATCAAGCTCGATTTGTACGATTGAATCATCCTTCGAACCAGGTAAGCTTGCAAGTAGGTCTCCGGACGGGAGGTATCGCATACCTTTCGCATTCAGTGCTTTGAGTTTTTCGGGATCTCAATGCGGCGTAATTGGACAGTCCATGGGACTCTCTCCTACAATGGTTTAACCTTTTCATGATCCTTTCAAATTGTCTATGGTACTAGCTATTTCCTGGCAAATTTGCGGGTGTCATGATGGCGTTTAAGGCAACTAAAGAGTTGGGTTTGAGTTGAGTGGGTTCCATTTGTCTTGAGAGTTGTTGAAGGACAATGGACATTTGTCCTACGCCGTCTTCAATGTTAATAAGGCGATTTTGTACATCATTCTGATCGGGCCCCAGCGCATGAGGCCATGCACGAGCTACTGGTGGCCGACGATTCATAATTACCTGCCGTTTGCGAAAACAATGAATGAGTATGAAAGTAAACAAAAAATGACCCATGGCAATGGTCTAACTGCTTTTTTATTCATCAAAAGAGGATTTCATAGACTGCAGACTTCTGACATCTAGAACTTGAAACTGAAAAGACAGGATGAAATACTAGATATTAAACAAGAGTCCCTAAACAATGGGACAAAACTTTCACACTATTTACACTAAGGGGCACATGATTGCTAATTTATATGTGACGGGGAGCCTTGTTCTTGCGAGGACGCCTACTTCCTTGAACTGGTTCTGAGGTGTGCATCCAGTCCATTCCCAAATCTCTCTCCATGAGCTCTGCTTGCTCGTGCTGGCTACTCTCGCTGACTGAGTGAGGGACTAATGGCTTCCATCTTGTCGGGATACAATGGTTGTGGATGTAGGACATGGAGGCGTGGTGGGCTTTTTCTTCTCCCTCAAGCCCTTCAGGTATCACAATCCTTTTACGATGGCACTTTTCCCAGGTTTCCTTAGCAGTAGAAATTTCGAATTCATAGTCACGGCTTGTGTTGAAAAGAACTGGAGGGACCATCATCTTGAAAGGCGGTGGGATCTCCTGAAGGGCTCCATATTGTCGTGCTACCCGATACGGGTAGTAGGGAATGGCGCCGGTGAGACCGAGCAACGGAATTGGGCGGGTGCGCATGTAAGCAAAGCGGGCCCTCTTTTCATGGAACCAACCAAAGCACACCATTGGAATGCCTCGGAGCTGGGTTTCTTAGGAAGCTTACCCAATTTAAACAGCTTTGATTGGGAATGTACGATCCTAAAACCATAAATTTTTGTAATGGATTTTCAAAAGCATTTGTTTCGTGTGATCGCATGAAGTCTCGAAATTCGCTTAGGTGAGAAAAGAACCGGACTTGTAAAATTTCGGAGAGGCTCGCATGATTTTCTCCGAGTTGTCTTTAAAACGATTAAAAGACAAGAATGTTTCAGTTAAAATCATGTTGACATAATTCCCCCTCTTAAGATCTCGATCAACTATCCATGCCATCTTGGGAGTTATGGCATTTCTTTGATGGGGGAAGATGATGAGCCCGAAAAAGGCTAGGAGGAAAATCTCACTTTTCTAGGTCATAGGCTGATTTTGGAAACAGGCATTCATAAATTCTAGTGGGCAGGTATTATGGTTGTCTTCAAGAATTTGTCTCATGACATGGATTTCAGTTCGTAAAAGTCATGCTAACCCGCGCCATGGGAGGGCGCCTATCGATGGTTTGACAAGCTTTTTTTCAAGAGGCATTCCAGTGATGATGCTGTATTCTTCCAGGGTTGGGGTTAGCTCAAACCTACCGAATATAAAAGTAATTGTCTTCGGGCACCAAAAATGTGCCATGGCTTGTATGACTTCGAACGAACAAGTAATTTGGATCAACGATAGGAGATGACCAATTTTGGCCTTCACGCGCTCCCCGGCAACCGATCTAATTGACCCCACCATCTGAAGAGCTCCGCCTTGGGAGCAGGAATGAACTGGATATCGTCTTTCCCCATCACATATAAACTGGGACTTGAAAAGTTTATCCTACATTGCCACGGGCCAAATAAAAAGACTGAGTAAAAGTAAAGAAATCACTTTGCTTGTAAAGAAAAATGGCAAGCACAAAGACATGTGCATGGGACGTGCGGCTCGATTTCTAACTCAGAAGGCTTAATGAAATTAAAAAGGTATCCGCCCATCGCAGTCTCGCGTTAGCAGCATACCCCCTTAACCTCGGCTAAGAAATTCGGGGAAAAGAAAGGCAACCTCTACATCGCAGTCTCGCGTTCGAGGTCGTATCTTTCTTAACACCATCCTAGAAATCCTATGGCGGCCCAGGTCCGGCGGTCGGGTTGTGTGTGCCATGTGTAGTGCTAAAACAATAAAGCATGCACAACAGTTTATAATCACAAGATAATCTATTTTAAACAAAATTAAAATAAATTTCTAAACTACTGACCTGCATAAAGAAAAAATAAAAACAAGTCAGTAAAGAGTTTAAACAAGACAAAAATGGCCTAAGTCCTCAGATCCATCCCCAGCGGAGTCGCCAAGCTGTCGCGACCTCTCTTTTTTCGTGCGCCCGTGATCGGGTACGGGCGCCTAAGGAGGCTAATGGCTCGGCTGAATTTAGTTAAGCCCGGACTCTCCCAAGTCCACCAATTCACGACTTAATGGTTCAAGTTTTTAACCTGTAAATCAATTTTTAAAATGGAGTCGCCACTAATCGATTTGGGGTAGGTTGATTAGAAACCCAAGTGAAGTATCGGGAGAAATACTCACTCCTGCGCAACCAGAGAAATTAGGATCGGGGACTTGATTACACTAGTCAATCACTAATGCCCTTTCGGTACCTAATCTTATTTAAACCCCGAGGTTTTTTGGATGTTCGAGAGATTTTCCATGCATTTTTGGGAGGAAAAATATTTTTTGAGTCATTTTCTAATTTTTTTGGACACAAAAGGATTTTTGGGTATTTTTTTGGAAAAATACAAGTCTTTTGGCCTTTTCTGAATTTTTTTGGATTTTTCATGAATTTTTGGCCTTTTTTGGATTTTTGACATTTTTTGGAAAATAAAATATTTTTTAAATATTTTTTAATATTTTTGGAAAATAAATTATTTTTGATTTTTTCTTGATTTTTTAGAAAATAAAACATTTTCAACATTTTTTAAATATTTTTCGATTTTCTGGAAATTAAAACATTTTTTAATATTTTTTTGAAAATAAATTATTTGTTAATTATTCATTAAAATATTATTTAAAATAAAACTAAAAAAAAAGCCGACCGGGTCGGATTCGTGGGCCGGTCGACCCGGAGCCGGCGATCCGAATGAGGACGGGCCCGCAACACGGGCCCTACTCAGATTTTTTTGCCTCTTTTTCCTTTTTTAAGAATTCAAACACACGGAATTAGGCCTACTTCACAAAAGGGTGCAGCCCAACAAAGAAACCGGCCCACTCGTGAAGGCCCATCTCGAGGAAACCCTACCCGGATGCCAACCCAGCCCGACCCGGTCTCGACCGGTTCACGGCCGCGACCCGGCTTGCGACCCTACCCGCCGCGACCCGATTCCCGAAAAACCCTACCCGGACGTGACTGGATCCGCCCGACTTCAATCCATCTTCCTCCCTTGCCGACCCGGTCTTGGAGCCTTCGAGATCTGACGATCCGCGGCGAAGGCGGCCGAACCCGTCTCGGCCTAAGCTCGGGCCTCCGCCAGCACCGCCTTGACCTCCGTCCCGTCGGCCGTTGTAGCCGGTCCCGTCGTCTGTCCCCACCCGTCACCACCAGTTGCTGCAAATCCGGTGTTCACCTGGGATTTCCATCAAACACCTAGCAGGCACCGGTTGAGGAAGACAAGTGCGAGCGCTTCGGGCTTGGGACCGCAACAGAGTTCCGAGCGGGCGACAGCGGGGACTGGCGAGGGAGGCAAGCTACGAACGATTGGGGGCCGGAATTCGCGTGAAGCCGGCGGCTGCAAGTCCCGGCCCGACAACCCCAGCACACACAAACAGACACAAAAAGGAAGGGCGGGCAACCCTAGCTCACCGCAACAGGGGATGCGGCGTCGGGTGGCTAGTCCGGTGGGCCGTCGACGGAGCCGAAGCCCTTTTCTCCCTGCAACTCGTGGATCTGGGCGTCTTCTTCCCTTTTCTTGCTCGCACACTCTCCCTCTCGGGCTCGCTCGCCGCCGGCCTCCCCCGAAGTCTCTCGGAGGGAGGTTGCTTGAGCTCGCGGCCCGCTCTCTGCCTTGCTCGTTCTTTGAGCTCCCCGAAGTCTCTCGGGGACCCCTCTGAACTTGCCGGCTTCTCATGTCTCTCGCTCGCTCTTCAACCTCCTCCGAAGTCTCTCAGGAGGAGGTTTCCGAGCTCGCGATCTTCTCTGGTGTGCCCCTTTGACGACGGAAATGCTTCGCTATTTATAGGCGAGGAGGTCCGGTCGACGGAGAGGCTCGGCCGCCGGTCCTTGGCTTGCCGACTAGACCCTCGTGGCCGAACCGGCGTCCCATCCGCCACCTGCCCTCCAGCTGCTCCCCTTTGTTGCCGTCCGTCTGCTCATCCGGCGTCGCGCCCCCTGCGCGTGTGTTGCAGAGCGGACAAAGGAGGAAGAAGACCGAAAAGGGCTGGGCCGGAGGAGAATGAAAGTGGGCCGTAGAGGCCCATGCGGAGGGGGAAGAGAGGGAGAAAAAATGGGTTGCTTTTTGTTTTGTTTTTGCTTTTTTGTTTATTATTCCGAAAAAGACAAAATAAATAAAATAAAAACTTAATTAATAAAATAAAATTAACCTAATTAAAATTAAGGTGTCAACATTTATCAATAATTTTCCATCCCGATTCAGCTATTGAATCTACTTCGTTGATCTTGGGTTTCTAACCCTCAAGTGGTGCATAGAGATCTTTTTGATTAAGATAGTCCTTGATTTGGAGTTTCCACCATCCGAAATCCTACCCATCGAACTTGTTGATTCTGATTTTATTTTCTACCATATAGTTTGCTTTCAATTGAACATCATTAAAAAAAACCTCGATGTTCTTGATTAGCCAATCCGGACTTTGATATTGGTTATTAAGAAACCGTACGTCGATTTTAGAAAAATAACGCAAGCAAACAATCCACCCAGAGAAAATTTATTATTGAAATTCACCCAAACTTGAGCTATGTGTCTATGCAGAGACTCTGCGAATCCACTAGATTTCGAAAAAAGTTGAAATACAACAATGATTTTCTTTTAAGATCAGGCCAAATTACTTTTTTCTTTTATCTTTTTCTTTCCTCTCTATTTTCTTTTTCAAACCTTGTCAACTAGCATCTAACAATCATTGATATAAGGGTGCAGCTTTCAACCTAAAAGCAAAATTAATATAAAAGGCAAAAGCCCTTCATAGAAATTTGGCCTCATTCACCAATACCCATGAATAGATTCTTCTTGCCCTGCTCATGGAGAGGATGACGGTGTTATGTCGTGAGTGGAGGAATAAGAATATCCACCTTTTCCTAGTGTTATGGACTCCTCACGCCTTGGTGGTATGTCTGGGAAAGTGACATACATCTTCTTGATCTTCTCTTCCTCCTAGTTCCAGGCCGTGGTCAAAGGCAATAAATATAAAACTGCACATATTCATTATACTATAAATGTTAACAGCAAATAAATGTAACGCAATAAGGTGCTGGAAATTGAAATATCAACGGCAAATATTCGTTCTACTGAACAGACGATAAAGTTAAAACCGTCTAAACGAAGTTACTGAATGAAGCGGACCCATAACTTCCCCATACAAAATTACAAATAGCTGTCCACATTCAAGAAACTGTTCATATGATTAATTCTTGGCCTTATACCGAAAGGAAAAATTGACGTCATAGAAGAGCCTTGTGACGTACTGGGTGATGCAAAACCCAAGTACTGTTTCTATGATAAAGATCGCTCTCGAGAATCTGCCTTGGAAATGGGTCAAGGTCAAAGGCCGCTTGTCCTTTTCTTTATTGGCATGGGGACCAAATGGCTCAGATAAGCATCTGCGTCTTGATCCAAATTCAGATCAATTGTCGCGTGGATGCGTTGCTGTTGCAGCCGTAGTGGTTTAGGAAACTAAACTCACTTCAGGACAAATACCTAAAATGTTTGACTGTCATTGTAATTGTTATCTTGTTTGACTGACTCGGGTTTGATCACCTCAAACTCCTATGTATGTATGGACGGAATTCGATGGAAATGGGACCAGCAAAACAAGTTAGTAGCAACCGCAAGGGCATCTGAGAATAGCCAGCGATCAGCATCGGGTTCCCCGAGTGAAACTCGGAACTCAGGGTCTCGAGGTTAGCTTTAAGAAATTACATCGTTTCTTGGTTAGATTCATTTGATGTCTTACAGTTGCAGCTGCCTGCTCATATATATGGAAATCTTCTTCTTTCTTCTTCGAATGATTGCAGGTTTCCAAGTTGGGTTTTGGTTGCATGGGACTGACAGTTGTTTACAATGATCCGGTCCCTGAGGAAGTCGGCATATCGATCATCACCGACGCGTTCACCAAGGGCATAACGTTCTTTGATACATCTGACGTATGTGGACCCAAAGTCAATGAGATTCTAGTCGGGAAGGTGGTGCAAAAAATCGGAATATTCAAATTCTTCAGCCGATTGAATTTCAGCGACATTGTAAAATAAACAATTTCATATGTACAGGCATTGAAGAAGTTGCCACGAGTGGAGATGCAGTTAGCCACAAAATTCGGTGTGGCAAAAATGGAACCCGGCAATCTGGTGGTGAAAGGGACCCTGGATTATGTCTGCTCGTGTTGCGAGGCGAGCCTTGAGCGCCTTGGTGTTGATTACTTGATCTCTACTATGTGCATCGGATCGACACATCAGTCCCTATAGACGAAACTGTCAGTTTTGATTAGCAGGTTCCTCATCAGTTCGACAGCAAGTACTCCGCTAGAACTGGCTTAGGATTCACTAGTTTGCGATAATCACAGATGGAGGAGCTAAAGAAGTTGGTGGAGGAGGGAAAGGTGAAGTATGTCGGATTGTCCGAGGCAAGCCCCAACACCATACGAAGAGCGCATGCTGTCCATCCCATTACGGCCTTACAAATGGAGTGGTCGCTCTGGACTCGTGACATCGAGCAAGAGATCGTCCCACTTTGCAGGTAGTTACGTTATATTGCTGTCCTATCACTTTCAGAACCAAAAAACAAACGAGAACAGAGGAAACACTTCATAAGTTGTATCGTTTGGTACTTTATTAACAGCGTGATAGTTTGCTGGACTTAATTACTGAGGTTTTTCTTTTGGTCGGCCTGTTGAATGTTGAAGCGAACTCGGGATCAGCATTGTTCCTTACAGTCCTCTCGGCCGCGGGTTCTTTGGTGGTTAGGGCCCAAACAGTTTTCTGGTATGTAACTGCTCCGTTTTTTACGTTCTTTGATTAGAAAAATTATGTTCACTTCCTATTCATATCACGGTCTTAAAGCTTCATTCACTAGTCGACCTTGCTAAACCTTTTGATTCTATTTCTTTCTCAGGAGAGAAATCTTCCAAGGTTCCAAGCTGAGGATTTGGACAAGAACAAGATCTTCTATGCACGAATTGAGAAGCTAGCGGAGAAGCACAATTGCACCCCCACGCAACTCGCACTTGCTTGGGTTCTTCATCAAGGCAAAGATGTTGTGACTATTCCTGGTCAGCAGCCAAATTTGTGCGCCATCTTTTCATTTTGAAACATATGACATTAATTCAACACTTTTTCCCCAAAATTCTCAGCTTATCAGCAGACACATTGCATTATAAACAGTCAAAAATGTATGCCGTATCTACAGGAACCACGAAGGCAGAGAATCTGGACAATAACATTGGTTCCTTGAGAGAACGATTTGAAAGAAATCTCAGATGTCATACCTATTGACGGAGTTGCTGGGAGTCGGATAAACGAGCACTATGCTTGCTACTCATGGAAGAACGCAAATACACCCCCGAGAGACGGCAATTTTCCAGCTTAAGACTAGTATTGCATGATCCGTGAGGCATTGTTATGGCTCTCTTGCCTTTATGACTGTATGTGACTGAGGCCAGAAAGAATCACAAAATAGCTTGAACATAAAACCAGGGAATTTTAAGTGCTTGCTCTGTATCAAGTATAGGTGAGAAAATATGTACGATTTTCTGGAATAAGGAATTATGAGCACACAGAAACATTGAGTGTCTTAAGAATAGACTTGACAGATAAGAAGTACATGTGTACTTTAATTGATGTGGGCCGAATGATCATCTATCATCAAGTCTGTGTGTGCCAAAAGTTTGGACCACGACACTTGCTCCCTTGATCTAATTACATTTTATCTACTTATGACTACTTTTCTTACCTTGGTTACTAGATTGATGTGTTAACTAAATATAATGCGTTTCAGTTATAACGTCTAGTTTATGTATTAGAGAAGCATTAAGAAGAGCGGCGACAAATAAATGAAATTCGAAAATATTAGTTATTTATCTGATGGGATAATAACACCATAAGAAGAGTGCATGCAGTCTGTTCCATAAAAGACCATCTTAATCAGGTGTGCCTGGCTCGAGTGGAGTCGCCTAAACCAGAAACTGATTGCATTTGGTGACATGAGTAATTGAATTTATGTTGTAAGCTTCGTCCGCAAGCACACATTCATTCTTGAAGAATTAATCCGTCCACAAATTGGATCAAAAAGCAGACTTATATAGGAGCACTCTGAGTTATCATCAACCCATTGCTAGAAGAGGTGTAGAAGAGAAACATGTTTTACATGGCAGCGCAGTCGAAATGGTAATTCCAGTCAACTACAGTAAGCAAGTGTGGTATGTATTTTTCAGATGCAAGCAGTTGCAGGGCTCGTGCCATCATCCGACAAAGTTGTCCAGCTAGAGTTAGAAAAGGCCGCCGGAGGCATGCATATCAAGCTGTTATGCCACGCAGAAAGACAGAATCTACAACTTCGTCCAGGCGGTTTTGAGTTCATTGTTAGTTCAGTGGAATGAATATTTGCCGTTGACATTTTGATATCTGGCACCTTATTGTATTAGAGAAGAATAACCAGCAAACAAATGCTTCATGAGTACAAAAGAAGCCAATGACTTAGAATTGCCTAATTTGGTTTTATTCTTATTCAAGCTATTCTGAGTTTTATTTTCTGGCAGCAGTTTCAAGGAGCAAAAGAGAGCAGAGAGCCCAACATTGCTTCATCACCACACTCAAGAGAAGTCTAATTAGCCGACGGTTTCCCATCTCTCGGGGGGGTGTTGGCGTACTTCCACGAGCGGCGGACAAAGTGCTCACTGATTCTGTCACCGCCAATGTCATCAATTGGCACAGCATCTGAGATCTCTTTCACGTCTTCCTCTGTAAGCTTCACTCTCAAGGAACCGATGTTGACATCGAGATTCTTGATTTTCGTTGTTCCTGCAGAAACCGCATAATTTCAAAACAGATATCCCAATTCATGTTATCTGTGTTAATGATGTCGAAAACATCTGATCCTTACCAGGTATAGGGACAACATCATCTCCTTGATGGAGAACCCATGCGAGTGCAAGCTGTATAGGGGTGCAGTTGTGCTTTTTCGCTAACTTCTCCATTCGAGCATAAACAAGCCTGTTTTTGTCCAAATTCCCTGCTTGAAACCTAGGAAATGTCATTCCCTGAGAAATGAGGGAAACAAATTAGCGAGGATTAGTGAAGAAGCTTTAAGGGCATCTAAGAGAGAAGAGCCCATTTAAGTGATTTAACCATCAACATACCAGAGAACTATTTGCAGGCACAGTTTCTGTGACTCCCTTGCCCCCGAAGAACCCTTGACCGAGAGGGCTAAACGGAACGATGCCAATTCCGAGCTCCCTGAAAATTTTGAGAGGCGGGCCAAAAGATTTAGGAAGGAAGAACATACAAAGCGAAAAGTCTGTTTTTTGGAAAGCAACTTAGGAAAGAATTTGAAGTCTCCTCTGATGGAGATGAACAACAATATACCTGCAGAGTGGGACAATTTCTTGCTCGATTTCGCGAGTCCAAAGCGACCACTCCATCTGTAAGGCCGTGATGGGATGAACTGCGTGCGCTCTCCGTATGGTGTCGGGGCTAGCTTCCGACAAGCCGATATACTTGACTTTTCCTTCTTCCACCAACTTCTTCAGTTCTCCCATCTGCGTTTTTTCAAAACCAGTTGGTTTTATGAATTGCTGATCGCTAAAGCCCATTTAGAGCATCGACAATCATACACGAGCAGGAAAAGTTGCTAAACATACAGTTTCCTCTATCGGGATTGATGTGTCAATTCGATGCACATAATAGAGGTCAATGTATTCAACACCAAGGCGCTCGAGGCTCGACTCACAACACGAACGGACATATTCTGGCGACCCCCTGATCACGAGATTGTCCTCTTCAATTTTCACAATACCGAATTTGGTGGCTACCTGCACCTCCTCCCGCGGCAACTTCATCAATGCCTGCGTCAATGATATCATGAAGTTTTTCTAGTAACCATAAAACTAAAATGTATCGGTCAAAAGACTAAATTACTGATTTCTGTGAGTTTCGGTTTAATCACATTACCTTTCCAATAAGAATCTCATTGATTTTGGGTCCATATATATCTGACGTGTCGAAGAATGTTATCCCCTTGGCGAAGGCGTCGGTGATGATTGAAATGCCGACTTCCTCCGGGACAGGATCATTGTAAATACCCGTGAGTCCCATGCAGCCAAAACCCAACTTCGAAACCTGCAATTAATCGAAAACAACAGAAGAAGAAGAAGAAACCCATTACTCATACATCTCGGCATGAAGCAGCTTAAATGAATCCGCAAGAATTTAATCAACAGGAGAAGTTTCAACCCAAACCTCAAGACCCTGAGTTCCGAGTTTCACTCGCGGAATCTGAATCCCCTGATGCTCAGCCATCTTCGGATGATATCTTAAAGTTGCTAATTGCTGTATTTTCTGGTTTCCTGATCGTTATATTTCGTGCATATTTATAGGAGTTCAGGCGGCAAGGATAAAGAAAGGGAAACTTTAAATTATGAATAGCAAGTGGTAGTCGTTTACCAAAAAATAAAACTAAAATAGAAAGTGGTAGTACGGATGGAAGGCCGCGTTTGACCATGACTTACCCACCACGTGAGCAGACGTGTCTTGAGCTGTTGGATACTTGCGTTTCGCATCATCCAATACGTCGCGAGTATTTCAATTCTTTAAAAAAATTTCTTATTTTCTTTTTTTTTTATTTCCCTTCGCCAGACTGCAGTCTCGACTCATGCGGCGCCATGTGTGAGGGGAGGGGACAAAAGAAAGAAAGAGAAGAGAGAGCGTCAGAGAAGTGGGCCCGGTTTCGGTCCTTTGTCCCCTCCCCATACACGTGGCGCCGTGTGAGTGGTCCGGGACCACGCTGACGTGGTGGTCCCGAACCACCCAATATTTTCTCGTGACTGGTAGGGGCGTTGCTACTAGACGTGGTTGGCTCACAATAGAAAAAGAAATCGAAAAATAAAAAAAATGGTTCCAAAAACTTATTTTTTTTTTTTTTAAAATTATACATATCAAGACTGACTATTTAACGCAAAACAATTAACATCCATCTTGGTGATTTTCGACTAAAATTGACCGAAATGACTATATTGACAAATCATTAAGAGATTTAGGATTAATAACAAAATTTTAAATTTTAAAACTTCTGCTTGGCTTCATGCATGCTATAGTTGGATTTTTGCTCAACAATAAGGTTTGTTTAGTTTATATTCACATTTAGCAACAAAAAAAGAAGAAGCAAATATTATAGTATATACCATTGCCGTCCAGTTAAGAGATAATATTATCAAAGGAAGGAGCCTTTGTTTTTACGAGGGTTTTTGTGGCCTATTTGTTTAGTATATAGGCACAACGAGCTCTATGAATTTTTATTTTAACGTGTCAGTGTCTATGTACCTCACACCTATGATACTTCTTCTATCTTTTTCTTTTCTTGGAAAAGAGAATGCTCCCTAATTTTTTAACATCCAGCTTATCTTGAGATTAAGATGAGAACCGAAATAAAACATTTTAAAGAGTTGCTTAGGTCAGTCCATATCATATGTTATTTTTCGTAGCTATTATAATACTAGCTCCTCAATATTTGTCGGGTTGTGTGAGAGAAAGTCATGAAAGGGACATGTGATGTATTGGGTGATGCGAACCTTGGAGCATCCAACAGCTCGTGGAGACAACAGAACTGAAGCGTGTCCGCTTACGTTGACGGTCTGACCCCTTTTTTATGGGGCTAATTAGCTCAAACTATATCTTGTTTTAATATTCCACCATATTGCGGCCATAGAACCGTCAAGGATAAGGAAATCAAACTAATTCATAAGAAAAGCATTTCTCACATGTTATATTGCGTAAAATGTTACGAGCTATACTCCCTGTGTTGAGTTATATAATTATGTATATTGTGGCATCAAAAATAGTTTTAAAAGAAAATTATTCGCATGATCTAGTAATGTGAAGTTAATTAAAAAAGAAGAGAGAGTTAGATACAATTCTCACTAAGTTTAAAAGGGCATTTAACATTTTATAAGATGTTTAATAATCACTTCACAACTCCTTGTATAATGGTGGACCAAGGGAGCTAGTGATGGTCTCACGCCTCCAATCCCAAAAAATATTTATATTGCATATTTAAATTCTTCTTTTCTTAAAAAAATAATATATTGAAAAACCTTAAATTGGTACACCTGTGACAAATTTGCTCAAAACTAATCACAAAAAACCCCAACCTAGCATATCTTGACAAATTTACTCTAAATTAGTACATTTGGTGATAAATTTATTTCGATTAGTTTTTGTTAAATTTTACCGTCAAATTGTTAAGTTTGATGACATGTGACAATTGAGTGGCATACTAATTTGAGATTTTTCTCTCTATTTGTTGTAGTTATATCATTCATGATATTAATCCAATTTAGTGAGTGGTATATTAATCCAGTTTAGAGTCTTTCTAAAAAAAATCAATTTTTGATAAATTTATTATAGATGTACTGGTTTGGGGTCTTCTATAATAGTAACCCTTGTTTAAATGACGGAATTAACAGTTCAATTGAAAATTTTGGTCCCAACTCGCCAAATCTAAAATTCTAGATTTGCAACTGACCTTGGAAGCTACTTCACTCTATTGTAATAGGGTGTTGAAACTCCCCTATCATAAGTGATAAAACTAGTATGAATACCTAGAGGGGGGATGAATAGGTGTTTGAAAGAATTTTTGAAAAGTAAAATAAATTTTTGAACAAAGTTTGAGAACCAATTAGAATATGATAAACAAGTCACCAGATTTTTGATTAATATTCAAAATCAGATAAGAAATGTAATAGCTTTTTGTGATACTTAAAAATATGCAATAGATTTAAATGAAAAGAGTTCGGGAAGAGTGAAAGGGCTAATGAGAACACCTAGAGAGGAGTGAATATGTGTTACAAGAAATTTTTTGGAAACATTTATAAATATTTTTTCTTTCAAACTGGAATCTACAAAATAATAGACTAGAGCAAGTTTTGCAATTAGATAAATTTACGAATGAATAAAAGAGTTCAGGGAAGAGAATGGAAACACAAAGTTTATAGTGATTCAGCTTAGATCAAGTATACGTCCACTCTCCCGCACTGATAACCCACTGGCTGGATTTCACTATGAATCAAAAGAGATTTTACAGTCTCACGTCCTTGACCTTACAGAGTAGAAACTCTACTACACTCTGTCAAAGTCTTACAAGTGTTTGCTCTCTCTTTTGAGTACAAATTAAGCTCAAGAAATGATATAACAAAGAATTGGGAAGTTTCAGACTTTGAAATTTTTCTTTCACACACTTTCTCAAACAACTGGAGAGTCCATCTTAAATACTCCTTTATGTCTTCACGACCGTTGGCATTTTTCAAAGGAATTCTTCCAATCTACTCGTTGGACAAAATTAATTAAGATGATCTTAAGTCGTTAGATGATTTGTGATGAAAGCCCGTCAATCCTATTCGCCCATACAATCAGGATCTTTGGTTTCCATAAGTAGAACTTTTCAAGTTTGCTCACCTTATCAAAAGATCTTCAAATCGGAGTAGATTCCAATAAGAATAATCAACCATGTAATGTTATATCCAGCCATAAGGTCTTCCAAAAATCATTAGAATTGAATCCTTGAAGATAATCTCGCATCTGAATAAATTTTCATTCTTCGATCTGAAAATTATCAATAAGGGCAGACTTTGAGATTAAAGTCTAATGGTTTTTAGACTTTGAGGGTAGAGTCTGGAGTTCTTCAGACTATAGTACTTGAGTCTGCAAGTCTTCAGACTAGACTTTTGAAAATGTTTTGTCAGCTTCAAAATAATAAAATAGTTTTCTCTAACAATCTCCCCATTTTTTACGATGACAAAACTTTCTTGTAGATTTGAAAATTTTTTACTTGCAAAACAACACTTAAGCATAACGTGATATCTTATAAAATAAGTTGATTAGGACCTGGATAGCATCGATTCTGCAACCACAAAAAACATGTTAATCCTGCAAGATAAATAACTATTCAGCCACAATCAATATCATGAACTTAGTTACTACAAGTGTCAAAAGATTCAAAATCAAACTATAGTCAAAAGTTCAAAGTATACCAGTCCAAAGTCAGTCCAAAATGCCAAGCAAAAAAAGTCAACAAAATCAAACAAAAAAGATAAAAATAAATAATAAAAAAATCGGGAGGTCGAGGTCAATCTGCAAACTCTCTCCCCTTTTGTCATTAGCAAAAAGTGGATAAAAACTTTAAAAAGAGTTGGATAAAATCATGGTTGTTTGGGGATGCAAACGATCTAGAAATCCCCCATAGACTTGACAATCTCCTCCAGCTCCTTCAGAGTCTCCTTCAATTGTTGAATATCCTCACCCTTTGCATTATCTTGAACTTGAAGCTTCAAGGCTTGTACTTAATTGTGTAAAGAGACTAAGGTGGCTTGATGTGTTGATTTAAGGTTCTAAAATTCACGCTCTAACCCATATAGCTGAGCTTTTATCTCTACCATAAGCTCGAGCAGTCGTCGAAAGTCTATTATAGGTTTTGTTTAAGTACTAGCATAAGCATGGTCGATTGAGGAGTGTTAATTGATGATGGAACCTCGCTTGAACATCCGACTTGGAAATGATGCTTTAACATCAGCTTTAGGGAATTGAGAGGCATAGACATCCTCTGGATCTACTGAAGATCTACTAACATCATTAGTAAAAATAGGTGAAGAAGTACCTCTTTTGTCAATAGCTACCCCTATTTCTATGCCTTCAGTTGGAGAAAATAATTCCTCTTCCCGTTCTTGCTCTTCTTCAACACCAAGGTGATGTTTTTCCCTTTCTTCTCCTGCAATCCCACGTTTTATCTCTTCTGAGTCCCTTGACAAGGATACAACAAACATGGGCTCAAGAGAATCATCTTGACCCTCTTCTTCATCTTCGTTTCTTCCTCTTTCTTCTTCCTCTGTTCTCTGTTCTTCTTTCTCTTCACCTCTCTTATCTGTCTCTTCTCTTTCTCTATTCTCTCTGTCCTTTGTCTCCTCAAAACTAACAAAGCTCTTCAAATTTCTTAAGGCAAAAACGGAGAGAGTGATATTGTCCTCATCTTCTTCGTCCTACAAGATAAGGGTTCTCCTCTTCTTGATTGGTACACTCATAGGCTATTTGCCTTTCTTTTTCTTCACTGTAGAGTCTTGCTTAGTTTTTGCAAGGGATTTCTCCTTCAACAACTCCAAAGCCTTATTCAGCTCCTTCAGTCTCATTTTTGAAACCATTTTTAGTCCAACTACTATTTGAGCAATGGTTTGAACACACATAATAGAGGTTGAATGTTGAAATGTCTGAACAGTCGAGTAACAAGAGCAGAGTAAGAAAGTTGACCTTTGTCCTTCACCATTGTCCTATACATGTGCATTAGGATAGTGTAAGGTAGTGAGAACTTGAATCCAATGTTGATTGCATACATCAGCTTCGCTTTAGAGTGAGATACATCAGTTTTTGAAGTGGATTTGGGTTTGATGCAGTTGATCACGATCTTGTGAAGTAAGATATTGGAGGCATTCATCCTAGAGTAGGAAATCTTGCCTTTAGCAAATTTGTCCCGAACAAGTTCTGGTGTACCATGAGCAACAAACACACTGATTGGTTTGAAACTCTCTCTTTCCACTTTAATCACATCAGCCAACTTGTCTATATTGACCACAAATTCTTTATCCCTAACCGTAAAAAAATCTATTCGCATCTAAAAATGATAGATTTGAATAGAAATAAGTTGTGAATTCTAGGTACAAGACAGTCGTCTCGAGCAAAATCATTCGAGTTGAAGGAGTGCAAGCTTCTCTCTCAGATTTACTTTCACCGAATCAAGAAAACGAAAGTCCACAATTCTAGGGTTCATAAATCCTCTCTTCAGTAGTTTCGAATAAGTCCTCTTGTGATCCTTAGAACAAAATAAGTTTGTCCTTTCACCATGAAAGTTTGCAGCGACGCCCATCTTGGGCTGAAAGTTTGAGTACATCCTTTCATCATCATCTTTCCCTTTAGGCTGATTAAAGGTTCCAAACTGTGGATCACTTGGAAAGTTGGCAAAAGTTCTTGCTGCCAAACCTATAGGCGTAATGCCCATACTTTCCATTGTTGTAAAAAAATGAGTCTCATTCTTGTACCCTCTCTCGCTCAAAAACTCATCAATGAAAGTCATTGCAATACCTCTTTCCTTTAACTTAGAGTAGAGTTTGAAGAGAAATTCGGCTTTCAGCATTCTTACTAGTTCAACATCTTCAATAATCTCTTCTTCTGCTTGTTGCTGTAGAGGAACTTGAGTTCCTTGTTGTGATGAATGACGCGGTTGAGAATGTTGTTGATGCTGCTGAGAAGAATCCTCTTCCTTAGATCAAAATGGGTAGGACCCTCTGACACGTGCTATAGTCCCCAGATCGCAATTCTAGAAAACTTCATTTGGAATGACATTGTCATTGTCTTGGAGGATTTCTTGAACTCACTCGTTGAAAAAGGTGAAAACTTTTTGGATCAAACTTGAGAGAAAATGAGAAAAAGTAGGATATTTGCATTCTAGGGTTTGAGTGAGTGTAAATGGAGAAGAATAATCTCGACAAGAATAAAGCGAGATGAAATGGTGTATACGGATCGTCTTAAAGGAAAAAGTAAAAGCTGTCTTTTTGAAAATGAAAAACTGCCATAAATTCAAAAAACGAAAAAGATATTTACTAAAAATAAAATAAGAAAGTAGCGATTCAAAAAGTATTAGTACCTTTTCAATTTTTTATCCAAAAATTAAATTACTTGCACAAAAATAACTTACAGTTGCAACTTTTGAAAGTTTTAAGTCCGATCCTCTTCAGGCTTTAACGATATAAGATATGATGTTTAGTTTTGTGCGAATAAACTCGAATAGATTTTTCTCTAGTGGCTTTATAAATATGTTTGCCAACTGATTCTTCGAGTCAATAAATTGAATCACAACTTCTCCATTCTGAACATGATCTCTAATGAAATGATGTTGAATTTATATGTGCTTTGCTCTTGAATGAAGAAATGGATTCTTTGTGAGATTAATGGCATTGGTGTTATCACATTTGATCTCGGTGCACGAATCTTCAATTCCAAAGTCTCTTAACTGTTGCTTTATCCATAAGATTTGAGAACAACAGCTCCCAAGAGCTACATACTTTGTTTATGTTGTTGAAAGAGCTATAGTACTCTGCTTTCTTGAGAATCAAGACACTAACTTATTGCTAGGCAACTGACAAGTGCCAGAAGTACTATTTCTATCAACTCTGCAACCTGCTAAATCTGCATCTAAATATTCAATGAGAGTAAAATCTCATTCTTTGGGATACCGCAGACCTAGCTTTGAAGTAGTTGCAACGCATTTGATGATGTGTTTTGTAGCACTTAGATGAGATTCTTTGGGATCTGATTGGAATTTATCACAAATACAAACACTAAACAAAATATCAGGTTTAAATGTAGCAAGGTAAAGAAATGAACTAATAATACTCTTGTAGAGCTTTTGGTCTGCACTCTTTCCTCCTTCATCTTTATACAGCTTCGAAGAACTTGACATTGGTATATTAGTCATTTTGCAATTTTGCAATTTGAACTTCTTGATGAGATCTTTTGCATATTTCTCTTGATGAATGAAAATTCCTTTCTTTAATTGTTTAACTTGTAATCCAAGAAAAAATGTTAATTCACCAATCATGATCATCTCGAATTCATCATGCATAGACTTAGAAAAAATTTTGTACAGATTTACCTCAGGCTTTCTTACTGAAGAGGAATCGCATCTTGAGTAACATCTTTCTCCAACGATGGTCGATTCATGCTTCGTGGTGATTCATCTTTAGTGAGATCAAAGTTCGTCGGACCATCAAGCACAAACTAAGGCCTACGATTAGCAATGCAAGAAGATTTCCTCTGAGAAGACATCGAAACAAACTTGGAGGATTTTGACGACATATTCGTGAATGATCAAGTAAGAGACTTTGTAAAGAATAAGAGAACAGATCAAGAGAAGCAAATGTTTGAGAGAGGTTAGGGTTTGCAAGGATTCTGGATATTGGGGGAAAAATAGACCAAAGACTTATTTAAAGAATATGAACCAAGGCAACCGAACAGGCACAAAGGAAAATCTTATGTTTTGAAATTTTTTTAAAAAGTAACTAACAATAATTTATGAAATATTAATTCTGAAAAATCAAAAGTGATATAACAATTTCCAAAAATATAAAAGGCAAGTAATAATTCAAAAATAATCATACATGTTCAAGAAGGAAAGAAACTTACTCGCCAAAATTTGAAATACAACTACCCGAGTTTGTAAGGGCTTTCATAAGAATGTCTCTACCAAAAGGTTGAACTGATGAGTTTGTTTCTACATAGACTTTAACCAGAAGCAAGGGTAATATTCAACTTTTCACGAATGAAGACGAATGATCCTTTCAATAGTGGCTTGGCGAAAACATTTGCTAATTAATGCTTCGAATCAATGAATTAAACATTGATTTCACCATTTTATACATGGTCTGTTATGAAATGATAATGGATTTCAATATGTTTTGCTCTTGAATGGAGAATAGGATTTTTTGTGAGATTGATCGCACTTGTGTTGTCACATCTAATTTCAGTATAAGGTTCTTCTATTTCAAAATCCTTTAGTTATTGCCTTATCTAGAGAATTTGTAAACAGCAACTTTCAAGAATAACATACTCCTCTTTTGCTGTACCTGAAGTCTCCATGCACGGAGGGTACGGAATGTGAAGCTCGTGTAGGAGAGAGAGGGTTTGAATTGAATTGAATTGAATTTAGCAGAAAAAGGTGGAGGTGGAGGTGGAGGCGGTGCGGGTGGGCGAGGGTGGGGCAATGGAGCACGTTAGCTTTTGCGATGACGGATCGAACGCAGGCCGCAAAACGAGAGTGGAAAAGAGGGGGAGTACTTCTGGGTACATGTTAGAGGCCATTCGCTCCGTTCCAATCAGAGGAGAGAGAGAGAGAGAGAGAGATGGCGGGGATTTTTATACGAGTGCTAATCCGGGTTCCGTTTGCTTTTGGCTCTTTTGTTTGGACATTTGTACACGTGGGTCAACGCAGCAGATGCACTTCTTCCCTCGTTAGTCTTTTCCGGTCCATCTCTCTATCTCTCTATCTTCTTCCTCCTCTTTCCTTTTCTTTCCTTCTTTTCTCTCTTTTCCGTGTGCGATGTTATCTCTGAATTTTTAATTTATTTAATATAATTTTTGAAATTTAACCTAATAATTAATGTGATCGTTATTAGCCTAATGTTCAATGTTCAATATAATTCTTTGATTAATTTGAGAATAAAGACAATATACAATTTAAGGACCAAATTAAGTATGTACTAATAATCCAAAGGTTACATTAAACAAATTGAAAGTTCAACAAATTATATTATATATCGGACTAAAGTTCAAAAACTACGTTAAATAAATTAAAAGTTCAAGAATCATATTTTACATTGAGCCAAAATTTCAAGACTCATTTATGTTTTTTTTTTCCTAAAACTTATGAGCAATTATAACATACGATCGCTAATATATCATCCATTTATTTCTTAAAACCATCGATTTACAAAAACATTAAGAAGAACCCTCCTTGGATAGATCGCGCGTACCAATTCGTCTCACATAAAGCCCGCACTATGCGCCTGCACAAATGAACCGGCCTTGGAAGTACTCGAATTGCCTTAGAAATAACTATGAGCGAATCAGCTATAAGTCCAACAGAGATACTCGTAAAATTTCATCGACAAAGGGAAACATTAAACATATTTGGAGATAGATTTACCTAGTGCGGGTCGAGTCGCAAGAAAGTTTGGTTCGCGGCAGCAATGCAACAAATAAAGCGGGTGTTTTACGAGAAAATAATATGGTGATCAGCATTTACTATCCTTCTAATACCAAAGACCTGTGCAATGTCCTCGTCTCTAGCTTGGCATTACATAGGATCTACTTATGAGTACTTCTCCGACCTTGGCTGCTAGATTGATGAGTTAACTAAATATAATGCGTTTCAGTTATAACGTCTAGTTTATATATTAGGGAAGCATTAAGAAGAGTGGCGACAAGTAAATGAAATTCGAAAATATTAATTATTTATCTGATGCGATAATAACACCATAAGAAGAGTGCATGCAGTCTTTTCCATAAAAAACCATCTTAATCAGGCGTGCCTGGCTCGAGTGGAGTCGCCTAAACCAGAAACTGTTTGCATTTGGTGACATGAGTAATTGAATTTCTGTAGTAAGATTCGTCCGCAAGCACACATTCATTCTTGAAGAATTAATCCGTCCACGAATTGGATCAAAAGGCAGACTTATATAGGAGCACCCCGAGTTATCATCAACCCATTGCTAGAAGAGGTGTAGAAGAAAACATGTTTTACATGGCAGTGCAGTCGAAATGGTAATTCCAGTCAACTACAATAAGCAAGTGTGGTATGTATTTTTCAGATGCAAGCAGTTGCAGGGCTCGTGCCATCATCCGACAAAGTTGTCCAGCTAGAGTTAGAAAAGGCCGTCGGAGGCATGCATATCAAGCTGTTATGCCACGCAGAAAGACAGAATCTACAACTTCGTCCAGGCAGTTTTGAGTTCATTGTTAGTTCAGTAGAATGAATATTTGCCGTTGACATTTTGATATCTGGCACCTTATTGTATTAGAGAAGAATAACCAGCAAACAAATGCTTCGTGAGTACAAAAGAAGCCAATGACTTAGAATTGCCTAATTTGGTTTTATTCTTATTCAAGCTATTCTGAGTTTTATTTTCTGGCAGCAGTTTCAAGGAGCAAAAGAGAGCAGAGAGCCCAACATTGCTTCATCACCACAATCAAGAGAAGTCTAATTAGCCGACGGTTTCCCATCTCTCGGGGGCGTGTTCGCGTACTTCCACAAGCAGCGGACAAAGTGCTCACTGACTCTGTCGCCGGCAATGTCATCAATTGGCACAGCATCTGAGATCTCTTTCACGTCTTCCTCTGTAAGCTTCACTCTCAAGGAACGAATGTTGACATCGAGATTCTTGATTTTCGTTGTTCCTGCAGAAACCACATAATTTCAAAACAGATATCCCAATTCATGTTATCTGTGTTAATGATGTCGTAAACATCCGATCCTTACCAGGTATAGGGACAACATCACCTCCTTGATGGAGAACCCATGCGAGGGCAAGCTGTATAGGGGTGCAGTTGTGCTTTTTCGCTAACTTCTCCATTCGAGCATAAACAACCCTGTTTTTGTCCATATTCCCTGCTTGAAACCTAGGAAATGTCATTCCCTGAGAAATGAGGGAAACAAATTAGCGAGGATTAGTGAAGAAGCTTTGAGGGCATCTAAGAGAGAAGAGCCCATTTAACCATTAACATACCAGAAAACTATTTGCAGGCACAGTTTCTGTGACTCCCTTGCCCCCGAAGAACCCACGACCGAGAGGGCTATACGGAACGATGCCAATTCCGAGCTCCCTGAAAATTTTGAGAGGTGGGCCAAAAGATTTAGGAGGGAACAACATACAAAGCGAAAAGGCTGTTTTTTGGAGAGCAACTTAGGAAAGAATTTGAAGTCTCCTCTGATGGAGATGAAAAACAATATACCTGCAGAGCGGGACAATTTCTTGCTCGATTTCGCGAGTCCAGAGCGACCACTCCATCTGTAAGGCCGTGATGGGATGAACTGCGTGCGCTCTCCGTATGGTGTCAGGGCTAGCTTCCGACAGGCCGATATACTTGACTTTTCCTTCTTCCACCAACTTCTTCAGTTCTCCCATCTGCATTTTTTCAAAACCAGTTGGTTTTATGAATTACTGATCGCTAAAGCCCATTAGAGCATCGACAATCATACACAAGCAGGAAAAGTTGCTAAACAGACTTACAGTTTCCTCTATCGGGGTTGATGTGTCAATTCGATGCACATAATAGAGGTCAATATATTCAACACCAAGGCGCTCGAGGCTCGACTCACAACATGAACGGGCATATTCTGGCGTCCCCTTGATCACGAGATTGCCCACTTCAATTTTCACAGCACCGAATTTGGTGGCCAGCTGCACCTCCTCCCGGGGCAACTTCTTCAATGCCTGCATCAATGATATCATGAAGTTTTTCTAATAACCATAAAACTAAAATGTATCGGTCAAAAGACTAAAGTACTGGTTTTTGTGGGTTTCGGTTTAATCACATTACCTTTCCAACAAGAATCTCATTGATTTTGGGTCCATATATATCTGACGTGTCGAAGAATGTTATCCCCTTGGCGAAGGCGTCGGTGATGATTGAAATGCCGACTTCCTCCGGGACAGGATCATTGTACATGCCCGTGAGTCCCATGCAGCCAAAACCCAACTTCGAAACCTGCAATTATTCGAAAACAACAGAAGAAGAAGAAGAAACCATTACTCATACATCTTGGCATGAAGCTGCTTCAATGGATCCGCAAGAATTTAATCAACAGGAGAAGTTTCAATACAAACCTCAAGACCCTGAGTTCCGAGTTTCACTCGCGGAATCTGAACCCCCTGATGCTCAGCCATCTTCGGATGATATCTTGAAGTTGTTACTTGCTGTATTTTCTGGTTTCGTGATCGTTATATTTCGTGCATAGAGGATAAAGAAAGGCAAACTTCAAATTATGAATAGCAAGTGGTAGTCTGGAAGGCGGCGTTTGACCATGACCCACCATGTAAGCAGAAGTGTCTTAAGCTGTTGGCTACTTGAGTTTTGCATCATCCAATACGTCAAGAGCATTTCACCCTTTAAAAAAAAAAAAAAAAAAAAAAATTATTTCCTTCGCCTGTCTGTAGTCTCGACTGTGGCCGGTGGGGGTGTCGCTACTAGACGTGGCTGGCTTACATTAGAAAAATAAATCGAAAAACGAAAAAGAAAGTTTCAAAAATTATTTAAAAGTTTTAAAAATTATACATATCAGCTATGACTATTCAACACAAAACAATTAAAGCTCATCTTGGTGATTTTTGACTAAAATTGATTGAAATGATTGCATTGACAAATTATTAAGAGGTTTAGGACTGATAGCAAAATTAAAATGTTTAAAACTTTTGCTTGGCTTCATGCATGCTATAGTTGGATGTGTGCTCAATAATAAGGTTTATTTAGTTTATATTCACATTTAGCAACAAAAAAAAGAAGAAGCAAATACTATAATTTATATCATTGGTGTCCACTTAAGAGATAATATTATCTAAGGAAGGAGCTTTTTGCTCTTAGGAAAGCTTTGCGGGCTATCTATTTGATATATAGGCACAGCAAGCTTTATGGATATATATATATATAATTTTAACGTGTTATTATCTGCATTTGATCACATCTCGGCGATATTTTTCTTCTTTTTTTTTCTTGAGAAAATAGAATACTTCCTAAATTTTTAACGTCCAGCTTATCTTGATATTCAGACGAGGATCGAGATAAAAACATTTTAATGACTTCCTCATGTCGTCCATATCATATGTTATCTTTCATAGCTATAATAATACTAGCTCCTCACTATTTATCGGGGTGTATGAGTGACGTCATGAAAAGGACTTGTGATGTATTGGGTGATGCAAACCTTGGAGCATCCAACAGCACGTGGAGACAATAGAGCCGTAGCGTGTCTGCTTACGTTGACGGCCTGACCCCCCTTTTATGGGGCGCATTAGGTCAAACTATATCTTGTTTTAATATTTCACCATTTGCGGCCTTAGAACCGTCAAGGATAAGGAAATCGGACTAATTTAAAAGAAAAGTATTTTTCACATGTTATATTGTGTAAAATGTTACGAGCTACTACCGTATTGAGTTAAATAATTATGTATATTGTGGCATCGAAAATAGTTTTAAAGAAAAATGTTCGCATGATAGACTAATGTGAAGTTAATTCAAAATGAAATGAGACTTGGATACAATTCTCACTAAGCTTAAAAGGGCATTTCACATTTTATAAGATACTTAAAACTCCTCGTATGATGGTGGACCAAGGGAGCTAGTGATGGTCTCGTGCCTCTAGTCCCAAAAAATATTTATATTGTAGATTTAAGTTCTTCCTTTCTAAAAAGGTTAATACTTTGAAAAATCCCAAACCGATACATCTATAACAAATTTACCTAAAAATAATTTTTTTTATCACAAAAAGCCCCCAACTTGGCACACATTTGACAAATTCACCATAAATTGGTACACTTGTGACAAATTTACTCTTTATTAATTTTTGTTAAATTTTACCGTCAAATTGTTAAATTGGATGGTATGTGATAATTTACCGGTGTACTAGTTTGGGATTTTTACTCTCTATTTGTTACAATTATACCATTTTTATGATACTTATTAAATTTAATGGGTAGTATATGTGTTACAAATATATTAGTTTGGAGTTTTTGGCGATCGAATTAATTAGTTTGGAGTAAATTTGTCACAAATGTACTAATTTAGAGTTTTTCGTGGTAAAAAATTAGTTTTTTTTATAAATTTATGGTAGATGTACTAATTTGGGGTTTTCTATGTATTAACCCATTTTAAAATGATGTAATTAATAGTTCAATTGAAAATTTTGGTCCCAGCTCGCCAAATCTGAAATTCTAGATTTGCAATTGACCTTGAAACTTTTTTATTAAGCTGCTTCGCTCTATTGTAATAGTGTGTTGAAACTCTCCTATCGTAAGTAGATGCGCAGGAGCGATCTCCAACTTAGAGGTTTTCTTTTTTTAACAAGCAACATAGAGGTTCAGTACTTAGGTCTTGCATCACCTGATACGTCACAGGCTTTTTTTATGACGTCATTTGTTTCGAATTAAGTCTAGAAATTAATCATATACATAATTTCTTGATTATGGACACTTATGCATGTAAGAACTTACAGGCTTCACATCATTCAGTAAGCTATTTTCGCAAATCAGTCTTAATATATATGGCAGTTAGCATTGCATGTCTTAGAGCTCATAAAACGCCACCTTAAAAACATATGAGCACAAAGTGAATCCGTTTGCATTGGGGGCATGAGAAATTGAATGGGAAAATTACCAAAAAAGTTACAAAGCGATTTTAATTATGTCAATTCAATCTTAAAATTTTTTTGGCCAGCTTAATTCTAAAATTTTTGATAATTTGACATTAAATCATGCAACCAATTTGACAATTTAGACTCACTGTTGTTGGGTGAGTTGGCCAACTAGAGCTTGGCGAGGTTGTGCCTCACCCAACCCTTGGCGAGGCTTGCTAGAGGTTGCAAAGGTCTAACCTTCGCAAGATCCGACGAGTGTGGTCCTCGCCAGAGGCCGTGAGGTTGAAGGACATGCATTATTGGGAGTCGTTTAAATGAGCACTATGCTCGCTACTCGTGGAAGAATGCGAACACGCCCGCAAGAAAACGAAAATTTTTCGGCTTAAATACTTGTTTTTGGCTCTCTTGCCTTTATGCATGCATTTGACTAAAGCCAAAAAATATCATAAAATAGCTTGAGTACAAAACTAGGGGATTTTGATTTTTGGTTTTTGTATTTATAATAAATTGTTGGAGACACATCTCTAAGTATTTTGATGATCCCAAAACAATCCTTAGTATAATGTTTAAAATAATATTTGTAGATGTTCATGACAATGCATTAAATGCAGAAGTGACCGTAATTGTAAAAGATGAGTTTTCATAAATAGCAGTAATGCACTTAGAGATTAGCTAATGATGATGTTTGTGACGATGTTTCTTCTTCTTCTTATTTATTTATTTATTTATCTTTTCGCTTGGTACATTGTTTCTTTTTTGATCTTTTGGCTAAATTACGAAAGTAACATGCTAAACTAGTTATTATCAGCAAGTAGTGATCCTATCGAATGATAGATCACACTATCAAGAGTCAGATGCTGCTATCATTCTTATACACTTGATCTCACATGAGTACAAGATAGCAAGAGCGCAACTATGAAGTTTACAAAAGACAGGATCAATATCAATTAGGAGTACACCTCAAAGTAATATTTGGATAACTATGTATTGTGCATCTAACATTTGGCCTTCTAGATACTATAGTACTTGCTTTTTTCCTTTTTGTGCTAAATGTGAATATAAATGAAATAAACCTCATCGTTGAGCAAAAATCCAACTGTACCATGCATGATTGTCGATGTATGGATTTACAAAGCCAAGCAAGAGTCACCTAGTATTCTACTCTATTATTGGGAAATTTGTCCAAAAAAATTTAAATTTTTTTAATTTTATCAATTCAGTCATAAATTTTTGATGACTTATCAATATGGTCATTGAACAAAATCATTGACTTGACAAGGCATAGTCAATATATTTTCAATTTTTTTGGTTGTGAGCCAGTGATCCTCACCTAGTTGCAATGCTCTCACCAGCCACCATTGAGGCTATGGATTGGCGAATGAACATAAGAAAAGAAGAATAATTGCCATGTTAGCGTCGCCTAGTCATGTTATGAAGGATAGTCAACATCCACACTAATAATTTCTAATGAAAATTGATAGGAAAGATTGTATGAGAAAATTCTCAAAAGAGTTCAGATTAAATTAACCAATTGAAAGGTTTATGACTAAATTGATATTCATATAATAAATTTAGCATTTTTTTGGCAATTTTCTGCGTACGACATTATGGTGTCGAATATGGCAATATTAAGGGTAGAAGGGAAGACAAATGGCAAGGCTCGTGACATACCGGGTGATGCAAACCTAGAGTATCCAATAGCTCAACAGTCGTCTGTATACGTGATGGGTCATGGTCAAACACCCCATTCTTGACCCCCTCTTCTTCTTCTTCTTTTGCTTCTTCTGCTCCTTCTTCTTCTTTTGCTCCTTCTTCTCCTTCTTCTGCTTCTTCTTCTCCTTTTCCTTCTTCTGCTCCTCCTTCTTCTTCTCTTGCTCCTCCTTCCGCTTTCTTCTCGCTTTACCTTCTTCTTCTCCTTCGCTTCTTCTCGCTTCGCTTTCTCTCCTTCTCCTCCTTCTCCTTCTTCTTCTTATGCTTCTTCTTCTTCTTCTCCTTCTTCTTTTGCTTCTGCTTCTCCTACTCCTCTTTCTCTTTCTTCTTCTCCTGCTCCTCCTTCTCCTTCTCCTTCTCCTTCTTCTCCTTCTTCTGCTTCGCTCGTTCTTCTTCTTCTCGCTTCTTCTTCTTCTCGCTTCTCCTCTCGCTTCTCCTCGCTTCTTCTCCTTCTCCTTTTGCTTCTCCTTCTGCTTCTCCTCCTTCTCCTCCTCCTTCTCCTCACATCGAACAATCTATGTTTGCTCTTATTATGAGGTGAGCCTCAATCTTTTGATTGAAGGGCTTGAATATGTTTGCTCTACATTTGTGAGCGGCCATCGAGCACCTTGGCATTGAGTATATTGACCTCTATTATGTGCATCGAATTGACACATCAATCCTAATAGAGGAAAGTGTGAGTTCAAGTTTAGCAAGTGTATCAATTTGTGGATGATTGTTAATGCTCTAAACGACCTTTTAGCTAACAATAATTGATAAAACCAAATCGTTTTGAAAAAAATGCAGATGGGGATTGAAGAATTTGGTGGAAGGGGGAAAAGTCAAGAATATTGGCTTTGTCGGAGGCTAGCCCTGACATTGTACGGAGAGCACATGGTTCATCCCATCACGGCCTTACAAATGGAGTGGTTGCTTTGGACTTGTGATTTTGTTGTTCACCTCCGTTGGAGTAGACTTCAAAATTTTTCCTAAGTTCTCCAAAGAACAGCTTTTCCGCTTGGTACGATTTTTTGATCATTTGGCCCCCCTCTCCAAATTTTTAGTGTTTACTAATTGTAACTTGTTTGGCAAATTACTAAAGCAATCTAGTATGACTTAAGGCTATCAATGTGGAAAGTGGACATAGGCTTTTGATAAAACCAAACCATTATATATTGTTATGTTCTACTATTTCTCTCACTCATCCTTATTCTAACACAAATCAGCTCTTGATATTTGAAATATCTGCTTGACTTGATTTTCATAGTAGTTGTTAGTTTCCACAAAATTGTCAAAAATTACTAAAGTAACCTAGTCATCCCCCTCTAAGCTATATTGTTAGTCCCCACAAAAGTAAGGCAACATGTACTATTTTTGGAATGAGGTATCATAAGCACATTGAAGCATTAAGCGTGTCAAGGAATGGACTTGACAAAAAAAATTCTACTTTGATTGTTGGGGGCCAAAATTTCGAATTCCAACACTCTCCCTCGATCTAATTCCATTTATGTACTTATTACTACTCTTGCTACCTCGGTTGCTATTTCAATATGTCACCTAAATATGATGTGTTCCATTCTTTCTACCTTTGGTTGCTAGTTCTCTATATCACCCGGCTGACACTTAAATTTTATGATTTATTTAATCATTTATTAATTATATAGAACATCGATTAAATTTTAAACTCTAGCAAAGACAAGTTCCATTAAATTGCATGGCATATAGACATTAGGAGCATTTGCATTAGTAGTAATAGAGCCTTTTCATTAAAAAATATATAATTAATTAAAATAACTATTATTATTTAAAAAAAAAAAAAAAAAAAAAAAAGAAGGAATAGAAAGTCGAATAGACCCTGCAGGGGCTGGGCCTGCCCGGCCCTCCCTTTTCTTCCTTCCTTTCCCCCGCGCAAGCCCGGCCCACCTCCTTTTTTCCCCTTCTTTGCCCTTTTCGTTTGGTTGGCCCATCTCCCTTCATTTCAGCCCGACCCGCGCGTGGGTCTTCTTCCTCCTCACGCCGGTCACGCCTCTGCAAGAAAAAAAGCAAAGTACGAGCCAGAGGAGATAGAGGATCGCGAGGGGGCAGGCGGCGGCGTGATCCGCCGGTTCCGATCGGCAAGCTGGCGATGGCATTGGCCAGGCACGCCGGTCGCTAGCCATTAAAAGGAGAGAGGCCGAGAGAGAGCGAGATCGAGAGAGTGGTTGGGCCGTCGCCGAGGCCCGTTCGTCAGCCGCCGTCTTCCGCAGCCCTCCTCGAACCAGGTAGGCTTTTCCGACTGTATGTCCCTTGTTTTTCAGGAGGCGTCGGACCGGAGCTTGCGCCGACTAGTTCGCGCAAGTTCCGGTCCGAGCCGGTCCTCCCTGAAAGTTGCTAGCTGTTCTAGTATGCATTGTTAGGGGTTCGTGTCAAGTCGAAAATTTTCCGTGTCAGTAGCGCACACCAAATGCTTGTGAAAATGCCTGAATGGGATTTGAGTTCTGAGGGTTTGTTGTAGCCGAGGATAGTTGTTCTACGTTCATTTTGTTTAATCTATCTCTAAGTGGATCTTGCGTGTTGCTAGTGCATGTTGTGTTGATCGTGGCCCAAATCCATGTCTCGAATGAGCCTAGGCCTCCTTCTTGCCGATGCACTCCACATGTTTGATAAATGTCCCAGAAAAGACTGGAAGCCAATTTCACGTTTTGCATCCATAGCCATTGAATCATGTTTGCTCTTGTGCGCTCATTGCGTTTTGGCGTGGTTTTCGCGAAATGATCATGTATCGTCGGAAGAGCGAGAGTTTTCGTCACTCCGGTGTATTAACAGTCGCCGGAATAGGCGGCTTAAGCGGTCGCCGACGTCAGTACGACTGGCGGATGGTGTCGGGGACAACGTGTTTGGGAGATGGTGTGTCGGGTCTTGCCGTTTCTGTGAGGATTTGGTTGTCGGCGAAAAAGGGGTTCGGGTGGTGGCGTCGGGGAAGAAGAAAGACGCACGAAGAAGAAAGCCCGTGGAGAAGAAGACCAAAGGGGAAGAAAAAAAACATAAAAGAAAAAAAAGAAAAATAATTAATTTAAATATTAATATAACATAGAAAAAAAAAAAGGTTTTTAAGAAATTTTTTTTATTGGGTCAAGTCCGGTCGTTGTCGGGTCAGCGGGCCGGATCGCTTACGGTCCGAACCCTCTTTTTTCCTAATATAATAATATTAAATAGCAAAAACATATTTAATTTTTTTTTAAAAAAATCAGAAAAATGAAAAATAAAAAAGTAAAAATTCAGAAACTTTCCGAAAATTAAAAATTTCAGAGAACATTAAAAAATTCAAAATTTTCAGAAAATATTAAAAAAAATTTCGAAATTCTTTAGAAAATAAAAAATAATAAAAAATAATAAAAATTCCAAAAATTTCAGAAATTTCCAAAATTCGGAAAATGTTTAAAAATTTCAGTAGTAATTAGAAAATTAATAAAAAGGAAAAAAAAAAAAATAAATTAAATCTAGATTTTTTTTTGAAAAAGTGAAAATTCAATTTTCCAAAAAAATCCAAAAAAATTATAAATAAATTAAAAATTAAAAATCCTCAAAAGGGTTTAAATTAATCTTTTGGGTTATTTTCTCCTAAAAAGTAGAAGTCTTTCAATTTAAATTATGCTTAAAGTTGACCAAGCTCTTATAACTCTATATTAGGGTTTCAATTGTCCTTAGAGATAAATATCATTGATGGTGTAATATTATACATTGATTAATATTTATCTTTTCCTTAGTGTTAAGGCTATGCTATCCCATGAAATGTTTTTAATGCTTTCCATGGTTGTTGATTGTTATGATAATGATTGTGTAGACTACTTTAAAAAAATCATTTTTTTTTAATGTGAACAAGATTAGAAACCGAAAGGGCACTACTTTCATAGCTCACTTGTTTTTTAATCAACCCCAATAGGCTAGTGGCGACTCCTCATTAGAAGATTTTACGAACACTTCAATGTCGTGTGAGGTATGAGCTTGGGAGAGTCCGCATCCAATCATGACCTATAGTCCCGTTTTTAGGCAATACTTTTAAGCTCGTTACTTTTCCCCGTGGACAGAAAAGATAGGTCGTGACACTACCTAAATATGATGGGTTCCAGTTTATATATCGGGAAGAATTAGGAAGAACAATAGTGGGTAAAAACTCAGATGGAATTTTGATGATTCCAAAATTATACCCTATTAATACTTATTATGATAAGTGCGGATGGTGTGATAATTTTTCAGATGTCAATGTTTCCTATGATGTTAGCAAAGACGAGAAGCTAAAAAGTGACAATCAGCGGAACAAGTGCCAATATGACAAGTAGCTCATGGTGACTTGTAGATACCAAGGCCAATCTAGTGTTCTTGAAGGTCTTTGAAGACTCGATAAGTCAAAATAAATTAGTGACCTTGTAATCATGTGTCATTTCATCAATACTGCCACTGCACCTATTGAATGGAATGATAACACCATCATAAGAAGAGCACGTGTATGGATCTGGCCTGGGTCGAGTGGCCTAAACCTGAAATTGTTTGCATTTGGTGGCATGCAAAATTGATTTTATGTTGTGAGCTTCGTTCGCAAGCACAAATTCATTCTTGAAGAACAAAGCCTACATGATCAAGTGACTATCAACCTTTGCCGAATAGGAGAAGAAACGAAACAGGTTTAACATCACTACATAGTGAAAATGATAATTGTGAAATTTTAGATGGAGAGAAATTGTTATTCTCATTCATATCTTCTGGTGTTTTACAATTTTGTATTGATAGGCTAATACACAGATAAATCCTAACAAACAAAAATAAAGGAAATAAAGCCTAAAAAGGAGAAAAGCTAAAATCCCATGATTTGTGGGTTAACAGCTATAATCCCATGATTTTTTGGGATTTAATCATAATCAAATCAGAATAAAAAAACCTCCTAAAAAATCCTATATATTTACAGCCATATAATCTGTCTAGTTACAGTTCAACAACAATTTCTCTTCATCTAAAATTTCACATGGCATTAGAGCTTTAGGCTAGATTCCTTAATTTAAAATTGTATTCTTCATTGTTGCGTTTTTCAGCATTCTTTGCTGTCTATTATTCTCCAAAAATTCTTTCTTCTTTACATAGCCTTCATAGCTGCACTATTGCCTTTGTTCTCTTCTTAACATTCACTCTCCAAAATGGCCACATCTAAAATCACACCCAAAGCCACAAATCCTACCGTGAACCAATCGAGGAGGTTGCCTCAACACACATGACAGGTGATCTTTAGAATATCATGCCAACCATTAGATTGAATGAGAAGAACTACCTCAAGTGGTCACAATTTGTCAAGACGTATTTGAAGGGGAAAGGAAAACTCAACCATTTACTTGGGATGGGACCCAAGAAAGGAGATCCTAATTTTGATGCGTGGGATGAGGCTGATTCCATAATCATGTCATGGCTATGGAATTCCATGGAACTAGCCATGAGCAACACTTGTATGTTTCTACCAACCACAAAGGAGATCTGGGATTCCATTCGACGGACGTACTCAAAGGCTCGTGATGCAGCCTAGGTGTACGAAATTAAGGTGAAAACTAGTGGGACAAAGCAAGGAGGTAAGACTGGTATTGAGTATGCTAATTCTCTACATAACTTATGGCAAGAACTCGATCATTATCGAGTATTTTAGATGCGGTGTCCAGATGATGCGGCCATTCTAAAGAGTTTTATTGAAAAGGATCGGTTTATGATTTCTTTGCCGTGCTTAATTCTGAATTTGACCAAGTTAGAATTCAAATACTTGGCAAGGAGGAAGTGCCATCATTGGAGGAAACAATTTCCTTGATTCGAGCGGAAGAAAGCCGTCGATCCGTCATGCTAGAACCACAAGCCGTAGAAGGGTCACTTGACAACTAGAAAGGTTGATGAAAAGGGTGACTGCCAAGGAAAGACAATCGGGACAGCTTGTGGTGTGCCTACTGCAAGAAGCCCAAACATACAAAAGAACAATGCTGGAAATTGAATGGCAGACCAACTACTTCGGGCCAAGAATGGGTGAATTGGGCAACACAGCCAAGGCCTTAGGTCCACCTAACTAAGAAAGTTGGTCAAGAAGTTCAAGAGAAAGCAACCTTTAAAAGAAGAAATTGAGAAATTAAGAGGTTTGTTAGGGTCTCTTAATAAACCCTTTGGTGCATGCTCACTAGCACTCTCGTGTAATTCTTGGGTTATTGATTCAGGTCTACCGACCACATGACTCACACCTCATCCCATTTCAGCACTTATACACCTTGTCATAGCAATAAGAAGATTATTGTGGCAAATGGGTCTCTTGCTATCTGCTGTGGGTTGGAAATGTTCCTATCACACCTAATCTTGTCCTTAAAGATGTTCTTCATGTCCTTAAACTATCCACCAGTCTTATCTCAATATAGAAACTCACAAAAGATCTTCATTGTCAAGCTGTTTTTTACCCATCTTACTATGTTTTTCAGGATCGAGACTCGTAGAGGAGGATTGGACTTGCTAAGGAACGAAATGGGCTGTACTACTTTGAGACACCTCTCACTACAAGAATGATCATGAATAATCCGTCTTCGTCGTTTCTTAATACTTCAAATAAAGAAGCCAATTGGCTTTATCATTTTCGTTTTGGTCATCCGTCCTTTCAAGTCTTGAGTATTATGTTTTCATCATTTTTTAAAGGTCTGAATATTAAAAACTTCCATTGTGATGCCTGTGAATTAGCCAAGCATAATCGTGTACCATTTCCTATTAGCAATCACTATAGTTCTAATCATTTTGACTTAATCCATAGTGACAATTGGGAACCTTCTACAATTCCAAACATCTCTGGGGTTCGTTGGTTTGTCACTCTAATTAATGATTGCTCTAGGGTCACGTGGACTTTCTTACTCAAAACATAAATTTGATGTGAGTAGCATTATTCCTTCGTTTTATTCCATGATTCAAACTCAATTTGGGGTCAAGATCAAGGTCTTTTGGTCGGATAATTCTAGAGAATACTTCAATCAAGTATTGTCTCCTTATTTTCAAAAGGAAGGCATTATCCATGAGTCATCTTGTGTGAACATACCACAACGAAATAGGGTTGTTGAAAGAAAAAATGGCCATCTCCTTAACACAACTCATGCCTTGTTGTTTCACGGACAATTTCCTAAAGCATTTTGGGGGGAAGTCGTTCTTACAACTACATACATGATCAATAGACTACCCTCACGTACATTAGACAACAAGGCCCCTATGAAAGTTCTTTCTCAGTTCTATCCTCACCTTCGTACATCTAATGGTCTTACACCTCGAGTCTTTGGTTGCACTTCCTATGTCCACATTCATCATCATCAACGAGGAAAGTTAGATCCTCGTGCAATCAAATGTGTGTTTCTTGGTTACTCACAAACACAAAAAGGCTATAAATGTTACCATCCTCCTCTTAAAAAATTCTTTGTCTCTGCAGATGTCACTTTTGTTGAAAATAAATCCTATTTTTCACAATCTTATCTTCAAGGGGATTTTTCAATCATGGAAGATAAGGACCTTGGTGTCATTGATAACTTAGATTTATCGTCTAATGTCCCTATCAACCAAAACGCATACATTGTTGCTCATGAAGTTATCTTGAATCTTGTCTCTTGTCCACCACAATCTCCCACACAGCAACCTGTCTCTATTCCTATTCCCACTAGTCCAACTCATATTCATGATTTTAAGAGATTTTCTTAGGTGTATTCAAGGAGGACAATCATTCCAACACGAGCAAATCCAAAATACCACTTTGGGTACTGTAAATGAAAGCACAGTAAGTTCTAAATCTCCTTTGGATGAACATCTTAGTGATACACTTGAGAGTGATCTTGATTTACTTATTGTTGTTAGAAAGGGGCTAGATAGTGCACCAAGAAACCGGTATATCACTATCAAATTATGTATCCCTTAATAGGTTATCATCATCATGCAGAAACTCTATTGTGAGTTTAAACACAATTGCTGCCCCTAACACCTTGTCTCGAAGCACTATTAAAAGAGGAATGGAGGAATGCCATGAAAGAAGAGATGGAAGCACTTAAAAAATAAAACATGGGAAATTGTTGACAGTCAAGGGAGAAAATCTAGTTGGTTGCAAATAGGTATTCACCGTAAAGTACAAGGCAGATGGCTCTCTAGAGAAGTACAAAGCAAGATTGGTTGTGAAGGGTTACACTCAAATATATGGAGTAAACTACCAAGAGACATTTGCACCAGTGGCTAAAATGAATACTGTAAGAATTTTATTGTCTTTAGCTATTCATTTTGATTGGAAACTTGTAGAATTAAGAAAGCATTATGTGGGCTCAAACAATCACCTAGAGCCTGGTTTGGATAGTTTGCTAGAGTCATAAATGCATCCGGTATAAACAAAGCGTGAGATCATACAATGTTCACAAAACACTCGGACATGAGGGGAGTTACAACATTGTTGGTGTATGTTGATGACATAATAGTCACAGGCAATGATGAAGGGAGAAACAGCAGGTTGAAACAATGCTTGATTAAGGAATTTGAAATAAAAGAGTTAGGGAAGCTACGGCATTTTCTCGGGAATTGAGGTTTCGTACTCCAAGCAATGGGTCTTTATTTCACAATGAAAGTATGTGATGGATCTTTTGGAAGAAACTCGGAAAGCTTGGTTGCAAACTAGTAACTACTCCAATTGAGCCGAATTAGAGGCTAACGTAACCAAAAGAGGAGGCAACAAGGATCGAGAAATGTATTAGCGATTGGTGGGAAAGTTAATTTACCTTACTCATACCCGACTAGATATCTTTTATGTTGTTAGCTTGATTAGTCAATTCATGCATAATCCAAAGGAATCACATTTATAGGCCGTTCATCAAGTCCTACGCTACTTAAAAGGTAGTCTAGGAAATGGAATACTTTTCAAGAGGAGCTGATCTCAAGCTCAAGGCTTATAAATATGCAGATTATGCAAGCTCAATGGTTGACAAGAGGTCTACAACTGGTTATTGTCCCTTCCTTGGAGGTAATTTGGTAACTTGGAGGAGTAAAAACAGAATGTGGTGGCAAGATCAAGTGCAGAATCTGAGTTTAGGGCAGCGGCTCAAGGAATATGTGAGTTATTATGGATCAAGATCATTCTTGATGACTTGAAGATTAAGTGGCAGAGTCCTATGAAGCTATTTTGTGACAATAAGCCTGCAATTAATATTGCTCATAATCCTGTGCAGCACTACAAGATGAAACATATTGAGATTAATAGGCACTTCATCTAGGAGAAACTTGAAGACGGGTTGATTTGTTTGTCTTATGTTCCTTTAGGACAGCAAGTGGCGAATGTCTTGACCAAAAGGCTAA